>CAUYUJ010004280.1:105676-158176 GCA_963575745.1 Prorocentrum cordatum
AGGTGGGACGGCGATAGCAAACAACGCAACAACCGCGAAACCTTTTTTCAGCCACGCACCCAGGGACAGTGAGTGACGCTTCGTCCCCTCCACTTGCTGCCGAGCGACACGACCACGCCGCTGGCCATCTTCGCCTCGCATCGACGACTCGCATCTTCGTGCCTGAATATTGTGCCACCTGGAAGATCAGAAGGAGGGACAGAGGAGCAAGACAGGCAGGACAAGATGGCCCGTGCCTAACCTGAAGCGCCTATGTGACCGAACCTTGCGGCCAGAGCTCGACGGAGTTACCGAAACATTCGAGCAGATACGGAGCACATCGTACGTAGACGGCGGGGTGGTAGCGAATGTGGGCATGGCGTGAGTCGTCTTTTGTGCATGAGGAGATGTATACATGGATATGTGTAGACCGGATCGGAAGATGTAGAGATAAGAGTTGTAACGGTAGTGATCGCGAGGTTTCCAGTACACATGCTTCAGTTGGTATTGAGCAAGTATTGAGGCATATCTTCTCTATGGCTGTAGTGATACCCAACACGTACCACTTGATTCACATGGCTTGTAAGCGTGGTACCAAGCAAGTACTAATTGAGTTATATCTCCAGCGTGCTCCAAGTGGTACCAAGCAAGCGCCCCTTCAGTCACATCGTTTGTATGTCCGCGGTGGTCGTACCTAGCGAGTGCAATTTGAACCATTTCGCCTGCAACCTCCAAGCAACACCAGGCTGGCATCCAGCAAGTACCACTTGGGCCACAGCGTCTGTACGCCTGAAGTGGTACAAAGCAAATACCACTTGAGTCATGCCGTCTGTATGCAGCATCTGGTCAGAGGGTGATATAGGAGAAAGAGGCAGAGCGGGAGGAGGGGAGGAAGACGCTGAAGAAAAAATGGAACCCAGACCTCCAACAACTCGATTTGTTCGCGTCGCCGGCTCGCTGATCTCTTGACCCTTTCGAGTGGACTGGCTTCTCATCCCCTGCAGTTTTAAACGGTCTCGCGACCTGGAAGCGGCGCTCGGACGACGAGATTGTGAGAACATCCCCAGACGTTAGAGGAGGAGGAGGAGGAGGAGGAGGAGGAGGAGGCATGAGGAGGAGGGGAGGAGGAGGAGGAAGAGGAGGAGGAGGAGGACGAAGAAAAGGAGGACAGAGATGAGGAGGGAGAGGCAAGGGAGCCAGGAGGAAGGAGTAGGGAGGAGGAAGAGGAGGAGGAGGAATCAGGGAGGAAGTGGAGGGAGGAGGGCGGAGACCTCCTGCGCATCTCGCCGAGGCCACAACAGCTGCTGCTCCACCCTGCTGGCCGGCGGCCTGTCTGGCGTGGTGGCGTCCACCGTCACCTACCCACTGGACACCGTGCGACGGCGCTGGGCAGCAGACCCTCCCCCTTCCTCCTCCTCCCTCCTCCTACTCCTCCTTCCCTCCTCCTCCTCTCCTCGACTCCTCAGGCTTTCTCCTCCTCATTCCTCAATCCCAGATCTCGACCATACCATTCTTTTCTCGATCGACGGTTCTCGGTCCGAGGGTTTCCAGTTTTTCTGACTGTTGCCGCAGGGTTCCGAGATTTCCGCTGGTATTGGAACTATTTTTTAAAACTCTAAGCTTTGGAGTGTCCCGGACCGATGCCAGAGACCCGAGTTACGATCCGGAAGCCAGATTTCCGACAATGTGTGTTTTTCAAGTTAGGCGTTCTTCCATGATTTCAGCCTTTGGGGCCCATTCTTGGGGCCCAGGGCCATCAAAAATGCATCCGGGACGAAAAAATACCCCAGGGAATGGGTCGCGACCTCTGCTGCCGCCCACTGAAAATACATTGTCAGATGTCTGGGCCGTCGTCGCCGTCGTCGACGTCGACGTCGTCGTCATCGTCGTCGAGCGCGCCTCTCGGTGGTGTCCGCTAGGTTTTCGGACGCTTCATGGGGCTTTCGGAGCCCAGCGTGTGGTTTGTCAGTTGCGCGTCGTCGAGAGCGTTCCGAGGATGCCCGGCCCGTTCCGATCGGCCGCCGGACGCCTGAGGTTGAGCCTCATCGCCGTCAACATCGTCAACGTTGCCGTGAACGTCATCGTCAGTGTTGTCTTCGTCGTCGTGAGGGGAGGGGGACTCGGGGAGCAGGAGGAAGAGGTGGTGGTGGAGGAGTAAGAGGAGGAGGAAGAGATGGGAGAAGGAGGAGGAGGAGGAAGAGGAGCGGAGGGGGCAGCAGGCTGAGTAGACAAAGGAGCTGGCAGGCACAGAGAGGACAAGTATCAGACGAGGAATTGTAGCAGCAACAAGGGTGGCAGGGGGGGAGGAGGAAGTGGAGGAGGAGTTGAAAGGGGAGGAGGTCCGTAGCAAGTGTGGGTTAAGTCTAAGGGGTGAAGTTCACTTTGACTGACTTGAAGCTGTCCTCTTCACTGCTCGTGCAAACATCCCACCCTCCCACCCGCAACTTAATCGCAAGACCTCTTAAAACCGTGACAATAGGTACCAAATGGCACTTGGCAACGACACCGACAACGACTGCGACAGCGACAACGACGACGCCGACGACGACTACGAAGACACCGACGACGACTCCGACGACGACAACGCCGACGACGACGACGACACCGACGACGACGCATACGACGCCGACGACGACGACGATGACGACGCCGACGACGACGACGCCGACGACGACGACGACGACGCCGACGACGCCGACGACGACGCCGCCGACGACGACGACGTAGACGACGCCGACGACGGCGACAAAGACGACGACGACGTCGCCAACGACGACGAAGACGACGACGACGAGGGAGGAGGGATTACGACGACGGCGACAACGACGACAACGACGAGGGAGAGGGAGGACGGCGACGACCCGAACGACGAAGAAGGAGGGAGGACGACGACGACGACGTCAACGACGAGGGAGGATGGAAGACGACGACGACGGTGACGACGGCGACGAAACAGGAGGGACGACGTCGGGACGTCGACGACGGACGACGAGGACGACAACGAGGGATGAGGAAGGACGACCACGGCGACAACGACAACGGAAACGACGACGCCAAAGCGGACGACGACGACGACGAGGAAAGACAGAGGACGACGACGGCGACGACAACGACGAAGGAGGAGGGAGGACGGCGATGACGACGACGACGACGACGCAAGAGCGCGCGCGCACGCTTTTGTTGAACACCCGTGTTCCGAAACCATTAGTTTGTGCATGTTTTTTGTAGACTCGATTTTGAAATCTAGGATTTCGGCATGCGCGCGCGACGACGCGCGCGCGTGCAGCTCGTCTTACTTTTGCACAGGATTCTCGCGACGGCACGCGCGCAAGGGCGTTCGAACGATTTCGGCATGCGCGCGCGAAGCCCGTTTGGTAGCATTTTCTCAAAATATTGAAGCCTACCTACGTTTTTTTTGATTTCGCAAGAGCGCGCGGGTAAGTTTTTTGTCGAACATCCGTGTTGCGAAACCTGGTGTTTTTGCATGTGTTTTGGAAACTCGATTTTGCAATCCTTCCGAAACCGAAGGTTTTTGAAGGATTTCGGCATGCGCGCGCGACCACGCGCGCGTGTGCATTTCGTTTTGTTTTTTTGCAAGGGACTTTTGAAAACTTGTTTTTTGTTTGGTTTGTAATAAGCGAAAGCGAGTGCGCACGCATAGTACTTTTTGTGCAGTATGGCGGGGGGGGGGCGATACCGACCTCCCTGGGATAGTGTATATTCATATTTAGGATGGGTGGTGGGGCAAAATCACATGAAAATTACAACACGAAAAGGGGAATCGATAAGTCCGAGGGGGGGAAGGGGAGCAGAACCAATTTTTTCTATCAAGGTGAATTAATTTCGCCCTGGGCGAAATACCGAGTCTTGGCTGGCTTGGCTGGGAGTCCGGGTGCCAGGCCCGAACGTTGAGTTCCCGCCTCGTTTTGGCCGGTCCCCTCAGGTAGTTCATCGGTCATCCCATTTCCTGATTCGCTAACAGAGCTGCATGCCATTCCCGCCAATTCGCGCGAGAACGAGCGAGCGCGTTAGGGCTTTGTCGACATGGATGACCTTGAGGAGCTCCGAGAGCAGTTCGAAAACAACAAGCTCACCATGTTTAGCGCATTGCAGCTAGTCCACGTTTACATTTCCGAGATATTCCAGGCGAAGAAAGTGCGTGATGAGAGTCGAGTGTGCGACGGCATACGTTTCCAGCTGTATCCTGCAGGCCCCGGTAGCCTTTCGCACAGTAACGAGAACACCTGGAGCGCTTTCACGTTCGCGACCAGAGTAACATGCAGCATGCGCCCGTGCCCACGACAATACAGAAGCTTATACCTAGACGACCGCCCTGCGGGCGATAAGGACAATGGGGGGGATTGAGATCAAATGCCCACCCAGACTGACCTCCTGCCTGTCTCCTTGATATCATCTCTCTCTGTCTCTCTGTCTCGATAGGGTCGGGTGGATTGGATTGGATGGGATAAGATGGATTGGATGAGATAAGATGGGTTGGATTGGAAGAAGTGAATTGGATAAGATAAGATGGATTGGATTGGCCCGCCGCTGCCGCAGAAACAAATGAAATGATGTATTGGGTTGGGTTGATTGGATTGGGTAGGATAAGATAAGATGGGGCAACATGGGTTGGATAACATAAGATGGATTGGTTTTGGCAAGAAGGGTTGGAAAAGATAAGCTGGGTTGGATAAGAAAGCCCGCCGCAGGCGCCGAACAAAATTAATAATGAAATTAGCGACATGCGTTAGCGCCGGGACGCCCGGGACACCCGGGACACCCGGGACACCGCCTGGCCCAACTGGGACACCTCCCGGCCCCTGGCGGACGGGAAACGGACTTTCGCTCCTACTCACACCCGGGACACCCGGGACACCGCCCGGCCCAATTGGGACTCCTCGCAGCCACCGGCGGACGGGAACGGACTTTCGCTCCTACTTCGGCCTTACTACAGGAGGATCACGCGCAGCTTCGCCTTGCCCGCACGCACGACACGAACATGAAACCGAAACCGATTTCCTGGCGGGGGGTCTCCGTTTCACTGCGATCTCACCCCCCAACTTCCGATACATTGGGAACTGGGACTTAAATGTGCACGGAAGGAGTTCGAGCATCACCATCATACCCTTATATTCTATCGCGGAAGCAAGCAGGACCAAGTCGGAAGCAATCCGGACCCATACAACAAAAAAATGCAGAGAAAGAGGATCAGGATGAGGAGGGTGAGGAGGATGGTGGGTGGAGTGAGTGAGTGCGTGAGGGAGGGGGGGAGGGAGGGAAGGAGGAGCAGGCGCAGGAGCAGGCGAAGGCGAAGCAGGAGGTAGGAGGAGGAGACGGACATGCAGGCGGAGGAGGAGAAGGAGAACGAGAAGGAAGGAAGGGGAGGAAGAAAAGGAGGAGGAAGAGGAGGCGGAGGCAGGACCAGGTGGGAGGGAGGAGGGAGGAGCTGAGAGGAGGGATGGGGGGAGCAAAGAGGAGAAAGATTAAAATGAGATAATTAATGTAGGAAATAGGAGTCTGGAGGTGAAACCGAGTGCGACGGCTACCAAGGCTAAGGTTGTGGACGAGAGGATCAGAGGAGGGGACTTAATATGAGGCGGAAGAGGAGTGATTTGGGAGGAAGAGAAGGAGGAGAGGAGGAGGAGGAGGAGGAGGGGAGAGGAGGAGGAGGAAAACGAGAAGGAGGTAGAGGAGGTGAAGGAGGTGAAGGTGGAGGGAGGAGAAGAAGAAGGGGGTGTTGGCGATGGCCACGAAGGAACAGGGTCCTGACGCAAACGTGTCATGGATGGGGGTGCTTCCCCACGGGACAAGTTGCTCACGAGGACCAGTACGAGGACGAGGAAGAAAAAGAGGACGAGGAAAAAGGGGAGGATACGTTAGGAAAGGAGAGGAGGAGGAAGAGGAAGAGGAAGAGGAGGAAGAGTAGGAGGAGGGGGAGTAGGAGGACAACGACGAGGAGGAGGCGGAGGAGGATGAGGTAGAGGAGGTGGACGAGGAGGGAGGAGAAGGAGGAGGAGGAGGAGGAGGAAGACGAAGACGAAGACGTGTAAGCATACTAGTAATCGTAGTCGTAGTAGTAATAATGATTTCAATAATAATAATAATAATAATATAATTGTCATAATACCTGTAATAATAATGGTAACAATAGTAATACGATTAATACTAGTAATGAAACTATAGTAGTAAAAAATATAAGTTATGATGATATGTATAATAAAGATGATAGTACTAATATGAATAGTAGTAGTAGTAGTAGTAGTAGTAGTAGTAGTAGTAGTAGTAGTAGTAGTAGTAGTAGTAGTAGTAGTAGAAGTAGTAGTAGTAGTAGTAGTAGTAGTAGTAGTAGTAGTAGTAGTAGTCGTAGTAGTAGTAGTAGTAGTAGTAGTAGTAGTAGTAGTCATACTAATAATAACAATGCTAATGCGACTAATGATAATAAAAGAAGATGAAGAAAAAGAGGAAGGATCAGGAGGAGGAGGAGGAGGTGGAGGAACATGAGGAAAAGGAGGAGGAGGAGGAAAAGGAGGAGGAACAGGAGGGAGCAGGCCGCAGGAAGAGGGAGGAGGAGGAAAAGGAGGAGGATGCATTTTTTCAGAAGCCCGGAACGACCAGGTCAAGCCTGTGCACAAAGCAGTACATTCACATCTGCCAGAAACTACTTTCGCTCTTGAGAATTGCGCGCTGGCCCCGGGTGACCGCGCTGACGTAGGGTCACTGCGTGGAGCCGCCGCTGGAACGGGGAGCCCGCCGAGCCACCCGACTCGCCCCCCCCCGTCCCAGCGCCGCTCGGAGCCCGAGCGCGCACCGGACGGGCGGGACGGGTGCGAAGAGCGCCGCACGCGGCCACGCACCGCCG
This sequence comes from Prorocentrum cordatum, assembly GCA_963575745.1. Classification (NCBI taxonomy): domain Eukaryota; class Dinophyceae; order Prorocentrales; family Prorocentraceae; genus Prorocentrum; species Prorocentrum cordatum. The sequence goes on from CAUYUJ010004280.1 coordinate 112,515, forward strand.
CGCGGGCTGGTACACTCGGCCAGCCACCCGCGAGGCGAGCCTGGTGCTTACTGCCCCGCCCCGGCGTCCAGGCGGCACCACGCATAAGCACGGCACACCCGCACGGCCGCGCAAAGCCCCGAAAAGGTAGGGCAGAACAACCGCGAAGCGGCGCCGCAGTCCAGGCGGCCCAGGAAGGCGCGTCAACCGCGACGAGTTGGTGCCCGAGCGTGCCACAAGCGTGAAACCACCGATTGCCTTGCATCCACTAAGTCACCAAGGGGCAACCGAGAGCCATCTGCATCCTCCTGCTCCGAAGCCCGACGGGTTTGTGGGTCATGAGGATTGCGCGTTGGCCCCGAGTGACCGCGCCAACGTAGGATCATTGCCTGGAGACGCCGCTGGATCGGGGAGCCCGCCGAGCCCTTCGACTCGGCCCACTGCTGTGAATCGGCTTGCTCCCTGCACTGGCTGTGTGTGGAACCCGTGTAATACCCTCATATATACTCCTTATCCTTACCTCTCCCGCACCTGGCCGTTTGGGCTCAGGTACTGAGTTGGAGCGATCGTACCTTGATCGCTTGGGAGGGAAAGATATCCATCTATCCCTCCATCTCTCTACCAACGGATCAGGGGTTTTGTACTCTTGTACTTCAACCCCATACACAGGTTATCAGCCCTTTAACGCTCACCTTCACCGACTCGCCCGCGGTGGCCTTGCATGCGAGCCCAATGGAGCCGCTTCGGCGCATGCGCCGTAAGGGTTCCATTGGGGCTTCGCGTCCAAGCCCTCCCACGGTGCGACGGCTCGGTGACGAGTTGGAGAGCATTAATGCGGACTGTGTTGGTGTCCCCGATACCCCCCCAGCTCCCGAGGACCCGAGGCGCGTCTAGCTGCTGAACTTCGCCGCAGCGCCGCCCGCGGGGGGACAGGAGAAGGAGTAGGAACTGGAAGGAAGGAGTTTCACACGCCGACCTTTGATCCTCCCTCCCCTTCCCCGTCGGGAGCAATCCCAACCGCGTCAGGCGAAAGCCTTGCCGGTCTCGATACTCCAGGGCGTTTCCGCGCTAACCGCCGATGGACCTCAGGTGCTGGAACCCCCAGCCCTGCGACCGTCCCTGTGGCGGAGCACGTAGCTACCTTCGAGGAACTCAGTAGACCAGTGTCGGCACAGCCACAGACGCGGTACCCCAAGGTATCATCGGATGAGACATCACACACACATGGTCCGAGTCGCAGCTCGTCCGCGCGCAACCGCCGTGGAGCCCCAGGCCCATACGGCGAGAGCAGGTCGAGCCCGCGCACTGCCTCTCAGAGGCCATGCACTCCCCGCGACAGGGGACACAGGGAAGCTGACGCTCCCCACCTCTCCATCTCAGTCGACCAGCTGGCGGAGACGTCCGCCGCAGGTGACATAGCTGAGCTCAGAGACCAGGTTGAAACCTTCGTGTCCAGCCAATACTCTGGACTACTACAGAGCGTTCAGACGAATGCCACGGATACTGCAGCCACACGCCGCGATCTTGACGGCGCCTTAGGGATCATCGATTCCAGGATCGCCGAAGATAGACGCATCATAGGAGAACTGCAGTACCAGGTTGATCGTGAGGTGTCACACTCAGGTGAACGAACGGCGATGGTCGAGAACCTGCGCAACTATCTCGCGCAGATGGAGCAACAACTTGTGATCGTACGCGACACAGGCATTTCTGCGGTCAGGATTTTACACGATGAGATGCACGACCAGCTCCGTAACCGACCAACCCCAACCGAGGCCACAGACCTCGGCGACGTTCAGTCTCAGATCAATGATCTTCGATCTTACCTAGACCACACTACGGCGACGCTTCGTACCGAAGCACACACAAACTCGTCGAACCTGGTCGACATGTTGCAGCGTACTGAGAGAGTCATCACTCAAAGGCTTGATGCGACCAACGCTGTCGTGCAGCCACTCGCTAACCGGATCTCTGACATAGAGCAGCGTTTCCTGGTGTACAGGACGCCCTGGCAGAGTTGCGTGTCGGACGAGCCCAGACTGGCCAGCTGGATTCTCCTCCCACGGTTTACGATTTCGCCCGCCTCACTGACAGGTTGCAGGAGGTTGAGAAGGCGGCGGACCACGCGCAGTTAGAGCTCTCCCAGGTTATTCATGAAAGAGATACTGAGAAGGTACGTGTTGAGAGTTATCTCGCACGTCTGGAAAGCGAGGTGGAGGCACAAAGCGCCCGTCTCCGAGCACGCGAGCATCGACTTGATCGGTATTCCCAACGGTCTCGGGATACTGATGAGTATACACGCCAAAAGGTGGGTCAAATACAAGAAGACATGACGAGCTGGACGAATCAGCTGATCGACCACACTAACGACACCACCATTCACCTTCGACCTGCAGCCGACCCGCACAGGCCGACGGCAGTGTCCGCCGAAGCACCACAAGCTTCAGCAGGACAACAACGACGCACATCTCCAGGAGCAGCCTCCGCGGCAGCTTCTGCACAGACACGCCATGTGTCTCCTGTGCGCACAGAACCAACCATCGACGGTGCACCGATACCCTCTCAGCCAGCGTCTGCGGTGTCGGTCCATACTACGACGCCTATCAAGGAGTCAGACACCGTCCGTGTACCTGTCTTGCCTAAGATCACGCAGCTGCTGGTGTGGCAGCAAAGAGTGCGGAAGAACTTCGGGGCCGCCTCAGGGCGACCATCCAAAGCATACGCCTTCCTATGCGTGGCAGAACAGCCCGAATGTACATTCGGGGATTTACAAGACAGTGGAGACTTTGAGAGCATCGATTGCAAACTCGCAGCCGCTCTGAGCGACATCTTATCCTCAGACTTACGCTACCAAATCAGGCTCATCGAGACCAGAGAGCACAAAGCAGGACGCATGCTCAAAGGACGCCAGATATACTGGCATATCCTACAGTCCTACAAAGTGACAGACGTCGACGACGACCTGCACGATTTCGAGCGCCTTAAAGAACTGAGGATGAGAGACGAAGATTTGCAACGTTTCATTACCGATTGGGACGCCGTACTCTTGGAATGCCGAGAAGTACCCGATCCAAAGATATTGGAATCGCTATTCCGCACGCAGATCCGTAGACATGCATGGATGAAACAAGACATGTACGAGTACCAGCGCATGAAGATGAGCGACCCGAATCGTACCTACGGTTGGCTTCGACAGCGTGTCCTGGACATACTGGAGATTAAACAATTGGAGAAGAATCAAAACAAGCTACGGTACGAACACGAGACACGATCTCAGGTTAACGCGTGCGTTGCATGGAAGAAAGGCAATTGTCGCAATGGTGAACGGTGCAAGGCTTTACATACATATTCCAGGGATTGGAAGAACAACAAATCTTCCAGAACATCAACGGCTGGTGGCAACCCCCGCCGTAGTATGTCCACTCCTGCGAATCACAAGAAGCCAGCATCAAGGCCGTTCTGCTTCGATTTTGCCAAGCGCAACACATGTACCAGAGGTGATAAGTGTAACTACCCGCACGTCGCACAGCGCAAGGATTTCGCACAGAACAAGTGCACAAAAGGCGACACATGCAAATACGCTCATCTCGCACCTGGTGCAAAGACTCCTGAACGGAGCCCGAGTCGACCACGGACTTCCAGCCAGGACAGCCGTGGCCGATCACCATCCCGCGGATCAGGAAGCCAACGGTCTTCACAACGCGGGGGGTTTCGCTACGCAAGCGATTCACGACAGGGACGTGACAACCGACGCCAATACGACCGATCCCGTTCCACATCCAGGAGGTCCCAAGACTCTCGCAGCCAATCGAGAAGTCGTTACGACAGATCTTCGAGATCTACCTCCCGAGGACGAGACAATCGTGGCGGCGGACGTGGCAGTCCACGCGACAAGACCCTCATGGCCAACACCAAGGCCACAACGATATCTACCAAGATACGTCGTCGGATACGCTTCGACGTACGCAACGTGGACTACTATTTCCATACCATATCTGACAGAGCCAGACTGGACAGGTGGAAAGAGCTGCCGAATGAGGGTGACATCGTCAAAGTACCAGATCCATTACCACAAAAATGGTGGGATGATAGTGCAGAGGCCTTACGAGAATGTCAAAAAGAGGCACAACTATGGTACGACGAACTGCACGACTACCGACACAACAAAGAGTCGGTGGCCACACCAACTGCGATCCGAAAGCATGACGACACTGTCAAGCAGTCATCAAAGACTGCCCAGACGACAACAACGACAAAGCAAGTCGACACTCCACGCTCGACTGCAGCATTGACAAGGTCTTGGGTTCTTGAGAGTGGTTCTGCCCATCATATTCAGGGAAAACATGAACTTACGCAGACCGAGTCGGATCGCATATCTATTCGCGAAGAGCATATTCTGGAAACTGCAAATGGTGATCGTACCGTCAACGAGCACTACGACATACGGCTACCCGAAGTTGGACTGCATAGTTCAGCCCTTGCTTTACCAGACTGCCCATCATTACTATCAGTTGGAAAATTGATCGAGGTTGATGGCTTTCGACAGCTTTGGGATCCTGAGCTGGGTTACATGCTTCAGGATCCGGGGGGCCAATGGTATAAGATTCCAGTCAACAATCGAGTGCCAGAGTTACGACTTGACGACTTAACACGGATACCACCACCACGTTTATGCACTTCGTCAGCACCCCGCCGTCGTCAGCGAAAGCGTTCATCCGCCCGCTGTAACGACACTTGTTGGCGCTGCAAAACTACAGAGCAACCGACCACTGCAGACGAGCTACGACCCCACATAGGGACCTGCCCCAAGAGACCACATGTCGGAGAGGGAGGAGGAGCACGGACCACCACGGTCGAAGAACCTCCCGACACAAGAACAGACGAGACCAACGTGGACACGACCACCGACTCGCCTACGTCTCAGATGCAGTGTTCTCCTCCACAATGCGGGGGGTTCGATATAGCTCAGGCAGACAACGACATGCCGACAGAGACACCTACACGAACGCATCCAGACAACGATCGAGTTCTGCCCAACAGACAAAAGAAACCGATCGACCCGATGCATTACATGACTCACAGCCCAAAACATCCCGACTGTGAGATCTGTTCTCGTACGATGGCACAGAATGCCCCGTGTAGACGACAGCACAAACCACATCCACCGGCAGACCCCACCGAAGAGGATAACGCCTACGAAGCTTTTGTCCCGAAGAAGTTCGGTGAATCTCTAACTGCTGACCATATCGTACTGGCCAAAGACGATGCCGCGGACAAACATGGCGACAAATATGCACTTGTTGTCCTTGACAGACATGCTGGCATCTTCATGGCCTACCCAGCGCTACACAAAGACGCAGCTACTACAAAGGCATCCTTTCAACAGTTCATCGCCGCGAACGATGAGGCGAAGCATATCTACACAGACAATTCTGGAGAGCTTCAGAAAGCTTGCCGCCAATTGGGATGGAGACACGACACGAGTACGCCACATCGTCCACAGACAAATGGATTAATTGAGCGGGTTGTCAAAATTGTCATCCTTGGTACCAGAGCTGTGTTACATATGTCTGGTCTGGGACACGAATGGTGGAAAGAGGCCATGCAAGCCTTTTGCTGTGGACACAACTTTGTGCATGCATCCACGGGCGTCGCTGCCCTCAAAGAGGAGCATGCAGAAAAGACAGCTCATGAAATAAGATTTGGCGAAAGCTTCCCTGGGCACTGCATACCATTCGGTGCTCGGATATTTTGGAAATGCCTCAACCCCGAGATTAACAACGAAACTGCAAAATTTAAAGAAAACACTCGGGAAGGGTTATTCATGGGATACCACTTACACTCTGGTGGACGATGGTCAGGTGACTACCTTGTTTTGGACACGGCTACATACGCCAAGAACCCTGATGGTGATCTGTGCCATGTGCACAGAGTCAAAGACATCATCATCCCTGATGGCAAGTTCACCTACCCCGTGAAAGATGGTACTCTAAGACATCATAACCCTGAGGCACACGACGAGGTGAAGGCATCTACTTCTCGCCCCTTGGGTGACAAGCCAATGCCTGACCCTCCACTTTCTTACCCTAAAGAATGGGATGATCCGTCTATGATGACAACGGAAGATAACGCTGTAGATATCCAGACATCGGCTTTTTTTTGTTTTTTTCCAATTTTTTTTTTATTCATTTCTTACATAATTTTGTTTTTTTTGTTTTTTCTTTTTTTTTTTTTTTTTTTTTTTTTTTTGTTTTTTTTATTTTGTTTTTTTTTTTTCTTTATTTTTTTTTTGTTGTTTTTTTTTCTCTATTTAGTTAATTTCTTTGATTTTGTTTTTTATTTTATGTTTTTCTTGTGTTTCTTGTTTTTCCTTCTTATTTCTTTATCCGGGCCCGTCGGGCCCTGCACCAGCGCCGGAGCCAGACTACTGGGATCAGCGTGGATATTGCGTCATCAGACACATTCGTACCCCAAGAAAGAAACTATTCATCCCAACGGACGACGTCATGAATATACCAGTACCTGTTGACCAACTCGACGTGACACGAGATTTCAAAACGACTTCTATTTTCGAGGGCGAAAGTAACTTCCGAGATGTTTGGGATGGTGTTAGCGCCAACGACCACAGGGAGCTGAGCGAGCCGTGGACAGGCACGATTCAGTTCTATGAGCTTCCAAAAATAACGCCAGACGGCAAAATGGTGGTTCGTGGACGCGAGACACGTGTGCAGACTACTACACGTCCTGATCACGTTCTTCCCGAGCATTGGAAAACACTTTCCCGTGGACAGCAAAAGAAAGAAATCGATTACGCCAACGACGTTAAACGAGCCCGTGAAATTCGTGATCGTGCTGCATTGCGAGTGTGGACAAGACAGGATAAACAGGTCAACAATTTCCGTATTACTACATCAGGCGGACCAACATGGAATACTGTGGAACGACGGATTACATACGACACTGACAATGGTGACGTCATCCGCGACGAGAATGTCAAAGGCGTGACAAACAAAGAAATACTGTATGCCAAATTACCTGGTGGGCCACGTGACATTACCACGGTACTTTACTACCGTCAACTACCACAACAGCACGATGGAGAAGAACGTGCTTTGGTATTTGTGGATAATGAGGGAACCGACTTTGGGACTTTGAACCCGCTCATACGCAAGTTCACCCAGTCGGTAGCAATACCAACCATGCCACGTGAGACCAACTACATGCCGGCACACAGAGATAAAATACCAGATTCGACATGGTCACGCACAGCATTAGTTACCAGAAACCTGAGTAAGAAAGAAGTTGCCGCAGAACCACGTGCACAAGAAGCCCTACGAAAAGAATACGAGAGATTGGAAATGAAACAAACCTGGATGTTGGAGACTGTTGCAGAAAAAGCTGACATTGAGTCACAAGCTATTCGCAATGGAACAAAGGTGCATTTCTTCAATATATTGGAATTATCTTCAGTCAAACATGAAGAACTTCATCCTGATCTACGTAAATTCAAGGGCAGAGTGGTGGTTCAGGGCAATACAGGCAAAGATGAAACTGGTTTGGCCGCCATATTCGCCGACGCCGCTTCCAGTGCTTCGCATATAGAGGCTTCCAAACTTTGCGATGCTACTGCATTATTACCGCAATATGCGGGAGAGCAAAGCGACGCACCTGGAGCTTACGCGCAGGCCTTATTATACGGCGACGGACGAATTGATCCAGTTGATACTTGGATTACTATACCTAAATGGCGACAACCGACATCATGGTCAAAATACAATAACCCAGTGTGCCGATTGCGATTGGCACTATACGGACACCCTCTTGCAGGTGTCTTTTGGGAACGAAAATGCCGTACATGCTTGGAAAGCGTCGGTTTCGAGCCTATTTCAGGATGGGAATGTGTATGGAGACACAACAAACTGGGGCTGATACTTTCAGTATATGTGGACGATTTCAAATTGGCCGGCCCAGCTCATAATCTACAGACTGGCTGGGATTATATTCGTAAAAGCGGTATCGATTTGGATCCACCTACTCCATACTCACAATATTTGGGTTGGACAACAAGCATATGACGTACCGCAGAGCATCTTCGACAAAAGAATGTCCACAATACGCCCTATGCTACCTGTACACAATGAGAAAGATTACAATACGGCAAAACACGTTCGTGGCATTCGACATGACATGCTTGGTTTTACAGATCAGTGCATTGAGCGGCACCTGGAATGCGCCTCCAAGCGCGCCCAGGGAACAGGGTCACGTCGGAAACGATCCGACTCGCCGAGGGCTTCGCGATCCAAATCGCCATCTTCCTCCGGGTCGGTCGCCAGACCTACTAGTGTGCTCAACGCACGGACAAGATCATCCAGCCCAGCAAAATCGATCGACACAACTTCTACCAGTACCATACCCGCCACATACCATGATCTACCCGACGCAGAGACCCCTGGCATCGAGGACACCTCCTTCACTGAGTCCGACTATTCAGACGAGGGCGTTCTCGGCCAGGACGCGGCAAGTGTACTAATGAAGATCCTGTACTTGGCACGTTGCTGTCGTTTCGATCTTCTACATACGGTATGTATGTTGGCCAGAGAAATTACCAAATGGAATACTACATGTGACAAACGTCTACATCGGTTGATATGCTACATCAAAACGACGCGTACACATTGCTTACACGGATGGATAGGCGATTCGTCAGACAAGTTATCCATCATGCTATTCACTGACGCCTCGTTCGCTGATTGCATTACATCATCCAAATCCACTACCGGTGTTTTTGCTGCGCTTGTTGGACCCAATACGTTCTTTCCAGTCAACGCTGTATGTAAGAAACAAACGGTAGTTTCACATTCATCTACTGAATCGGAGATCGTTGCTCTCGATTCCGCACTACGACTGGAAGGGTTACCACTACTATCATTCTGGGAAGCCGTGGTGGGAGTTGCCAAAACATGCAAAGAGAAGAATACATGCCTGAGCTGCCATCGACACGTTGACCCGGCGATGTGTCCTACATTGGCAGCCAAAAAGAAGCGTAAACCATCGCCTCGCAAGGCACCCCCTACTCGGGGATCTTCTCCTAGCCGTAGGCAACTACCGCTAAATACGGATTTACCTACGACTCAAAAGAGACGTACAATATCCCATGAAGGTGCCGTACTACACGTGGATCCAGAGCCAGCTCCAGAGATCAGTGCACCGAAAGTACGTCTTATCGTCCTGGAGGATAACCAGGCCGTTATCAAAATTGTCCAAAAGGGACGTACACCAGCACTTCGTCATCTTCATCGTACTCATCGTATCAATCTGGATTGGATATGCGAAACATGTCAAATTGAACTTATCGAGCTTAAATATGTAGGAACAAAAGAGCAGATCGCAGATATGATGACCAAAAGTTTCGAGACCAAGAAAGCAGACCTTTGGAAGGACCTCTTGGAACACTCGCTTATTTTTCCTGTTACTCCGATACAATGTCCGCCGATACGAGGGCCTCGGAGGCCCGACGGTTTACCTCATGAAGCGGAACCTCCTAAATTGTATGGATGCCCAGAAATATGCAAGATATTGCTGACGGAAAAAGAAAGATGGGGCGAGGTAGGATCAGAATGCGGATTTCAGTGTGTTGGACAAGCTAACCATGAGGGGCTATGTGCATGCATGTACCACTATGGCGTACCAGCCGCAGATACTGCGTCGCGCACACCTCGTTCACGCGCACGTTCACCGCATGGTAGACATCCTCGCCATCCTCCCTCACCTCAACGAGATGCAGAGAGAGTTAGGACATTGATTATTCGTTCACACCGCAGCAAATTTACGACTCGAGCTACAAAGCTTACAAGCATCCTGTTTGCCGCTTGCGAGGCGAACATAAGTGAGATCGGTTCTAATCCCGACCCCTCCATCCACGAGATGGATCAGGCACAGCCGCTCAACCTCGTCGGCTGGCCCATCGGCTACGACAAGGAGTACGACCCGAATGCCAGGGACGATGACCGCGTGGGCTTTGCGTACCACGCTCAAACTGGTCGTCCTCGTGATCCCGAAGATGGTTACATATACATACATCAACGGCGTGCCGATCGGAGCGGAGAATTTGATCTTCGAGTACCCGACGAGTCTTCTATCCGTGAACTTGCCCGCTTCGCGTCCGTTGAGGCTAAGAAATGGGCCAGCACTGAGAGTGGATCCGTCGGCGGCAACGCCAACTACGAGTACAACACGTTCACAGCTACGCCGTGGCTATCTTTCATGCGTGCGATGTGTATGATTTCCAGCCTTTTCAATCGTAATCCTTCAGTGCAAGATAGTGTTCGTGGACTACATGATCATTTGAATGCGACGATCCCAGGATCAGACCGCAAATGTCCACCATCAAACTTTACTACTATGATACTGAAGACGGAGTGGATGATGATTCGCAACGATTGGTCCAAAATTGGCAGTGCAGTTCTGGGACAATACACCGACGACAGCGTTACGGATACGCAAAACTATTACAACAATGGTCTGAGTGCACCATCCGATGTATACCAGAATGGATTGGTAACGCCATGCTATGCTCCTAAAATTGATCGTGCATTGGCCAAGCTACCTACTCGTCCACCTGGCATCGCCAGGACATCGGATACATCTGGGCACATCGGTCATATCGTCGAGGATAACTTGGTCACCAACACGAGAGCTTTTTCCGACCTTACCCAAACAAAGAAGTTCCGCCGCAAGCTTACTACATGGTTGATTGCGCGCGGAGGCGTTGGAAGCGTCGGATCAAACTCCAAGACGGTGGCAACGCCATCCGACCATCCGAATGGTTGGGTGGCGATATTGGATGATCCACAAGAGACAGAGCGTACCTATCGTTGGACACCATACAACGAGGGCAACGACTTCTTCGGCGACGCTGCTGACCACTTGGGTTCGAATGATCCTGGCATGACTCCTGGCAATGATGTGGACCCATTCGAGTTGGACCACGCAAAATACAGTGCTTTCTGTGGTGGTCGCTTGGTTTCTACCCTATTGTCAGACAATGGGTGGCACTCCCTCGTACAAGAGGACTTGGGAATACTATTACATCATGCATTTGGGCCATCGGGTCATGCGTACAAATGGACCAACTTATACACGGACTCAACATGGATCATGCATGCGAAGAAAGGGGCTAAGGGGGCAAAACACAAGAAGTACCCCGATTTCGGCATCGACGAGCTCAACGCTGCCCAGAAGAGAATCGACTTCGCCAAAGCATCAAATACTGCTCTTGTTCCGCTATTCATGCCGTGCCTTAACCGCGCGGAATACATGGGTGGCGCTACTCTTGAGCACCTGTCGACCATGATCCGCGACGACATCATGATGTGGGCATTCTCTTTTGGCAATTACAGGGAATGGTTCAGACATAATGACACGCCGATCGGTCAAGATTGCGTTCTCTTGCCTGAAACTGGTTATGAGGGCGTACGATACGGAATGGAGGAACTACGCAAGCAACGTTTCGAGAAAGAGGAAAGCCGTATCAACGCTCTTCTCAACAATCAGTTTGAGAACACTCTCGAGCAGCGCAATATGATCAGGAAGATCCGCGAAGCCAGGGGCCTCATGTTTCAAAGCGACAACGCTTCCATCAAGAAGTGGCGCGAGCTGAACGAGACCATCTGGGAATACTGGGCCAATGATTTCCCATCATCCATAAAACAAAGACACTATCACAGGGGACTCAATGCCATGGTAGTATGGAGTGCGAACGACATCGCATGTGCTTATCCTGGACAGAACACCATCGACATGCGCCGACATCACAGTCGTGCTCCTACCAACGTACACGAGCTCCAAAAGATGGAATGTGAGGGCGGCGTCCCGACGCTCATGCCCGTACACGTGCTCGTGGACGTATCACGGTTTGTCGATGTGATGCAGTATTTCCGCTGCCCCACGGTCATGGGACCTGGAAAAGCAGCGCAATGGGGCGTACACCCGAACTTTGATCACCACACGAGCGACTTGATAACTATCATGCAGAACCGTGGTATCACTGTTCTTCCATCCGACCATTGGGTGGATACGTACGACAGGGTTACCCCACAGGCTTGGCACGCCAAACAGAATAACCATAACATGGCAATGTTAACAACGCAATTCTGCGACGCAGTATGCTATCGCAATTTTTGCGCATTGATACAGTCTCTTCCTTCTCAGCCATATCCATTCAGGCCGCCATTGCTGACTTCTGTCACGGACAACAGGCCTACACTCAGGCCAAGGAAATCATGGCAGCCCTCGACTTCAGAGAAAAGTTGACAAACGAATGGAAAAGAGACCTCAGCCTCACAACATTGATGACCCAGACGGCAAACGAGATGGCTCATTGTGCGTGGATGGCGTCATGTGCCGAGGGCACATTGCCGGCATCACTGCCTGCCGAGACGGGCGACACGACTGAGCCGACTCCTGGAAGGTCTACACGTACGCCAGCAACGGACCCTAGCGATCCTGACCAAACCCTTCCTGATAATGCTCCATGGGTTATGGCATACAATGACTTATTCCAGTACCTTATGCTGTTGATCAAAGAATACCCTGGGGCTTGGGCATCTTGGCATTCTCTTGAGAAAGATGAACTTCTAGAACCCAAGATCGTCAAAACAGTTGAAGATGCACATGCAGTTACTTGGGTTGTATTCGAGCAATTCTTACGTCAGATCAAAGAGTTGGATGGAGACGATAATGCGACCAAATCAAGGCTCATTGCAGAAGAAAACAGATTGTCTTCTCACCGCATCGGCCCAGCTGCCGAGAACGAGAAGAACATCGAGGCATGCAAAACATTCTTCAAACAGAATGCACTGGATCGAGTTGCTTTGGGTCATGACCCTAATGTCCCTACAGCCGTATGGAGGGCAGCTGATGACACAGCACAGCCAGCCCCACCAGGCCCATTGCCTGATCCACTGCAACCTGGACCGCAATCGATCAAAGCGTCGCAACCATCGACTTCAGAGCCTAAAGCAGAACAACAACCAGCAGATCAGCTCCCAAAAGCTGAGGCGGTACCGATCCCTGATGACGGCACCGACCTTGAGGCAATGGAGCTGGAGGCAACTCCTGCTGAGGAGGAGCCTTCTCCACATGAGATGAATATATTGTCATGGCAGGACAGTTGTGAGCGTTCCATGCACGAGGATACCAGCAAGCTCGGGATCTTCGATAACTCGTGCACTATTCGCGAATGGAAGTTACAGTATGGCATCAAAGATGAACATCCATACATGTGCCCAATGTTGCGGGGCACGAAAGCGACCAATGGATTTGCCTGCATCGAAGACCAAGAGTGGTACGAGCAGCTACTGCATGATGATAGTGTAATTGCTCATGCGCCTGACATTGCACAATCTGGGTGTTTCCCAGAATGGAAATGGATACCATTACCACATTACGACGATGTACGTTATGGTCCTGAGCTAATTGATGAAGAATGGCTGGGAACAAACAAATACATGAGCAAATACATCACGACTATGTTACGCCATGAGATTCACTACAAAAAGTTTTGGATCAACCAATTTCATGACAGACGTATTAATATCTGGGACAAAACAACAAAGAATGATTGGAAGATTCCAATCAATTGGAAATCATTTAAAGAAATGGTTCAATGGAAATTCCGAGATCGCAAAGAAAGACACAATGGACCATCCATGGAAGCGGCAGTGGCACATTTCAAGAAAGACGGTGAAAATGATGGATACACCGATTGGAACGACTACTATCCGATATTCATTATTCGTGCGTTCCAGAAGCATATTGACCCACAGAAAAACAGAATCGAGATATACGCCAAGCCGATTCCTGACGGAGGTGACCCCAGCACTTTTGACTGGAACAGCGTTATTGCTATTCGGTGCGTCGGTGGTCACAGTTGCGTCAACCCATCTTCAAAGCCATGGAACATGGGATGGGAGAGCTTACAGTGGACAGATGTCAAATATCTCCATCATGGCACAGCATCCCGTGCCTGGAAGAACATATTGAAGACAGGGATCATTCCTGGATATGTTGAACCACATTCTCAGAGAGACAGAACTTACAAACCATCGCAGCGATCCGAGGCATTCTTCAGTTCTAGCACATATTTGAACAATGTTCAAAAGAACCCACATACTTCAGTAGAATCGTACAAGTTCAACAGCTACAAGAACGAAGTCGAGCTGGTGATCAACATGGAGATCGCCACAAAAGCAGGTTGCAGATTTTGGTTGGGTGCTCAGGGCGCTATCATGACTGAGGACGTGGTACCCGCTGCGGCAATTATTGCTATTCGCCGCCTCAAACCACACCACATGCATGGCCAGCAGCTGTGGCCAGACGGCGACCCATGGGACTACCCGCCATTGGCAGCCAGAGAGCCATTGAGCAAGTACGAGATTTGCGCCTGCCTTCCTGGAGAACTTATTGACGACCCACCTGGATTGGCACCTATCGACCCCGACCAAGACATGGAGCCTCCAAGGATGACGCCAGCATCAGCACCCTCGGCCAGGCCGGGGGAAACCCCTGCTGGCCGTACATCCGCAGAGGACGCCTTGGACGAGCAAATAGTACGTGCTATGATCCAGGAGACCAATCACAAAGCAGATGATAAAGAATGGTTGATTGCATTATCACATTGTCGTGAAGCTCTTCGACCAATCACAGCAAAGATCATGCAAAAAGATTGGGATCGTCGTCCTGCATTTAACGATGTTCGAATGGGCGACTTCATTGTCATTAAGAATTGGGGTTCTACCAAATGCTTCCACTACGACAACCATTGGCCCAAAGGCAATCACAATACCAAGATTGCCTTGTCCAAGGGACACAGATATGGTCCAATCATCCATTTCGGCATCTTCGACAAGTTCTTTGCGGTACAAGTACCTATTCTCAACTACGGTTTACGATGGGTAAATATCTGGTATAATGACAAAAGCATGCCCCTCAAGGGCGTTGTATTTGCATTGCCGATTCGTATCGAAGAACACGCCATCGATCCAACATGGATGGAGACTGCCCTGAAAGGCCCGACATCTTGCAGCGAGGACATACTGCAGCACAAGGTTAGCGGCAGCTTACCATACCTTGGAATGCCTAGCATCCATAGACCACGTATTCCGCGTACACCACCAAGAAGGCCCGCTCCACGGACACCTGATCCAGACGAGCTGGTGGCCACACCTGCCGAGGACAACGCTCAGACGGGCGACATTCCTCGACAGGGTACAGCATCATCGCATGATCCACTGATCACCGTAATCGTGGACATATCAAATATCGTTCTTACTGCAGATGAGAAAGCTGCGAACGACAACATGAGGGCAGACCTCTCGGCAGACATCCAAGCAGAAGAGCAGATCGAGGCAAGCATCCTCGATAACATCATTGATCCGCCATCGAATTTCCTTGATCATCCAGACTACGACCCCGACGAGGATTCAAGATGGATTAGACAGTCTGATGATTGCCGCGTGTATTGTTGGACATCGGCGCTATTGGTGGATTCGCCTATGATCAAGATGAGGCAGATCATTGAGATACACAGTGGCGCAGACAGAATCGTAATGGACAACAATTCAGTCACATTTACAATTTGAAATTCGATTTGGATCGAAAGCATGGAACGCGGAGTCATATCATTTGAACTACAATCATACCCACAAGTGGGCACATGACTTACCCAATTGTGGTGCAGATCACTTCTTCAAAAAGTTGGTACACTACCTCGACCCGGAGACTATCGAGGAGTCGACCACTGGCATCTTTCAATGGATTTCCAAAGTATACCAGAACATCTTGAAAGATAGTATTGTGGAGCTACCAGATTTCGCCAAGGAAGTCATCCATGACAACCATCCTGCACTTCAGGCATTGCGTGACCTATACAAAAATTGTACTGCGACATACGGTGATCCAGAGTTTCCTGTGTGGGAAGAGCTGGTGGAAACACCTGCTGCGCCTCGAGAGGAGGGCGCTGGGCAGGATCTTCCCCAGGACCCAGGCAGTGTTGCGTCTGCAGCTCCCGATCAGGAGACTATGGTACGCATCATAGCTGAACAGACGGGACTCAAGCGCGAGGAGGGCGACAACGAGGCTACCTTGCAGAAGCAGGCTCGCCGTCTTCGTGAGGAGAACGTATGCCATGGCGGTGCTGAGGATACCGACAACGTCAAGATAGAGTACAAAGGACTGCCAGGGGAAAGGTTGTCTCGGATCGAGATCGAGGGTTTAAGCAGATCGATCGCTTCCAGACCAAACACCGAGATCAATCGTGAGGCGATCAATCAGATCGGTCAGAGCCTCGCTCGCGGTCAGGACACCCGCTGGGGATCCCGCGATCACCTGACTTCGGCAGGGGCCCCCGAGACGATCTTGCATCCCATACCGCTCTGTAACAATTGCGGTCGAGATCTGTCCCTCGGTATCGTCACAGGTGACGGCACACTCTGTGATATATGTTGGCAATACACTGTGGCCGTAGGCGCCACAGGTAAGAGCACCGCCACACAGAGTGACCTCGCGTACCTCCAGAAGTTGACGAACTGGATCAAGACGACGTTGTCCGAGGACCAGGTCGCGAGATACATGAAGGATGGCGCACATGTCATTATGACGGGTGCGCGATCCCCCATAGGCACAGAGAAAGATCAGTTGCGGAGATTGGCCAATACGTCCAAGAAGAGGTATCAGAAGTGGGTCGAAGCCGGTAGCCCGCCTGCACACGAATGCAGATTAATGGGCGAATCCGAGGACGACCGACCTCTGTACTACCCATACGCCAATCTCATTCAACGCTTTCTCAACGACCTCAGATTCCATCATCAGATGACAGGAGCCCGCGTGAATGTCGGCAAGAAGCCCTGGAGAGTCGAGGACATGCGCGACGCGTGGGACATCCTTGACGTCAGTATTAGGACAGGACAGGCTGGTCGGAGAAAGTGGTGGCTGAACGAGGGACGCATTGACAGGCAGACGCGGCAGGCGCGCGGACTGATTACGGTTTCTCTCCCTCGAGGGGACGGACCCGTGAACAGTTCACCCAGCGCAAGCTTGCCGCGATTGCCAACGAGCTGATAGGCTCCCTCGATCCGTCACACACTGACCAGAGGGGGGGTAGTACAGGGATGAGAACCGATCCAGATACACACTCCCAACAGTCCGATGACGCCATGGAGCCGCGGCCGCCGCCGCGGCGGCCGCCGCGCCCTGCTCCTGGCGACGCCGCTGCATCCAGCGCCTCAGGCGCAGAGGACTACATGCCCGCGATGCCGCGCGCCAAGAGAGCACGTACATCTGATTACGCTGCTTACTGGCGCCACAATCTCGAGGACAGCGATTGGGGTCTTCGATACTGGAGTTATTACATCAAATGTTGGATCTACATTGCGATCAACAACGACGAGCATGTGTACATCCAGGATACACGTACAACGATTGGTTCCGCAACTGGATCCCGAGAACCACTTGGGAAACGTTTACGACAAGCTATGTCACGTACAACGGCCAGAGGGTGTGGGACCGCAGGTTCTACAAGGACGGCGACGCGTAGTGAGTCGGCCGCAAGGTCCACTGCTCAAGAGCAGAACTTCCGTTCATCAAAGTTCGCCTTGAGCGGTGGCTAATACATTCTTTTAGGCCACTTCAATCTTTCACACAAGTGGCCATACACACATAGATATCTTTTGCGATCACCGAGGCAGCCTCCTAAGGAGCAACGCCAACGGGAGTCGCCAAACAGATTTTATACATCATTTTCGTGTTCATCAACACGACATTTTCTCCTGGCCAGGTACTTGCTTTAACACAGATTTGCATTTCTTTCAGGATCGTGTTCGTCAACACGATCTTGGCATACATTTGCTTTTAGACAGACTTGTGTTTGATTTCAAGATTGTGTTCGTCAACGCGATCTTAGCATGCATATTTTAACAATTTAACAATATTGCGTCGAGAATAATCTGATAGCTGGTGGCAACACCTGCCTCGCAAATCTTGCGAGGCGGTTTGCGTTGCCTTGATGCTCAGATCTTCTTTCTCCGCCTACCTTTGTCTCATTCTTCTCCTCCCTCGAGTGCCGAAGCGTTTTGGGGGGCGCACCGAGGGGGCGGCAAAGACCGCCTGGAGAAGAAAAAGAGACCCAAGGTATCTCTTCTTACTTCACTTTGCAGCTGTGGCTTCGCTGACTTTTAGCCCAGCTGCCTTTTCAGACTTAAGGTAAAGGAGTTCTGAGGTTACGGATTCCATCCTCCTGATCCCGAGTCCTGCCTTCACAGGCGGGATTCGGGACGGGGGGTGTGTATGGAACCCGTGTAATACCCTCATATATACTCCTTATCCTTACCTCTCCCGCACCTGGCCGTTTGGGCTCAGGTGCTGAGTTGGAGCGATCGTACCTTGATCGCTTGGGAGGGAAAGATATCCATCTATCCCTCCATCTCTCTACCAACGGATCAGGGGTTCTGTACTCTTGTACTTCAACCCCATACACAGGAGGGAGGGCAAGGAGACAGACGCGAAGGAGGAGGAGGAATAGGAGGAGGAGGAGGAGGAGTAGGAGGAGGAGGAGGAGGAGGAGGAGGAGGAGGAGGAGGAGGAGTGAGGAGGAGGAGGGAGGAGGAGGAGGAGAAGTAGGAGGAGGAGGAGGAGGAGGAGGAGGGAGGAGGAGGAGGAGGAGGAGGAGGAGGAGGAGGAGGAGGAGGAGGTCATCGGCCACATGGCGCGCTCCGCTCCAGAAGCTGCCTCTCGCCTCCTCGGCGCACCCCCTCGGCCGGGGCGCCGGGCTGGCGGAGGCGGCGCGCGGGCGGGGCACGCTGGCGGGCCGACGTCGGAAAGCCTCGAGCTGAGAGAGAGAGACGGAGGAGGAGGAGGAGGAGGAGGAGGAGGAGGAGGAGGAGGAGGAGGAGGAGGAGGAGGAGGTGGAGGAGGAGGAGGAGGAGGGAGGAGGAGGAGGACGGACCTGGGTTTGCACTAATTCGGGCCAGCGCGTCCCCGGAAGCCGTGTGCGTTCGAGGTTCGACGGCGCAGCCCGCCTCTGCCAACCTGAGAGAGACGGGGGTCCATGCAAGCGGGGGTCGGCCAGAGCGCCGGTTCTTGCAGGATCCTGCAGGGCCAGGGGTGCATCGGCCTGGGCTTGCTTTTTTTGGGTCGGCGGCTCCGAGGCAACGGGCAGGGAGCGGAAGTGGCGTCCGGGTCACGGTACGGTACTGTAGCGGCCCATGACGCCGCTGCTTCGACAACCCCGCTCGAAGGAGCTGGGCAAAAAACTAGCCTGCGCCAAGCTGGCTGGAGCCAGAGCCAAGATGGCTTGAGCCAAAATGGCTACGGAGGCCTGGGCTTGCGCGCAGGATCCTGAAGGGTGTTGCGCGAGATTTTGCAAAGCCTGGCGGACCTGGGCGTGCACTAATTATTCGGGCCAGCGCGTCCCCGGAAGCCGTGTTCGTTCGAGGTTCGACGGCGCAGCCCGCCTCTGCCAACCTTTTTTTTAGAAGCAGGGAGATTTGCATTCACATACAGTCGGGGCCCTGAAGAAGGAACCCTTTTGGTTGGGGAGGGGCTCCGCGTTCCTTAAGTGTTTCGCAGCTTGCCTCAGGTTTTCCTTGTGTCTTCGATCGGAAATCGGAGTTTAACTTATGGAAAAAAGGGGCCTCGTTCCTTATTTAGGGTTCCTTAGGTCAAGGCCCCGACGGTAATTGTTCGACGGTGCGCGCGAGTTTCTTGGATCTGCGCTGGAGCCTCCTGGCGGCGCCAGGCGTGCTCCGCGCGCCAGGGAGGGTTCCAGCGCAGATCCAAGAAATCCTAGGGGACTGTCGAAAGTTTCGGTTTATGCAAGTGTTTCACTTTCGACGCTTGGCCAGGGCTTGACCGTGCACGCCACCACGCCACCCAGGGCGCTGAAGGTAGCAACCGTGCATCATGATAAATGAAACAGGGCCACTCGGCGACGGCCGTATAGTCTGATTGCTGTCTGGAGAGAGATTCTTCAGTCTGGAGAAAGTTTTCTGGATCCCCCTCAATTCGAAGATCAGCGACATCAGGCGAAAGTGTAGTCTTGGCAGGGCACGAGGCGCGCACACGGGGAACCTTACGTAGTCATTCGAGTTTCTGTTAAACGAAGAGCAGCTGTCGCACACAGTGGTTATAGCCTCCTTGCCCTCTCCCTCTTGCTCCTGCTCCTCCGCGTCCTCTTCGCCCTCGTCCTCCATCTCGCATGCATCCTCCTCGTCTCCGCTTCGTCCTCGCCCGCCTCGTCATCTGCGTCCTCCTCCTCGTCCCCGTCAGCGTCTTGTGCTCCCCGCCTACGTCCTCCTCCACCTTCCTCGTCATAATTCTCTCCCTTTTCGTGCTCCGCCTTCTCCTCCTCCTCCTCCTCCTTCGTAGCCATTGCGGCTCAAGACGGCACCCTTTTTGGTTTGCGGCTCAAGCGAGCCACAGCATGGTTTGATTGGTTTCATTGTTCTCGCACCTTGAGTGCGTTCCTCTACGGTGTCCATGGACGAGGCGTCTGGCCATGTCTCTTCGCTGGCTGGTCGTACGTTACGTCTCTTATCTTCTGCGACTGGTCGCCACCATTCGGGACTCAACATGGCCGCTTACGCAAAGCGGCACAGTTTGCCGAACGCCCTGAGGCGTCGGCTCCAACATCTTTCGGCTACACACCAATTTCTGCGTCACCACACAGACATTTGGGAGGAAGAGTTCATGGCTGAACTTGAACTGCAGCTGTAGGCGTCTTTCCCTGGATTCGTTCATCCCCCCTCAGTTTGTGTGCGGAGGTACTCTGGCCAGTCTGGCCAGCGACCTCGCAATTGTGGTTTGGATCGGATTACACCAGAGTTTCAGCCGCAGGCAGCACAACAACAGTGTTCGTACACGTCCGTTCCGGAGTTCTTGACTGCCACATGTGCACAGGTGCTCTACGATGCCCAGTTGGCTTCGTACCAAAATTTAGTCAATGATCAGAACGACTCGATCGCGGCGCTCCGTGGTGTCTTGGGCAAAGTTGCAGTTGGTGCCCAACCTCCTCCGTCGGACTCCTCTTCAGAGGCCTCTTCCACATCGGGATCGTCACATGCGGAGTCCGCGAGTATTCCTGCGGAGCGCATTGCGGTCCTCTGTGATATAGATACTTTTGCTCTGGGGCAAAAAGTTCGCTTCGATCTTGGGGACAGGCCTGAAGACATCACAAAACTGATTGACTCCAGAATCCAGAGTGCATTGGGAGATTTCCCCCCAACGATGTCAAACTCGATTGTATACGCTATTCCCGAGGCGATCTCTCAGGTGATGGCAGGTGCTCTTCCCGGCGCGCTTGAGAAAGCGCTGGGGCCTCGACTCGACGAGCTGTCGAAGACCATGGATAAGCAGATTCCTGTGCTTTCGGAGCGAGTCGACGCTGGCATGGGATCACTTCCAAATCATTCCAGCATGAAGGACGCAGACTTCGGGGAGCAGACCGTTGAGTACATGCGTGAAGAGTTTGAGATTCGTTTTCAGACCCTCGAGGCGCAGCTGGCGCTGCTGGGGCAAAAGCTGGACTGCGCCACTTCCGCGCCGCCCCGTTTGCAGTCGAGCAGCCCTGGGCTCAGAGGCCGTGCCTCGAGCTCTACCCGCGGCGGCGTTACAAATGTTACTATGTGTCGATCTGGTCGTCATTGTCATGGGCGTGATTGTGTCTTCTCTCATCCAGGTGGGCGGCTGATCGACGATGCCGCCTCTGCGCCGCTGACCCTGGCCCGCTCGCAATCGCAGGCAGCCTGCTCTATTGGTGCGCCTCCGCGCATCGAGCCCAGAGCGAGACCGATCGACTACTCCAAGTTCGACAACCTGGACGTGGATGACAGTGCACACGACCTCATGAAGGGCTTTCTGGCCGACGTCGTCCGGGAAAGCTTGGGAAACGATGAGCTCCCGCCATTCCCAGGGGTGGACTAGTTGTGGGTCGTCTACCTCTCCCTGCATTTCCTGTTCAGCGAGGGTATTATTTAAAAAGGCTTCCGCCTTCGCTCTCTCCTCGTCGAACGGGGTGCGGGTTTGCCTTGTGTTGAAATGTCACAGACCATTGGGTACGCTCCACATCCTCCTCCTCCTCCTCCTCCTCCTCCTCCTCCTCCTCCTCCTCCTCCTCCTCCTCCTCCTCCTCCTCTCCTCTCTTCCGTCCTCCTCCTCGCCTGTGATTCTCTGCCTCCTTCAATGGAGGGAGGGGGGGCTCGTAGCCAGTGGCGCCCTCAGCTCCCTCCCCCCCCCCTCTGTGGTGCCTTTTTGGAAAGCCAGCCAGTGTTGCGTCCTGCGCGCCCCCCCCCCTCGCCCCAGGGACCTGGGGGGGCGCCCCGTTGAGGCCGCGGGTTCCGACGGAGCCCAGCGTCCCTGCATCCATAGAAAAAGCGCAGGGGCCCTGCGCCTTTGCACGGTGCAGGCCTTTGTTGTAGCGGCCGCAACAGTGGATCGTGTCCCCCGAGCGCTGCCACCTTTACCTTTTACCTCTTGCTCGTCCTCTTTCTCCGTCTTCCTTCCTCCTCCGCTCTCTCCTCCTTCCGATCATGATTACCCTTCTCCTCCCACTCCTCCTCGTCCATCTCCTCTTCGTCATCTTCCTCCTCTTCCTCCTCCTCCTCCTACGACGACGACCTGGATTTCAACGGGAGCCTGGGTTGCTCGGCGCCGCCGCGCCCGCAGCGCCCGTCCCAGGCTGGAGGGATAGACCTCTCAGGGGCGCCAGCTCCTCCTCCTCCTCCTCTTTCTCCTCCTCCTCCTCGTCCTCCTCCTCCTCCTTCCTCCTTCCGCCCTCCTCCAGCGCCCCTCGCCCGTCCTTCGCAGGCTCAGGGAGTCGATGCTTTTCTCGCCGGAGATCCGCCAGGCGGGCGACAGCTTCGTGAAGTCCGTGCTCGGAGGACCACGGGGGCCTGGCCGAGGAGGAGGAAGGAGGAGGATAAGTAGGAGTAGGGGGAGGGAGGGAGGGAGGAGGAGGAGGAGGAGGAGGAGGAGGAGCTGGGGGGGAGGAGGGGGAGGAGGAATTTGAAAAGGATGAGGAGGACGACCACGAGCGGGATGAACATGGGGAAGAGGATGACCATGACACGATAATTAGGAGAGGGGGAGGAGGAGGAGTTACAGGAGAAAGAGGAGGAGGAGGAGGAGGAGGAGGAGGAGGAGCAGGCGATAGAGATGGAGGAGTGGAAGGAGGGGGAACAACATATCTTACGGAAAGGGGGAGTCGACGAAGAGAGAGGAATAACGATGGAGGAGAAGGAGGAGGGGGAGGGGAGAGGGACATGCTAGGTGCACTCGCGTCATATCTGACGCCCTACCCCTCCCTCCCATCCCTTTACCATGGCGTAGATATCCTCCCGATTCGCACAGTCGGATGTCGTAGCATGGCATAGCATTACATGGCATAGCATGGTGTTGAAGATCAACGCGTAGCATGACATAGCATGGCGTGGCGACGCCCCAAAGTGGGGGGTTCCGCGGCCCCCAAAAATCAACGAATCAGCACCGAATGAGGAATCACTTTCGATGGTTTTTTCGGGGTGGCATGTTCTAGATTTTGGGGCCTATTTGGAAGGACCCGAAAACCATGCCGTGGCATGGCACTGGAAATAATAAAGCCAGCGCTGCAGTGGGAGCACGACTCGGAACGAGCGGAAGCGCGGAAATGAGGCCAGCGCATCAGCGGGAGCAACATTTTGGAACACAAACCCAATTTCCGGAATCATTTGTGTAAAAAGCAATGCGCGGAGGGGGGCCAGACATCTTTCGGACGTCATCAGGGGAGAGAGGAGAGTAGTATTCATATTGCGCAATTGTGGAGAACGAGGCGGTGAGGAGGAGGAGAAGGAGGAGGACGATGATGAGACGGATATGTAGGAGGGGTTGAGCAGAAGAGGAAGAGGAGGAGGAGGAGGAGGAGGAGGAGGAGGAGGAGGAAGAAGAAGACCACGAAGATGAGGACCTCAAAACGAGCAGGGGGAGGAGGATGATAAAGACAGGGAGGAGGAGGAGGAGGAGGAGGAGGAGGAGGAGGTTGCACTACACTAAGGAGCAGCGGAGGAGCAACGCTTTGTCAAGGCGTCGGCCTCTGCTGGTCTCGCAGAGCCCTGCTATTTACATCACTTAGCGCGCCTGCCTGAGAATCCGGTGCCTTCCTCTTCCTTACTCTCTGTCCCAGAGGCTCAGGTACCCCCCCAAAAACCTCCAGCATTAGATCCGAAGCTTAGGCCGACTCGCTCGTAGTTCGTCTAACGGCTTCCTGCTGCACGCTGTTGTGCCAGCATCATTGCGGTGAGACTCGCTGGTCGCGTTCCTCCTCCTCCTCCTCCTCCTCCTCCTCCTCCTCCTCCTTCCCCCATCCTCCTCCTCTTCTTCCTCCTCTTTCCCAGCCGCAGTGACGGGGTGGCCCTGGAAGCTGTTCATCAGGCGGGTGGGGGTGGGAGGGTAGACGCGACCACTCGCTGTTCCTCCCTCTGGGGCGAACGTCGGCGTGGCACTTTCTTCCCTGCGCCTTGGCGGCTGGCCTCCCCCCCTGCCTCGCCCTGCTGCTGCCCGGCGCCCCGTGCGGTCCCAAAGCGCGCTCGCCTCGCGGGCGTGCGCCGCCCGCCGCCGCCGGCCCCCCCCCCCCCACCTCCTCCTCCTCCTCCTCCTCCTCCTCCTCCTCCTCCTCCTCCTCCTCCCTCCTCTCCTCCTCCTCCTCCTCCCTCCTCACTCCTCCTCCTCCTCCTCCGCCTCCTCCTCCTCCTCCTCCTCTCCTCCCTCCTCACCCCCCCCTCCTCCTCCTCCTCACCTCCTCCTCCTCCTCCCCTCCTCCTCCTCCTCCTCCTCCTCCTCCTCCTCCATCCTCCCTCCTCCTCCTCCTCCTCCTCTCTCTCCTCCTCTCCTCCTCCTCCTCCTCCTCCTCCTCCTCCTCCCTCCCTCCTCCTCCTCCCCCCCCCCCTCCCTCCTCCTCCCCTCTCCTCCTCCTCCTCCTCCTCCTCCTCCTCCTCCTCCTACTCCTCCTCCTCCTCTCCTCCTCCTCCTCCTCCTCCTCCTCTCCTCCTCCTCCTCCTCCTCTCCTCCTCCTCCTCCTCCTCCTCCTCCTCCTCCTCCTCCTCCTCCTCCCTCTTCCCCACTGCACATCATCAACGGCGAGCTGCCCACCCAGGTCGGCCTTGGGCCCCCCGCCCCGCTCCCCCCCCCTCCCCCTCCTGCGCTGGGGCCCGGGTCGCCTGCGACTCCTCGGTCGCTCGGCGTCTGCCTCGTCTGCCCCGCCGCCCACAGCCAAAGGAAGCGCGGAGGGCGAGAGCTCCGCCCCACAGGTGTTGGGGGCCTCTGGGGTCCGCTCGTCACCACCCACCAACCCACCCCAACCCAAGCCGAAGGCCCCGATTTGCCATGCATTTCCAGTGGGGGGGGTCGGGGAACATCGAGAAAACACATATGGAACCCATACCCCCCCCCCCAACCCGAAATTCGGGTCTTCGGGTTGGGTTGGGGTGGTCTGGTAGGTAGTCAGCTCGGCCGCAGCCGCGGGCCTCGGGCGGCCGCCGCGGGCGCGGCGCAGAGAGGGCCCTCGGCGAGGCGCGGCGGCGCCTTTGGCCGGCGGCGGCGCCTCTCGGCAGGCGGCGGCCACGCCAGCAGCAGCGGCGGCCACCGCCAGGGGTGGCGGCGTGCGGCGGCGGCGGGGATGGCAACGGCGGCGGCAGCGGCGGCCGGGCGGCCGGGCGGCCGGGAGGGCGGCCGTACCTCTCCGCGCACTGCCGGCGCACGGATTTCCTGCGCGTGCGCACGGAGACGACGCCGTCGGCGGGGGTCATCGCGGCACAGCTCAACAAGGCCGCCAGGGCTGCTCCTCCTCCGGGGGGCTGCACACGTCGTCGTCGGCGCCAGCATCGTCGTCGTCGCACCAGGGCGCCCGCCAGGGCTCCTCCTCCTCCTCCTCCTCCTCCTCCTCCTCCCTCCTCCTCCTCTCCTCCCTCCTCCTCCTCCCTCCTCCTCCTCCTCCTCCTCCTCCTCCTCCTCCTCCTCCTCCTCCTCCTCCTCCTCCTCCTCCTCCTAGCGCCAGCTGGCACGAGCGCGACGCGCCTGGCCAGCCAGCGCCAAGGGCGCCGCACGGGCGCCGCGCCCCCCCCCCCCTCCCCACTCGCCGTCCCGGCACCCCCAGCCGGCATGGAGGCGGCCGCGCCCCGCGGCGCCGGCGGCCGAACCGCCCTGCCGCCGCGCGCCGCGCGCAGGAGCGCCGCGCCGAGGGCCGCACGGCGCAGAGGCTGCTGGCGGCCTTCATGGCGCTCGACGGCCACAGAGGCTGCCAGCCCACCCTGCTGGGGGCAGCCTTGGCAGAGGCCCTCCGCGGCGGCAGGCGCCAGGAGGCCGCAGAGCTCGCGGAGGCGGAGACGGCCGACGAGACGCTGCTGGAGGCAAGGCGCGGCGACCTGCAGCTGGCGGCCGAAGAAGCGGCTGCCGCGGCGCTGGCTGCCGCCCGCGCCCCTGGGCCTGCGCAGCACCTCCTGGACCAGCTCAGGCGCGAGGCCGCGACCGAGCGGCTGGCGGAGGCTGCGCGGGGCGCCGAGGCCGAAGCCGCGCGCCAGACGGAGGCGGAGAGCACGGCCGCCGCTGCCGCGCCCTGCGAGAGCCTGAGCGAGGCGAGCTCCGAGGCCCAGCGGGCGAGGCTGCAGGCCGACGAGCAACAGGCCGCTGCGGCGGCCGCGCCGAGCAGCCCCGCTGGCGAAGGAGGCGCCGCCGAGGGCGAGGTGGCGCCCACGCGAGGCAGGCCGGAGGCCGAGCGCCTGGCCGACGCGCAGCGCCGCGCCGCGGACGCCCTCGCGCAGCTGGCCGCGACGCACAGCCCGAAGCTGGCCGAGGCGCGGACGGCGAGCGCCGAGGGGCGGACGGCGCGGGCCGAGGGCCGAGGCGCGGACGCCCGCGCGAAGCTGGCAGAGGCAGAGGCCGCGCTCCAGCAGGCGCTGGCCGCACGCCAGGGGGCCGCTGAGGCCGCGAAGGAGGTCAAGCGCCTGGAGACCGAAGCGGAGTACGACGCGGGCGCGGAGAAGCAGGACGAGGGGGCGGACAGGAGTGCTGCCTCAGCGGACAGACCTGGCCCTGTGTCTGTCCGCGGGGTAGAGGGGGGCGGTGGCCAGACGGTCGCGCGGCCTCCCGCGGCGCCCGAGCGCGGCCGCCCCATACCCCGAGAGGGAGCCCCTTGAGAATGGGGGCATACCCGGGGGAGGGGCACAAGCGCCGGGGGCGTCGCGAAGCTTCTCGACCAAGTCGTCACGGAAACAGTCTGGGAAACAGGCTCCTCCTCCTCCTCCTCCTCCTCCTCTTCCTCCTCCTCCTCCTCCCCCTCCTCCTCTTCCTCCTCCTCCTCCTCCTCCTCCTCCTCCTCCTCCTCCTCCTCCTCCTCCTCCTCCTCCTCCTCTTGGGAGTCGTGATCGCTGCGTGTGCTGGCCTCTTCTCTCTTGGTGTGGCTTGCCGCTGGCTCAGTGTGGGGATGGTGCATGGCGCCTTGGTGCAGAGAGGGTCCTCTTCCGTAGCTGCAGCGCATCTTTCTTGTCTGGCAGTGCTACCCTGAGATCCGAGCGTTGCACGTTTTGCGCAGCGGGCGTTTTCGATCGGTTTCGGGCCCCGCGACATTATGCGACATTCACGGATCGATCTGGCTCGAACAATGCAGCAGAACGATGTGGCTTGGGGGTCCAGTCGTGATTTGTCGCGATGTTGCGAATGTTTCGCAACGTCGGATCTCAGAGCGCCGCTCCTGGTCTTTCCTGGGGAGTCGGAGGCGGCTCATGTCGTCATCGGCATCGGCATCGTTGTCGTCGGGGGGCGTCGCGGCGCAGCCCAACAATGCTGCCATGGGGGGAACGGCGCACGCCGTCGTCGGCGTCGGCGGTGTCATCGTCAAGGCGGCGTCGTCGGGGTCGAGTCGAGGCGAAGTCTGAGCGATGGAGGAGGATGGGGGACGGGGCGGAGCAGGGAGAATGGGGTGGAGAAGGAGAGGGTGAAGTTTGTGAACTGTGACAAGGGGAGTGGGGAGGGACCTGGTGAGTGGACTTCCCGGCTTCCCCCGGGCCTCGTCCTCTCTCCTCCCCTTGCATGCGTCCCCCCTGTCAGCCCTTCTCCGCCTCTCAATCCTCTCCTGCGTCTTTCTGATGCCTCCATCCTCGTCCTCCCCTTCCCCAGCGCCGTCCCTCTCCATTCTTGGCCACTCTCGCCCCATCCTGCTCCTCTCCCCCTTCCTCCTCCGTATTTCCCCCTCCGTCCTCCCTCGCCCCCTCTCCATCAACGCCCGCCTTCGCCGCCGCCTCGTGGCCGCCGCCGCCACTTCCCGCCGCCTTCGTCACCGCCTTCGGAGTCGCCCCCGCCGCCGCCGTGGTCGCCGTCGTCGTCGTCGTCGTCGTCGTCGTCGTCGTCGTCGTCGTCGTCGTCGTCGTCGTCGTCGTCGTCGTCGTCGTCGTCGTCGTCGTCGTCGCCGTCGCCGTCGCCGTCGCCGTCGCCGTCGCCGTCGCCGTCGCCGTCGCCGCCGCCCACGGCCCGCGGGGAGGCGCTGGAGGAGACCGGGCTGGGCCAGGTGTTCGTGGCAACGGACGCGCCCGAGGACCTGCGGGAGGAGCTCCGGGCCGAGGCGGGGCGGCTGCGGCGACAGGGCGCCGATGCGGCAGCTGCTGCTCGTCGTCGTCTTCCTCCTCCTCCTCCTCCTCCTCCTCCTCCTCCTCCTCCGCCTCCGCCTCCTCCGCCTCCTCCTCCTCCTCCTCCTCCTCCTCCTTCTCTCCTCCTTCCTCCTCCTCCTCCTCCTCCTCCTCCTCTCCTCCTCCTCTCCCTCCTCCTCCTCCTCCTCCTCCTCCTCCTCCTCCTCCTCCTCCTCTCCTCCTCCTCCTCCTCCTCCTCCTCCGCCTCCGCCTCCTCCTCCTCCTCCTCCTCCTCCTCCTCCTCCTCCTCCTCCTCCTCCTCCTCCTCCGCCTGTCGCTGACATCAGGCATGCTGCGCAATGCCGCGTCTCCTTCGTCTTCTTCTGCCTGCCGCTTCCTACTGCACAGTCTTTCCTCATCCTCCTCCTTTTCGTCCTCCTCCTCCTCGTTCTTCTCTTTTCGCTCCTGCTGATGCGCATCTTCCTCCTCCCCCTCCTCCTCCTTCTCCTCCTCCTGCTCCTGATTCCTGAGTCCTGGCGGTTGGAAAGAACGTCATTCGTAGCCATCCCCCCCAGGACCGATCGGCCCTGAGGGGCTGGTCATACTAAAGACAGGCGACTCTTGGAGCACCGCTCCAGGAGTCACCAGCTGGCGGGGAAACCGTAAAACGGCAGAAGAGACAGACAGACCGACAGTCGAGGAGAGGAAGAGCAGAGAAGAAGGATATCCTCGATCGTGACCTCGAAGGAAGTCGATAAGAGAGAGGTAGCTGTGCGTGGCGGCAGTGGTACTGGTGGCGGTGAAAAAGGGGTCGGGGGCCCCTGGGGCCTCCTCCTCCTCCTCCTCCTCCTCCTCCTCCTCACCCTCCTGCTCTCGCCCCTCCCCTCGTCCTGCACAGTAACTCAATATGAATGGTACTTCCCCTTCTGCCCTGACTCTGTGCGGAAGAGATCCTGCCTTCTTCGAGTATCTTTGAGTTGTTTCCTCATCGGAACGTTCCCGGTGTTTGCAGATGGTGCTCCCGCTGCAGCCTGTGTCTTATTTTGTGTTTGGCACTTTGCTCCCGTCGTTCAGAATGGCGCTCTCGCCCCAGCGCGGACCACGTTTCTGGGTCCGAATCCTTCTTCATCGTTGTCGCCCCCCTCCGTTCCCCTCCTCCGCATTCCCCTGGTCCTACTGCTCCTCCCGCTTCTTCCACTCCAGCTCATGCTGCTGCTCCACCTCATCCACCGATTCATCCGCCACCTCCTCCTTCGATGCGCGCAACTCCCACTTCCCGATTGCGCAAAATGCAATGGGGGGTCCTTTTTGGAGTTCCAGGTCCGCTATGTCAAGAGTCGGCGAATAGAATCGAGAAACAATCAGCGCACTGGGAAGGGATGGGTGGGCGAGGTAGGATGTCAAGCATGGCGCGAGCGCACCTGGCTTATCCTTTTGCCCTCCTGCGTCCTCCCCCTCCTCCGCCGCCTCCCCTCCTCATCCTCCTCGGCTCCGTCCGCCCTCCCTCTCCATCTCCCTTCCTGGGCTCCCTCCCGTCCCCCTCCCTCTCGTCCCCGTCCCTGCTCTACCTCCCTTTCTCCTGTCCGATCGCCCTCATCCTTTCCCTTCCCCCATCCCCATCCACCATCGTTTCATCTCTCTGGCGTCCCTGTTCAGGCGCGGTCCTGGGACGTGCAGAGATACCCAGGCTGGCGCTTGACGGTGATGATGAATTGTCTTCTCTGCGGTAGCCGTCGGCTCACCTGTCCGCCATGTCGCACTGTAGGTCGGACCATCTTTTCTAGGACAGCCCACCACCAAAGTGCGAAATTCCACCCCTCTCCCTCCTTCACTCCCTTCCTTCCGCTCCTCATTTCCCCCCCATTCCCTCCCTCTCTTCCCTTCTTCTCCCTCATCCACGGCCTCCTCCTCTCCGTCAAAAGTCTGCGCCTCCCTCGCCTCCTCGCCCTCCCCTCTGCTCCCCTCACCCTTGCCTCGTCGCCCCCGCGCCCTTCCCCTCGCCCTTCCCCCTCGCCCTTCCCCCACGCCCTTCCCCTCGCCCTTCCCCTCGCCCTTCCCCCTCGCCTTCCCTCGCCCTCGCGGCGTCGGGAGTTCCCCCCCTTGCCCTCGCAGAAAAGCCTGCCCGCGGAGCTCGAAGAGCGGACAGAGGCTCCTTCCAGGAAGACCAACCTGGCCTGCCCGGAGCCCCCACCTCGCCGCGACTTTTCTCACACAAGGCGTGGGGCGCCCAGGAGGCCGGGACCCCTGCCCAGGAGCGGGCTTTTCGTCCCGAGCCGTCTTTGGCCGCCCGGGAGCCGGAAGTTCCAGAGCCATCTGTTTTCGGGGGGGGCGGGCGGGGGGGGGGGACGGGCACGGGGCGGGAGGAAGAGGAGAGAGGCGGAGGGGCGAAGGAGGCATGGGGGAGGGGCAGAGGAAGAGGCACGAGGAAGAGGGAGGGGGGGGAGGGGCAGAGGAGGGGGAGGCAAGAGGAGAGGAGGAGGGGAGAGGAGGAAGCCGATGCGCCGGCCCCACAGCAGCAGCGCCTCCCACGCCGTGGCCCCCCCGCGGCGCGAGGGCCTCGCGAGCGCCCCCGCGGCGTGCCGCCCGAGAGGTGCGCGGCGCGGTGCACTTCTACGCGGACCCGGGCGCGGGCCCCGCGCTCGACCACCCGGGGAAGCAGGCCTCGCCCGCGCGCCGTCGCCCGCGCGCCGTCGCCCGCGCGCCGCCGGTCGCGGCCGCCGCCGTCGTTGCCGGCTCGCCGCCGCCATGGGCCGCCGCCGCCGCTCGTCGGCCGCCGGCTGCGGCGGCAACGGCCGGCGTCGTCGATCGGCGACGGTCGCCGGTCGCCGGTCGCTGGTCGTCGGTCGT
The DNA here is from genome assembly GCA_963575745.1 of Prorocentrum cordatum. Classification (NCBI taxonomy): domain Eukaryota; class Dinophyceae; order Prorocentrales; family Prorocentraceae; genus Prorocentrum; species Prorocentrum cordatum. Next base: position 143,981 of record CAUYUJ010004280.1, read on the forward strand.
CGGTCGCGGTCGTCGTCGTCGTCGTCGTCGTCGTCGTCGTCGTCGTCGTCGTCGTCGTCGTCGTCGTCGTCGTCGTCGTCGGCCGTCGTCGTTGTCGTCGGCCGTCGTCGGCCGTCGTCTTCGTCATCGTCGTCGTCGTCGTCGTCGTAGAGGTCGTCGTAGAGGTCGTCGTAGAGGTCATCGCGGGTCGCCAATCGCTGGTCGTCGTCGTTCGGCAGGTCGGCGTCGTCGTTGTCGTCGGTCGTCGGTCATCAGACGTCGGTGGTGGTGGTGGTTGTCGCCGGCCACTGCTGGCTTTCGTCGTCGGTCTTCATCGCCGACGTCGTTGTCATCTCCTCCTCGTCCTCCTTCCCCCTGTTCGTTTTCCTTCCCATCGTTGTCCTTTTTCCCATCATCCTTCCCCAATCAGTGCTTGCACCCGAGGGATTCGCATAAAGATTGCAAGATTTGGCGAAAGCAGGCCGCCGATTTCGGTAGGCGGCCGGGTTCCCAGGTTCCCGCTGCAGGATCGTGGAATCCCAACACAGATGACGGTAGGCGTTTTGGTTCTTTGTCTCCTGGTTTGAAAGCCTTCGTGGGGAAATCCCGCCGGTTCCAGTGGGCGGCCAGTTTCTGCGGGCTATCCCAGAATAGAGAATACAGAAAGTAGAGAAGTAGAGCGAGTGGAAAGAGTGAAGAAAGCAGAGGGAGAAAGAGAGAGAGAGAGAGAGAGATTAGAGATGGAGACAGAGGCAGAGACAGAGACAGAGGAGAGAGTAGAGAGTAGAAGGTAGAGTGGAGCGTACGTAGTGTATATACTAGCCTTTGGCCCATCCGTCCTCCGCGTCAGGGTCGTAAACAAGAATCCTTGTTCAATGCCTCTTGAACGCCTTCATGGGGCCTCTTGAAGGCCTGTGGGGGCCGCTTGGGGGTCCTGCTGGCTGCTTCTGGGGCAGTCTTGGTGGAGGACTTCAACTTGCGATCCGAGTTTTCGTGCTGGGCCCTGAGCATAGCTCAGCGAAAGGCGAGCAGAAAGCAGAGAGCCACGGTTGGGGCATCGAGAGTCGAGAGTAGAGCGCGGAGAACGCAATGTGGAGAACGGAGGGTGGATGGTGGAGGGCAGAAATCAAATTTAGAGGGGTGAAGAGTCGAGGGCAGTGGAAAACAGGGGTCAGGCAGCGCGGAGTTGTCCGTCATTGTCTGATCTCGCCCACGACCAGCCCGGCACTTTACGTTGCGAGCAGCCGATTGGGGCGTCTGGATTGTACGCAGTTGTCCTTGTCCTAATCCTCCCCCTCCTCCTCCTCCCACTCCCCGTCATCCTCCCTCTTACTCAAATTTTCCTTCTCCGCCCTTTCTTCTTCCTGTCCTCCTCCTCCTCCTTTTCCTGATGAGCCAAGGCTTGACCTGGTCTCCTCAGCCAATCGAGCCGAGCCAGTCGTCCTCCTCCACCTCATCTCATCGCTGGGCCTGACGATGATGAGAAGGAGCAGCAGCAGCAGCAGGAAGTGGAGCAGGTGCTGGCAGGGAGGCCACCACGACATCAGGCTCGGGAGTGGAGCAGCCAGAGCGCGCAGAAGAGAGGGCGCGCGCAGGCTACGAATGGAGAGGAAGAGGCGGGCGGAAGCAGACGAGGCAAGGGGCGAGACAATGCTGACGAGGAGGAGGAGGAGGAGGAGGAGGAGGAGGAGGAGGAGGAGGAGGAGGAGGAGGAGGAGGAGGAGGGAGGGGGAACAAGGCATCGGAACGGGGCGCGGAAGAGCAAAAAGAGGGCGAGAGGCGAGGGGGAAGCGGAACCGGGGGGGACGGGACGGAGGCAGGCGCCACGGAGGAGGAGGAGGAGGGCCGGGCGTGCGAGGAGTGCGAGGGCCTGCAGCCTCGGGAGGAGCTCCGTGCCCCCGCGGGCGCGCCGCCTGCCGCCCCTCCCCCGGGGGGGCGGGGCGGCCGCGCCGGCGCCAGGCCCCGCCGTGGCCGGCCTCGGGCGCGCGCGCCGCGCACGCGGCGCACGGTGCCGTCGCCGCGTCGGCCCGGGCAGTGTTTGCGCCGAGCGCCGCCTCCGCCCCCGGCCCGGGCCGCTCCCCGATAGCAGAAAGTCGGGCCTGGTGCCCCTGCAGGGGGATTTTCGACGAGCAACAAAAAGTACCCCAAAAATAGTCCAAAAATAATCTGGGGGCTATTTCTGGGTATTTGTTCACCTTTTTTGACTGTTTTTGGGGGTCTTTTTTTATTTCTTCGTCGAAAATCCTCCCGTAGGGGGACACGCCCGACATAACCCTAGCACCTCCAGCTGCGGGCAAGGGTTCTATGTGCATCCACGTCCACTGCGCCGCGGGCGTTCTGGGAGGGGGCGCCGAGGGGCCGAAGCGCCGCGGCTGTGGGCGGAGATCTGGCCTCCGGGGGCCAGGCTCTCGTGCAGATCCCCTGCGCCTCGGGCGTCTGGAGAGGGGAGCGCCCGAAACACCGAAGATGCAGTGGATGTGGGCACATACCTTGCCCCTACCAACCGCCGAGAAGATGGCGCCCAAGCGCGGCCGTGCCTCCACCGGGCTCTCGAGGAAGAGGAAGAGCCACGATTCAGAGGATGAGCAGGTACCGACACCGCTCCCCCTCCCTCGTCGCCGCGGCAGGATTCGCCTCGGAGTCCTGCCCGGAGCGCACCCCGGGAGACGTCCGTGGAGTAGCGGTATCGGTATCTGCTCGCCCCCCCGACAAGCATAGATTTGCGTGGGTCCGCGCGGATCTCTTGGATCGGAACTGGGCCCCCCTGTGGGCGCCTCTGGCGCCGCTCCTGGCGTGCGCCGCGCGCCATGCGAGGGGAGTCCAGCGCTGATTTTAAGCAGTCAGCGCGGATCAACGAGAGTTGACGTTTGCGTGCGTAGATGTTTGCTTCCGCGGCCCAGAAAGGCCATGTCCTGACCTTTTCCATGCTCGGTCCCAGGAAAGCCCGACCCTTTCCCCGGGGCTGGCTTTTCATCCCGAGTCGTTCTTTGACGGCCCTGGGGCCTGGCGAGGGCCCCCCTGCACCCAGAAGCGGCCAAATCCCGCCCGTCGCTTCTATTTGACACGACGCGAGCACGTCTTTTTGGCTCAAGGGTATTTTTGGGGCTCAACGTTCGCAGGGAGAAAAGCGGGTCTTAAGTAACATTCCCTTTTGTTATTATATTATTACAATCCCCTTTACTCTCACACCACCTCTGTGGGCTGCGATGTCTTCTTCGGGTTCTGGTGTTGACACGCGCTTCCCAGGCACCCCTGTGCGACAGTTGTTCAAGGCAGAGAAGCACAGCATCGCCTCGCCGACCTCTTCACCAGCAGCACCTCCGGCAGCCCAAACTGCTCGTGTCAGCAGCCCGCTGAACGAGATGGATGGCATGGATGTGGGGGCACCAGCACCCGCAGGAACATCAAGACCTGCAGCAGGACCACTCGAACATCCAGAGGGCAGAAATACACCAAAAGTACAGAAAAGTACGCCGACAACAGCTTCAAAACAGTCGTGTGGAAGCGTCGGGTGCCGGGCTTACCGCGGACACTTATGAGGCCACTCTGAACAAGCGTTTGGAGCCTATCAAAAACGACATGCGGGCCATCAAGCAGCATGGCATTTTACAGGATGACCTCAAGAATACGTTGGACCCGTGAAGAAAGTCCGACATGCGAATCTTATGCGAGATGGCAAGTCTGTGTGGGCCACGCCTGACCGTCCGCCCCTAGCCCGGGCAGCACACAACTTCTGTTTTGGTCTGAAGTACTGTTTGAAAAACGGCATGGGCATGGACTACACCATACGGGTTCGCGACCAAATCCCAGATTCAGTTGAATTTAGTGGTGAACTTGCGATTACGTGGCGAATCGACGGGAGTACTATCAAACGGACGTGGGCGAATGACTGGGACAAGTGGTCCGAGAATCGCGCTCACCCTAAGTTCCAAGAGCTCCAGCAATCCTGCGACGACATCATGGCGAGGGCCGCCGAAGGGAGGAAAGGTGGAGCCAAAGAGGTATCAAAAGGCTGTTCCAAGTAGAAAATTCGGTCGGTGCGAATGCGCAGAAGCACCGCAGCCGACCAAACAGAAGATACGCGATTTCAAAGTAGTGGAAATTCGGGTAAAGATACCGATCGATCCACTATCGTGGAACCATCCGCGCACGTGTTTCGTCCACTCCAAGTTTTCGGTGGTCGTCTAGAGATCGGTGCCGCGACGGACGTGGACCATATATCTACTGATTCCTCTTCTGCGCTTTCGGCCGTTACGGGACCGTCCGCCAGCTCATCGGCCAGGAGGGTGCTGGCAAGTTTGCTAGAAACATGCCTACCTCTACTACCATTTCCGCGGGGCAGGCGCAGCTACCTACATCCCGCCTGTTTCACCACCCCCTATTTTAGCGCGATCATCCCACGACGGCGTACGCGGTAATGCCAACATACGTGCAGAACGTTGGAAACAGTCACAAGTTGGAAAACATGAATGCCATCGGCGGTTGAGTAAACCCTTGGGAAAGCAGTATATTGCCAATTGGAGTATACAAGGGGCTCGGTAAAGACCACAACGACCTGACTGATATCCAGCATCACATGAATCATAACGACATCCGTATCCTTTGTATGCAATAGAGGCACGCTGTAGAATCGAATCAGTTTCTACGAGATTGGCAGCTGGTCATATTATCTGGGATTCAGGAAGAAGCTACAGACTATCTGTACTCTGTCGCGGGATTAGTGGTCGCTCCGAATGCGATCCACTCCATTGTTTGTTTCAATTTGTCAGGAGACCAACTTGCAACTCTCAAGATCAAGGTAGGTGGTGGGATGTTGAAAATTATGAGTCCGCGCGTGCCACACGCCTGAACCCTTTGCGAAACTAGAAAGATCTCTTCGACAATAATGCGAAGGCATGGGCGCAGCATGGCAGGCGCAACATCACGGTCGTCCTTGGAGACTTCAACGCCAGGCTGGGGGGGCGGCTTCGGGGAGCAGCTTCCCGGAGAAGAAGATGTCTTGTTGGAGTATGTCGCGAAGGTCGCCCCCGATTTAAACAGGGGGCTGCTGATTGAGACATGCCGCGAAACGCGATCGATCATTGCAAATGCATGTATTGACCACCGACTTGAAGAATTGGTGTCCTTTTATGCCCCTGCCCCAGGTCGGGCCAACCAGCGACATTACGAACGCGGACTGCGCACAGCTGGATTACTGTTTGGTTGATGCCGAGGCTTTCAAAATGATCGGGGACATTTGGACAAGCAGGAGAGCTGCACTGCCTACGCGCCATTTTTTGCTAACAGTTTCGCTGGGCGCTCAAGTGGGGGAGCAGAAGCCAGAAAGCAGGAAGCAGCAGCGTTGCTTGAAGGCGTTGCGGTCCTCACCCGGGCTACAACGTCGCGCTACAACGCGATGCAAGTTCACCGCCGTTGGATATCCATGCAGCCGCTCTGGCGGGAGCCATGCGTGTTGCAGTCGCACCTGTTCGAGGCCGCCAGCGACATGTATTTCCCAGCGAATGCTCGGATTACTCAGGGAACGAGACATGCTGCGGGAGAGCGGAGACAACGAGAGAGAGCAACGACAGAGCAAGGCAATGAAGAGAGCCACGCGGCAAGACAATCGAAAATGGTTGGACTCTCAACTCGCTGGAGGGCCGCGGGCGGCAGTCAGAGCAATCGGGAAGACGCCTAGTAAGACGCTCATTGACATCGAGGAGACATCGGGCCAGCCGGTCACACGCGACCAGCGCGCAAATACATTGGCAGGTTCTTTCGAGAACGCGCGGCGGGATATCAAATGCGCGGGCATACACCCAGAAAAACATGGGGGACCAATTACTAATTGACACCAATACTTTCCCCATGGGTGAGCTGACCAAAGCGTTGAAGTCCCTCGCGGTTGGAGGGGCAGCAGGACACGACGGGGTCGTACTTGAATGATGGAAATTACTTCGCATGTAGAGTGCCACATCTACAAGTTTGCTGGGCAGTTGCGAAACATGTTGGTCCAATAAGGATATACCAGATTCGCGTCGGACTGCAACAGTGGTGTTCCTAGTCAGAAAAGGCAACGCGAGCTTGCCAGAAAACTACCGTCTAATTTCATTTCTTCCGGTGGGCTACAAGGCGCCGGCCTGGATGATCTAGAAACGACTTCAACGCGGAGGGGCCGAGAGCAGAATCCGACCAACCCAAATCGGTTCCAGACCAGGGCGCAGTATTTCAGGTCACTGTCAATCGCCCGCCGCATGATAGACGCAGCCAAGTGCGCGAAAGAGCCTGGTTTGATCGCTGTCCTTCTCGATTGGGCCAAGGCTTTGGACAGGGCCAAGCACGACTCGTTGATCAGGCGTTGGCGAGATCTGGTGTTCGGGATCCCTTGTTGTCACTCATTGCAGCCATCTAGAGGACGCGGCGTTTTCCAGTGAAAGATCCGGCAGGGGGTCCCACTACGAGGCAACTGCGAGCAGGAATCGCACAAGGATGTCCTCTTGCCCCTTATTTGTTTAACATCGTGCAGACCGTGATGTTCTTCGACGTTGACAAGCTGTGCAAGGCCATGCCCATGGGAAATCAAGGGCGGGCGTATGTTGCGTGCAATGACAAATTGTGCGCAGCCGACGCGATGCTCATGAGCGCGTACCTTCTGAAACTTCAGAATCATTGGCTCTTGTGATTCGGGTGGGAGAACAGCGCGGCCTTGATTGGGCATGGGACAAAACAGTCGCAGCAACTGTAAACATTCAAAGTGTTGTGCGAGACCCTTCCATGCGGCCGATCAAAAGTGCCCAGCAAACTGTCTACTTGGGAGGCTCATTACACAGCGGTGCGGAGAGCAAGCCCGAGGTTACAAGACGCTCGGGCAAAGGCCAGGAGGACATTCAAATAGTTGTGCAAGTGTTGGAAACATGCCAGTATCAGGAAGTCTCGCCAGCTTTGTTTTTTTGACGCTCTAGCGGTGCACAAACTGTTGTACAATTTAGAGTATGTAGGGATATTGCAAGCGGACCGCGACAGAACTAACAGTTCCCAAGCAACGTGTCTCCGACAACCCATGCGGCTCCAGCATTCGGTTCATTCTCGGGTGTCCATCGCCGAAGTTCTATCACTTGCCCAAGCTGATCTCCTCAGCGATGCAGTGCATACTCAGCATGTGCAAGCCTACAGAAAGATATCCAACCTGCCCGACGATGACTTTGTCCGAATTCTGGTGTGCGAACCAGGCAGCACTGCGCCAACACAGCGGCATGTGGTTCGGAAGCGTGGCCGCCCTAAGCTGCAACAGGCTCCGTGCGTGTATTTGAGTTGGCCCTAATTGTCTTCGCGTCGGTTTATTGGAAGCCCGCTAAAGCGCGACCCGCGTGCAGCTGTCAAATTGTGCGTGTGTTTTCTGCCCAAGCGCCGTGCCATAGGCTGGCACATGGGTTCTGACTAGACTAGATGCGAGCTCGTCTGGGTTTGTTTCTCCAGGATCTCTGCGCCTCCCAGATGGGGTCGGAGTGGATGGGTCGGAGGATCGCGCCGCATCGTCGTTGCATCGCCGATGCGGCTCGATGTGGAACCTGTTTCTCTACACGCCGTTGGCGCCGATGTATCGTCGACAGCACCTTTGCATCGCCGATGTATCGCCGATGCATCGGAAATGCGGCGCGATCCTCCGATTTTGTCTATTGGGGCCCCATCTAGGAGGCCTTTGTCTGTCGTTTGCGGGTCATACCTCTGCTCTCCAGTGGCCGTTTGGGCCGATCCACTCCGTGCACCCCCAGGACGCCCTCGGCGAGGCGCCGGCGCTGGAATTCATCCCGAGGTTGGAAAACCGCGCCGAGGAGCGACGAACGCGCCCCCCAAATCTCGTGCTTCGATCCTCGGACCCAATATTGGAGACTTCTAGCTTGTTCCTCCAGCATTCCGGGGCTTTGCCCCCTCCTGACCTGGACGTGAGGCCCCTCCTTCTGCCCCCCCCTCTTTGTTAATTCAAGCTGTGCGCGGCCCGCTTAGTTTCGACCAGAAGAGGTGCGCTCTCGACCCGCGAATAAAAAAACATCGAGTTTGTTCCTCCAGGTTCACGGCGAGCAAGAAGGCGGCCAAGGAGGTGCCTCACCTGTGCAGCGTGGTGGCCAAGTCGCTGGATGCGGCCACCGGCCTCCCGGAGCTTCGGGGAGGGGGAACTCTACATCTGGGCCGTCGGCACCGGGCCCGAGTATAGAAGGAGGAGGAGGAGGAGGAGGAGGAGGAGGAGGAGGAGGAGGAGGAGGAAGAGAGGAGGAGAGGAGGGGGAGAAAGGAGGAGAGAAGAGGAGGAGGAGAGGAGAAGGGGAGGAGGGAGGCGGAGGAGGAGGTGGAGGAGGAGGAGGAGAGAAAGGAAGGAGGAGGAGGGAGAAGAGGGGGAGGGGGGGGGAGGAGGAGGAGGGAGGAGGAGGAGGAGGGAGGAGAGGGAGAGAGAGAAAGAGGAGGGGAGAGGAGAAGGGAGAGAGGAGAGGAGGAGGAAGGAGGAGGAGGAGGAGGCGAGAGGAAGGAGAGGGAGAGGTAGGAGGGAGGAGGGGGGGAGGAGGGAGGAGGAGGAGGGAGGAGAGAAGGAGAGGAGGATGAGGAGGAGGAAGGGGAGGAGGAGGAGGAGGAGGAGGAGGAGGAGGAGGAGGAGGAGGAAGAACATCCCCTCCTGTGCTTCCTCCTCAGCCGCCCCTTCGTTTTTCTCCTCCAAAATTCGCACCGCATGCGGCCCGCTTTGGGGCCCAATACTCTCCACGCCGACGGCCTCCGATGCATCGCCGACGTCGCTGATGCATCGCCAGCACATCGGCGATGCATCGGCGATGCGGCGCGATTCTTCTGCTCCATCTGCGGTCGGGAACTTTTGCTTAGCGTGTCGGTCCACCGGCTCCGGCCCACCGCGTTTCTGTGCGACACGCTGCCCGGTTCCTGGCCGCCCTGCGTGAACGTCCCCAGCCTTTCCGCGCCTTCCGCCCCGCGGAGCGGAGCGACACGCTATCCGCTCGCACGGCATACCGTGTCGCCGGGGCCGCCGCGAGAAGCCTTTTTGAAAGACCTCGAGGCTCTTCCGAGAATACCCCTGCCTTTTGAGAAGCTTTCAGGTTCCTTTGGAAGGCCGTCTCCCTCCGCGCTACCCGTTGCTCGCCGCCAACCCATAGCGTTGCCGCTCCCCTCTGGGGGCATGCGCGGAGGAGAGCACCGATCGGGCCATCCACACGAGGGGCAAGGTTTCGACGAAGCGAGGCTGCCTGAGCACACAGATGGCTACGGAGGAGCAGCAGCAGCAGGAGGGCGACGGCGATGATCAGGAAGGCCGAGCGACGAGGGATCGAGGAAGTAGTATCATGCAGCTCGCCCCCCCCCCCGGAGCTGACGTTTACTGAACTGCCATGGGGGTTTTCCTAAACAGCGCAGCCCTGCTGAAGCTGGCGTCGCTTGCCAGGGTGCTTACTACAGGGCTGGACCTAAACGCTGTTTTGCTGGACTTCGGCTGTGTTTTGTTTTTCGTGTTGGCAGGGAGGTACGGGAAAACAGGTAGAGCAAAACGAAAAACAAAACGAAATCAAAACGAAAAACAACGTTTAGGTCCAGCCCTGGCTTATTATGAGGACGCGCGCGCCGCCCATTGCCATCACTGGGCATCCACGTTCTCCGTGTTTGGGCTCTCCACCTTGGAACGGCTTTCGCTGGGGGCATCTCCATGGTGCCTCGTGCTCTCAGCGACTGGACCCATGCTCTTGACCAACGTCCTTGTGGCGTCTTTTCGACTGGACGGAGGGCCCGCAGATCCTACACTGCGAACAGAACTGCAACATCGCGAGCAATCACGACCAGAGCGCTCGAACCGATCTTTCTGCGCCAGTCTTTCGAGCCAGTTCGATCTGTGATGGCCCCGTGGCCGGAGTCCAGGCGACAACGCCCGACGTGAACAACATGCAACGCCCGGATCTCGGGGCCCGAGGGACACGAGCGAGGACGGACGGGTCATGAGGGCGCAGTCTCGCCTTCTGCTGGAAGCCGCAGCTCTTTTCCGCCGCAGATAGCTGGAGCAAGGTGCATGGCGCAAAGTGACAATTTCGGTCCTGCATGCATATTCCTCTTCCTATATTTTGACAAGCCCGGGCGGGGGGACCCCCCCCCCTCCCCCCCCAAAACAGGACTCCCGGGATCTGGGGCTTTGGGACCCTCCGAACGGGCCTCGAAGCCGCCCCCCCGGGCCTCGCAGGGCGTTTTGCCAAGCCTTCCCAGCACACCTGAGGCGATCAGGGTGGTCATCGGAGACGTCCCGGAGACCCCCAAGAGCGCTCCAAGAGTGACCGACGTGACCTCAAGATGGCCCAAGAGGCCTCCAGGACGGCCCCAAAGAGGCCTCCAAGGGCACTCCCAAGAAGACCCCAAGAGGCAAACATCCTTGATTTTCTGTTGGTTTTTGGTAAATTTTGGGGTTCTCCTCGCTTCGGCTTCCCAACGCTCCAAGACGGCGGTCTTCTGGGCGTCCGAAGCCGCCTCGGAGGCTCCCAAATCGCCCCACAACCATCCGAAAGGGCTTCCAGGCAGTCCAAGAGAGCCCCAAAACGGCACAACACGGGTCCAAGATGGCCCTCAGAGAGCCCCATGGCTGCCCAAGATGGCCCCAAGACACCCTCCGAAGCATTCTCCGTAGGGCTCAAACATTATTGCTCGTGTGCCGCTCTAGCAACACAGTCCAGCTCGAAAAACGTACCTTGTGCTTTACCGCTTAATGGTGGCATTTCTTAATTATGGTCTTACATGGTTTCTTGTTTCGCGGATCCACTTTGCATTGTCTTTAAGTCAGACACCTGTTCCAGAACTTGTGACAACGGTCGACAGCGAGAAGAGGAAGTTCCAGTCCGTGCTAATCATTGGGTGTTCCGTCGATAGGTACGCCGTGGGCATGAATTACCCGCACCAGACCTTCACGTTCAAGTCCTTCAAGTTGCAGCACAACGTCGTCTTCGACGACAAACGCAACACCGGCGTGGCGGTCCTTCAGCATCCAGGCGTGGGCCTCAACGGAAATTTGGAGGAGCCGTTCTGGAACCCTGGCATTGGCCACACCACAGTGAAAACCAACGCAAAGAAGCCCGCAGGGACGAAGCCCCCAGGGACCGCATGGGAGTCCCCGCAGGAGGCGGGCTGGCAATATCAGCCCACGTATAAGGTCATCCAGGCAGCACCCGAACTTGCTCGCACCGCTTTCGGGCAAGCGCCAGACCTGGTCGTGGTCGAGTCTTCGCTGTGGGATTTGGCCACTTGGTGGCAGCAATTGGGCCATCGAGCCACGCCCAAGCGATTGCAGCACTGGTGCAATCACGATCTGCCGTACCTGCTAAAGAATGTAACGGACATTTTCAAGCAGAGCCGAGTCGTCTTCAGGACCGCGCCGACGGTCGCCTTGTGGAACAACGAGAGGTGGACGCAGGCGGATTTCGATGCGTTGCACGACTGCGTCAAACGCAGGTCGGCAGGCACGGGCAAGGTCTTCGAGGACGTCGGGGTGATCGATTACCACGAGATCATGGATACTCTCATTTCGAGTACGGCCAAGGACAGCCTCGATGGCCTCTGGAAGCCAGACGGGTACCACCCATCGGCGGTGCCTGGGCGCCTGTACCTCAACGAGATCTTCAAGCTCCTCGGAGTGCAGCCGCTGACGGCTCCAGAATATGAGCGCCGTACTTTCCGCGAGAATGAGGATATTTATGTAGAGGCCGACGATGATTTCTAGGGGCTCGCGAGTGCCACCATATTGTACATTTTGCCGAGAGTCTTCCTTCGCCAAGCTCCGCGAGACGCGGACAGGATGGCGGTCGCGGTCCAATAGATCGATGAGAAAAAAAAGACACCCTCCGAAGCATTTCAAATCGTAAATCGTGACCCGGTCGTTCAGGGAGACCGCGGTTGGAGGCAGGGTAGCCCCCAGAGGCCCCCAGAATACGCCCGGGAGGCCTCCAGAAGGCCTAGAAAGCCTGAGGCAATTTTTGTGAGGCCCCCAGAGGCTCTCCAAGGAGGAGCCTCAGCAAAAAAGAGCTGAGGAGGATGGGGAGAATGCGCAGGGTATGGCGAAAATGAGGAAAAAGAAGCATGGATGAAGGATAACGAATAACATTATTATAGCGGCGATGCCGGAAAAGGCAACAAGGAGTTATCGCTAAATTGTCGGTTTCACCTTCTTGCTATTCCGCCTGCGAACCAAACTTCAAGGACCCAGGTGCATGGCGCGAAACGCCACTGCAGTCTTGTGTGTATATATATATATATAAATATATGTATGCATGTATGCATGTATGTATGTATGTAAGTACGTATGTATGTATGTATGTATGTATGTATGTATGTATGTATGTATGGATGTATGTATGTATGTATGCATGCATACATGTATGCATATATGCATGTATGCATGTATGCATGCATGCATGTATGCATGTATGCATGTATGCCTGTATGCATGTATGCATGTGTGTCTGTATGCATGTATGCATGTATGCATGGATGCATGTATGCATGTATGCATGTATGCATGCATGTAAGTATGCATGTGTGTATGTATGCATGTAGGTATGTAGGTATGTAGGTATGTAGGTATGTATGTGTGTAGGATGCATGTATATAAGCATATATGTAACCATACGTAGATCGGCATACGCATATGTAGATATACACATGTAGCTGTTCCTCTTATGCGTATTATTTGTCGTATTGCTATTTTCGTTGTTTGTTGTGGTCTCTCTCCCTCCCAGTCCCCTCTCTATATATATCTGTATGTCTATACGTATATCGGAATATATGTAGTTATTGCTTTGTTCGGTCTCTCTCTCTCTCTCCCCCTCTCTCCTATACACAGTCAGATATACGTTGTATAGACCGCTCTTCCCCCCCCCCAGGAGACCGTGCTGAAGATGCTCGCCACCGCCGTGCCAAGCAGCCTGGGCCTTCTGAAGGAGGAGCGCCACGCCTTCCAGGAGCAGTCGGTCGGAATGATCGGCGAGGCTCTGGCGGCCAAGGACTCGCCATGAAGCAGCGGGGTCCTGAGGGCAACGTGTCCCGAGTGGTCTGCTGGCCGCTTCGGAGCTCCGGGGGCCCTGAACGGGCCCCAGGACCGTAGAGTAAACGCAGCGACCCGGGACTCAGGATGAAGAGCTGGTCCCAGGGAAGGCCCCACCGGCCAGGACCCGCTTCCCTCGGGACCCGCTTCGTGCCGACAGGACGCGAGCCTCGACAGGGCGAAGGAGTCGGGGAAGAACAGGCGGCATAAGCGTTGACTTTCGGAGGTCCGCGCGGAATTCTCGGGTTGGCGCTGGAGCCGCCCCCCTTCCCTCTGGCGGCGCCTCCGGCCCCGCCCCTGGCGCGCCGCGCGCCAGGGGAGGTGTCAGGGAGGCCCAGGATGAGGACAAGTCGCTTCAGAGCCTTACGCAGCGCTTTGAAGCGGCCACGGCGCCTGCTGCATTCTCCAGAGCGGCTAGCTCTCGGAGATCCCCGCTGCACCCTCGTCCGAAATGGTCCTCGTCCTGCGTTCGTCGTATGGTCCAGGGCCGACGCAACAAATCCGCGCGGATTTCCGACATCTCTCTGCTTTATATTGCTTGTTCTCCTGAGGAGGAGGCGGCAGCGAAGCTGGCAGAGGTCGCCGGGAGAGCACAGGGGTGTGTGGGCCGAGGTGGTGGCCCTGGGGCGCAGCCGACGTGAGCGCGCACAGTCAAGGCGCTGAGGCAAGGGGCAAGGACCGCTTGGAGTTCGGGAGGCGCTCTGGCTCTCGGGCCATTCCCTGCAGATCTACAGAGGCTGCAGGCCTGGGAGCCTATCCGCGGCCAGGGCTCGCCGCGGCCGGGCTCCTCCAGCAGAGTACCCGAATAGCAAGCTGGACAGGGGCGAGGAAGAAGCGATGCAGCCCATAGGAAAGGGGTGGGAGCACGTATTTCTGTTTTCAGGGGGTCGTGGTCCTCCGGAGCAAAAAAGGTAACTCGACGGCGAGAGCACGATGCCTCGACAGGTCGTCAGGCAATCTCAGGCGAAAGGGCGCTTTGACCAGGCGGTCCAGGGCTGGCTCCCCGTCCCCCCTTGTGGGTTCTGTGGCCCTCCTCTACTATCTCCGCATCCTCTGGGCGGCTTTTTGGGACAGAGCCCCCTCGTTTCTTATCTCCTCCTCCTCCTCCTCCTCCCTCTCCTCCTCCTCCTCCCTCCTCCTCCTCCTCCTCCTCCTCCTCCCTCCTCCTCCCCT
>CAUYUJ010004280.1:163176-171482 GCA_963575745.1 Prorocentrum cordatum
CCCCTGCTTCTTAGAAGGCGCGGGCCTTCTCTATACATGTGAGGCCAGCGCCTTCTAAGAAGCAGCCCCCTTCTAAGAAGCCTCCTTCCCTGCCCCTACCCCCCTCTGCGCGCCGCCAACTTCTGCCGTTTCCTCCGTTCTTCCGAGGAGAGCGTGGCACGTTCGATGGCCTCGTCGTGAAGCTGCTCCAGGGCGCGGTGGACGCGGCCCTGGCCGGGCTCGGCGAGCAGCTCGCCGCGTGCGAGGGGGCCAAGCAGAGCAGGGCCGCGGCGGTCGCGTCGGCGGAGCAGGCGGCCGAGGCGGCGAAGTCGGCCCTGGAGGCCAGCGAGAAGCTCTTGGCGGAGGCCCAGGAGTCATTGGGGGTCTTGGCATCGCTCGGACGTGTGCATTTTTCCTTCGGCGATGACCATCGAGGAGCATCCTCGATCATTTGGCGAAAAAACCACGCGCGAAACCGAAAACAGCACAGGGAATGGGCGTCCGAGCGATGGCCAGATTTGGGCAACCTACCGAGTAAAGACCCTTGTGGACCATGGCCCTCTGGTGTCTTCGATTGGCTTGGCTTCTCGGCAGCAGGGGCGGTTCTCTTCTTGTCTCCCTCGTCAGGGGGCGAAGAAGAAGAGGTCACAAGAATCAACTTTCGGAGCTCCGCGCGGATTTGCTGGATCGGCGCTGGGTTCCAGCGGGGCCCTCGGCGCCGACCCTGGCGCGCTCTGCGGACCAGGGAAGGGTGGTCCAGCGCCGATCTGGCAAGTCCGCGCGGAGCTCCGAGAAAGCTTGGGCTCACGTTTTTGCTTGTGCCTCTGAGGAGGCCGAGAAGTCGGGCGACAAGAGGGTGAAAGAGGCCAGGGCGGCCGCCAAGCAGCAGGAGGCTGTGGTGAAGAAGGCGCAGAAGGAGAGCGATGCCGCAGAGGCGCGGTGTCCACTTCGCTCTGATCGATCCGATCCGACCAGCCCGATCCGACTCGATGTCCGATGCGCCGACGATCCGGTGCAGCCCGAGGCTTGCACGGCGCGGTCTGGCATCCTGTCGCGGCCGCTCCGAGCCAATGCCGACCCCGCGCCGAGTCGGCCCGACCCGACGCACACTCCGATCTGGCACGACATCCCTATGCAGTGCTGACCGATTCGGGCGGGACCTCCTCCTCCTCCTCCTCCTCCTCCTCCTCCTGCTCCTCCTCCTCCTCCTCCACCTCCTCCTGCATTTCCTGGGACCGGAATGGGTCTTCCCAGGGCGCCCCGGAGCACACAGTCACAGCGTGTGTTCCGGAGAGCGCCGTGGAACGGCCGTGGCGCCCAGCGCTTCAGAACCGCCGAATCTCAGAGAGCCCTCGACTCTTTGCCCCCGTCCGTGGTTGCCCCGGCCCCGGCCGCGTCTTACCTAGGGAAACAAAAAGTGGCATGAACACAAAAACTCGGAGGTCCGCGCGGATTTCTCGGATCCGCGCTGGACCCCCCTGGCGGCGCCTCCGGCGCCGCCCCTGGCGCGCTCCGCGCGCCAGGGAGGGGGGTCCAGCGCCGATCCGAGAAATCCGCGCGGACCTCCGAGAATTTATGTTTATGTCATTGTTTGTTCCCCTATTACCTGATCCTGCGGAGGCGGCGTCCACCGAGTTCAAGGATGGAAGAGCAAGAAGCGGCCCCGGCACAGAATTGTCGGAGTTCCGAGCGGACTGCCTGCGTCGGCGCTGGACGCCCCGCTGCTGCGCGCTCCGCGCGCCAGGGGCGGCGTCGGAGGCGCCGCCAGGGGGGGTCCAGCGCCGATCCAAGAGATCCGCACGGACCTCCGAGAAGTGATGCTCTCGCCGCTCGGTTCCTCTCCCGAGGAGGGCCCGCTCCAGGCGTTCGCGGAGCTGAAGGACCGCGCGCCGCCGCCGCCGCCCGTGGCCGAGGTCGGAGGGCATGAAGTCCCCCGATCGAAAGGACTATCAAGCCTGCGCGCAGGTAGCTTTCGCCCCCCAGGGGCTCTTCAGCCGAAATGGCACTGCACAGAAGCATCGGATGAAAAGTCGCTCGCATGTACAGTTTTCTTATAACAAAAATCCAGGCCCGATCCTCCCTGCCACTGCCTGGTTTGCCAGGTTCGGGAATAACGTCTCAAAAAACAGGTTCGGTCGTACACTCCACGCTATGTGCACTGACGCTGCACACCTGCACCGATCTGGGCCAGGCCGAGCCTGGGCCCAGGATGAGCCCGGCCAGGGAGCTCGGATCGGGCGGAAGGGGGCTCAGCGGATCGGAGGAGGAGGAGGAGGAGGAGGACCAGTGTAAAGCCAAGGCTCACCAACGATATTGGAATAAACCCTCCCTCCCAGCTCCCTCTTCATTGGCCCCTACGAGGGTTTATTTCCACTGAGGGAACTGCCCCGTTGGGAGACAACCGCTTAATAAAGACCCTGAAGCGTGCCAAAACACCATTTGCTGGATTCCAACGCCACGAATCAAAATGATAGTTGCGTCTTGACGATCCTGCATCGTGTCAGAACACAGTTCCGAGGACTTCAACACCGCGAATCAATGTAACTGTTGCCAAAGCCATGTCTGGTACGTTGACCATTGGAATCCTCGAAACTCTTGCGAATGTTTCAGACGAGTGTGCGCGGCGCTAAGGCGGGAATTACAATTTGAAAAGGAACCGCCCGCAATCCGTGAAGCTCTTGCAGTTTTAAGGCGAGTGTGCGCGGCGCTACAGCGAGAGCTACATTTTTAAGACGGCCAGCCTTCAATCCGTGAAGGTCTTGCGCGTTTTAAGACAGTGTGCGCGGCGCTAAGGCGAGAGCCTGATTTTGAAAACCACCCGCTCTACATCCATGAAGCCCCGTCCATGTTTTACACGAGTGTGCGCGGTGCTACGGCGAGAGCCACATTTTGAAAACCGCCCGCCCTCTACCTGTGAAGCTGTTGCCAATGTTGAAGCTTCAGGTTCGTAGTCGGTGAGGACGTCTCAGGCGAAACGCCTTGCCCGCCCGTTCGACCGGCCTCGGGATGCGACAGGGAGGAGTTACCTATGAGGAGAAGGAATGGAAGGGGGAGGAGGAGGGGGAGGGGAAGGAGGGAGATCGGGGAGGAGTGGGGGAAGGAGGTGCGCAACTCCAGAAAGGAGGAGAGGGGGGTGACGTTCACCAGGCCGGCCCGAGCGGGCACCTAGAGCGCCTCAGCTCCTGGGAACCGCGTCCGTTGCGGCCTCAGACCAGCGCGTAGTTACAGGTCCTCGCACCGCGCCTCGCCGATGGCCGCCGTCATCTCCGCGAAGTCGCACTGGGCGGACGCCGCCAGGAAAACGCCCCACTCCTCCTCGAGGTCAGCAGGCGGCGCTCTTCTTGGAGGCGATCCGCCAGCGCACGGTCGAGGGCGGCGACGCTCTCAAGCTCGCCCTCCGCCCACGGCGCCTTCTCCGCGCCCTGGCTGGGAGCGTCCGCGGCCGAGCGCGGTCCCCCGCCGTTGCGGGAGCCGACCTCCCTCCTGCTCGGCACCGGTGCACGGGCCTCGCGCGCAGGCGTGCCGCCAGCTTCGCGGTCTCTGCTCCGTGGCTCCGCGGAGCACGCCCGGCGCGCGGCCCTCGGCGCGCGGGCCAGGGGCGGCGGCGCTTCCAAGCCCGCCCTCCGCCCACAGCGCCTCCACAGCGGGGGGCGGGGGGAGGCGGAGGCGGAGGCGGAGGCGGGGCGGAGGAGGGGAGGGGAGGAGGAGGGAGGGGGGGGGGGGGGGGCGGGGGGGGGGGGGCCAGCTCCGTCGCAAGGCCCCCCCCCCCTTGACACCTGCCCGATGCCTCCATCTGCCCCTCCCCGCGAGGCGGAGCCCGCCGCCGAGGCCGCGGCGCCTGCCGCGGCCGCCGCGGCCGCGTGAGGCCGCGCCCCGCGCGAGGCCGCCCCTCCCGAGCCCCTCGGCGAGGCGCCCCTCCGCGGGGCGCCCCGCCGCGGCCTGGGCAGGGCCCACCACGCGCCGAGATCGGTCCGATCCGCTCGACGCCGCTGCCGCCCAGCTCGGTCCAGGCCTCGATGTCGGCCCTCGGTGTCGGCCAGCCTAGGGGGCCACATGCGAACCCTACCCCTACCCCCCACGATTTCTGAGGGGGAGGGTGGGTTTCACTTCGCTCGAGAGCTCCCGAACCAAGTGAACCCCACCCTCCCCTTCAGAAATCGTGGGGGGTAGGGTAGGGTTCGCAGGTGGTCTCCTACAGCCCGATCTCGGCCATCGGTGCGACTCCGATGCCCCGACGCGATCCGAGGCGGCCCCGATGCTTGCATGGCGCCGTCGTGCATCCTGGCGCAGCATGGCGCAGCCGGTCCGGTGCGATGCCGGCGCCGTGCCGATGCCGATCCGATGTTCATTCCGGTTCGATCCGACGCTTCGAGGATGACCATTCCTGCCCTTGGCGCGGGCTCTCGCGGCGGCGCCTGCGGTCGTCCAGCAGTTGCGCCTCGCCCTAGGCGATCTGGGGCTGCCCAGATCGTCCCGAACGGCCTCGCCGAGGGCATCTCCGGGGGTGCCCGGATCGCCCCAGACGGCCGCTGGAGACGCGAGTTGTGGCCCGAAAGCCGTCGTCCCCCGTGTCCCTGGAGATCCAGGCGCTACATCACTGCTCACGGCGGGCGCTTTCGCCCGGCCTGACGCCGGGGGCCATCGCAGATCGGTCGGGCGCTGGGCTCCAGGTCTCAAGTCGTGACTTTTTCTCGGTTGCATTCTGCAGTTTGATCGCGCCGCCAGAGATGAGGGCAGTCGTTGTCCGGGGGGCTCCCAGAAGTCTTCTCGCCGGGGGTGCTGTCCAGCAGCTGCGCGTCGCCGAGGGCGTTTTCCGGGGTGCCAGGACCGTGCGTCCGAAAACGCCAAACTTCCCGGCGTCACCCTCGTCGTCGGGTCTGAGAACTTCCCTGACCTTCCAGGAGGGCTCAAAAATAACACCCGACTTAAAAACCTATCCAAAAGCTATTCTACGTCTTGGTTTTATGCTGCTCCGCTCCGCTTTTTAGGTTTTTAGGCCTCCAGTGCTAAAAATAGCTCTCTGGAAGGTCAGGGTTCTGATGCCCCCCCCCTTGCGGCCCGAAGCGGGCCCCCAGAGAGGCCAGCACCCTCGAGTCGAGCGCCCGCCGTGATCTGCCTGCGACTGGGGGAACCACGACATGAGCATAAGCACTCGGAGGTCCACGTGGGTTCCTCGGATCCCCGCTGGGGCGCTGGGGCCCCCTGCCGGCGCTTCCAGCGCCGCCCC
Organism: Prorocentrum cordatum; assembly: GCA_963575745.1. NCBI lineage: Eukaryota > Dinophyceae > Prorocentrales > Prorocentraceae > Prorocentrum > Prorocentrum cordatum. Next base: position 168,383 of record CAUYUJ010004280.1, read on the forward strand.
TGGCGCGCTCCGTACGCCAGGGAGGGGGGTCCAGCGCCGATCCGAGAAATCCGCGCAGACCTCAGAGCTGGTGTGCAGTATGTCATTGGTTGTGCCCATGGCGACGCCCGCAGCGCGGTTCGGCCGGTTCGGCGACGTCGCAGTCGCTTGCGCTCGGTCGGTCGTTGCGTCGTTGCCGCGCCGCCGCGCCCTTCTGCGCTGCTTGCGGCCTGTCGATTCCGGTCCGTTTCGGTTCCGCTGTCAGTTCGGCCAGTCTTCGCTCCTGCCGCAGAGCTCCTCGCTGTTGAGTATCGTTGAACCGATCCCCATCCCCAGCGGCGTGGCCTGGGCCCCGCTGGCCGATTTACCCCCCTGGCCCTGGATGGGGATGTAGGTCGTTCTCTTCGGGCGAGGGCTGCATCCCCAACTGGGGTGGCAAGTGGGTGGGAATCTCGAAGGCGATGGAGATGGGGGTGGGGATCGGCTCAACGATGCCGACCGCTCAGCCCTGCTGTTAATTCGCTGTGCCGGCGGCGCCGCGGGGCGGCCGCGGCCTCGGCTGCCCCTCGGCACCCGGGCCGCCGCTGCCGGCCTCTGGCAGCAAATTGCCGCCGTGCGGCCCTGCACGGCGCGCGCGCCGGCCGCACCCCCGGGGATCAGCGGGTGCTGCCGGGCTGCTGCGGGGGCGCTCTTCTCAGGAGGAAAAGAAACACACAGACGCAGTTAATCCTCGATTCCCCAGAAGATATGGGAAAAGATGGGAAGTGGGGGGGAAGACAGAGACCCAGAAAATATTGGAAAATATGGGGAATCCTTTTATTTGTGTGCATTTATTTGTGTGTCCCAGGGCCCCTTCATCTTCGTGCGCGGCGAAGGCGCACGGCAGAAGCAGGAGCGTCCGGAGCTTGGCGCGGCCGTCGTGGATCGGCGCTGGGCCCCCTGGGACGGCGCCTCTGGCGCCGTCCCTGGCGCTCGCCGCGCGCCAGGGGAGTGGGGCCCCGTGCCGGACCAAGACGTCCGAGAGAAGTCCGAAGGCTCACAGTCGGACCGAGGTACACGATCGAGGTCGGTGCGGGAGGGTATCCTAGCGTTCCTCGTGTGTGCTGGAGGTTCTCGTGCATCCCGGTGGAGGGCACTCTCGAATGCTCTTCATGTTGGCCGGCGCAGGATCTCATGCTCTTGGCGGATGTCATTCTGCCCTGGGTCCGACTGCGTGATTGTGCACTTGTGTCTTCTCCTCTCTCGGGCCACATGGGGATCCTGCACACACCACCGCCACCACGCCCGGCCACGGCAATCCTGCCCTACAGGACGGTCTATATCGACCTGTCCTCGCCCAGGCACGGAGGGCGTCACGCGCACGAGGGCATGGCCCTCGGGGAGGGCCCGAGCACGGCACGGTGGTGGCGGTGTGCGCCGGGGCGTCCCTGCGTGCGCCTCCAGGCCGCCCGCACGAGGCCGGAGCAGGCCCAGACGTGCTCGCGCCGCAGGGTAGCAAGTCATCGCGGGAGGTTTGGGGCCGTCTTCGGTCTTCGGGGGCCCTCGCCGGGCCTCGGGGTCGTCAAGGAAACGACCGGGGACGAAGAGCCGGCCCTGTGGAACGCATCGGGGCGTCATGGGAGACCGCGCACGGACAAAGAGACGGAGCGCATGTCTTTGGGGATGGGGTCGGAGGATCGCGCAGCACCCCGACCGATGCAGCGGCGATGCAGGGCGTTCCAGAACTCGGTATTCTCCGTCCCGGCGTTGCCGATGCAGCGCCGATGCAGCGGCGGGCGGCGGGATCAAGAACCGAGGGCGGCTCCGCCGGCGGGGGCCGACAGGAGGCGGCGGGTCAAAGATTTGCGCTCCCGGGCGGTGTCAAAATGTTTGGATGCAGGGTTTCCCCCTGGAGAACCTCTGGAGAAGACCAAGACTGGATTTGGGCGGGGCTGGGACGAGGAGAAATCCGTTCCAGAGCGTTCCGGAGCGCTCTGGGAGCGTTCTGGAACGCTGTGAGAAGGCCACGGCGCCCGAGACATCCTCCAGAGCCGCTAGATCTCATAGATCCTCGATTTATCCTCACCCGAATTTATCCTCGTCCTGGCTTCGTCCTACGAATGATCATGAATTTTCGGAGGTCCGCGCGGATTTCTCGGTCTTCGACGCTGGAGCCCCATCTCGTGGCGCGCGGAGCGCGGGGGACCAGCGCCGAAACAGGAAATCCGAGGGGATCCTAGAAATCCGCGCGGACCTCCGAAAGGTCATTCCTCTTCCGTGCCTGCCGCCCACGATGCTCCAGCCCCTTCTGGGCGGCCCCGACCCGAGTGCCGGGACGTCGAGGCTTGCTTGCTTTCGGGCGGCGGCCAGCGCGGTGGGCAAGCCACCGCGGCCGCCGCCAGGCCACCGCGGCCGCCGCTGGGGTGCGCGCAGCCGCTGTACCATAGGGACCTCGCTGCTCTACTACTACTACTACTACTACTACTACTACTACTACTACTACTACTACTACTACTACTAACTACTACTACGACTACGACTACGACTACGACTACGACTACGACTACGACTACGACTACGACTACTACGACTACGACTACGACTACACTACGACTACGACCACGACCACGACCACGACGACGACGACGACGACGACGACGACGACGACGACGACGACGACGACGACGACGACGACGACGACGACGACGACGACTACTACTACTACTACCACTACTACCACGGCTACTACTACTGCCACTACCACTACTACTACAACTACGACTACGACTACGACAACGACAACGACTACTACTATTATCACTACTAGTACTAGTACTAGTACTAGTACTAGTACTAGTTCTGGTATTAGTCCTAGTACTAGTAATAGTACTAGTACTACTACTACTACTACTACTACTACTACTACTACTACTACTACTACTACTACTGCTCCTATTACTACTACTACGATTACTACGACTACTACGACTACGACTACTACTACTACTACTACTACTACTACTACTACTACTACGAGTTCTGCTACTACTACTACTACGACGACGACGACGACTACTACTACAACTACTACTACTATTACTATTACTACTACTACTACTACTACTACTATTACTACTAGTAC
>CAUYUJ010004280.1:184082-206582 GCA_963575745.1 Prorocentrum cordatum
CTCCTACTACTGCTGCTACTACTGCTACTACTACTACTACTACTGCTACTACTACTACTACTACCACTACTACTACTACTACTACTACTATTTCTACGACGACTAATACAACTATTGCTACTGCTACTACTGCTGCTGCTGCTGTTACCACTACGGCTACTGCTGCTATTTCACTATTACGAATTTGGGCGGGATGCGACGTAAGAGGATATGGAAGAGGAGGAGGAGGAGGAGGAGGAGGGGGAGGGCGAGGAGGAGGAGGAGGAGGAACAGGATGAAAAGTACGAGGCTCCAGATACATTCGGAGACGCCAGAAGTCTGCCGACATCGTGATGTCTTATATGCGAGAGTTCTGCTGAATTCTGGGACCCATGAGACAATTCTTCAGGCGACACGCCAGTCTTGGGGAAAGGGGTCGTGCGCCTCGGAGGTCTTCGGTCGAAGGCCCCCGACTGCCTTTGTGACCCCCAGTGTTTGGCGGAGGCCGTTGGAGGTCGACCAGCTCAGCTCATGCGGCCGTCGCCGTCACAAGCGGAGCTTGTCGCAGGCACTTCCCCAGAGACGCCCCTCGGGGCCGCGGCGCCGGAAACGCCGAGGCGCCTCTCGGAGGGACGTCCCCGGGACGAGCAGGCGCAGTGTCCAGTGTCCAGTGTGTGTGTGTGTGTGTGTGTGTGTGTGTGTGTCCGCTCCTGTTCTGTCCTTGCGTTTCGTGGCTTCGCTCCTCGACGTCACTGTGCGCCTCTGAGACTGGCATTCGCGTGAAGGACTATCTGTTCTGAGCGCGGTTCTTCCCGTCCCATTTCGCTTACTGCCCTTTATTGCCCAATTCGCTTCTGGAGCGTCCCTTACTGCCCAATGCGCTTCTGGAGCGTCCCTGGAGCGCTCTCTTCCCGCCGCCCCTTACTGCCCGATTCGCTTCTGGAGCCGTCCCTCCTGGTGCTCGACCGGCGCCTGACTTCACCTGCGCCCGCTGGCCAAAAAGTGTGTCTACAGTCGGTGCCCTGAAGAAGGAACCCTTTCCGTTGGGGAGGGGCTCCGTGTTCCCTGATTGCTTCACAGTTTGCCTCGGGTTTTCCTTTGGTTTTCGATGGGAAATCGGAGTTTAACTTGTGGGAAAAAGGGGCCCCGTTCCTTATTTATCGTTCCTCAGGTCAAGGCCCCGACTGTACTCCTCGGGCCCCCACAATGGCGACGAAATCTATACATATCCACTGCTCCCTGACCATGCCCATCTTGAACCCAGGAGCTGTGTATGCGCCCTCCTGGCCAAGCCAGGAGGGCGTGGCGTATACACCGCTGCGGGGTTGAGGATGGGCCTGGCCAGGGAGCAGTGGATATGTATAGATTTCGTCGCCCTACACAAGCCCCCTTCCAGGGAGCTGTTTTTGTTCGGGGCCGGGGCGCGGCCACGGCCCGAGAATGACTGCGGCCGTGGGTCGAGGCATATTCTGCGGCCTGCTTTCTCTCCATCGCGAACGAACAGCACGCACACCCGTACCCATGAGGAGGAGAGGGAAGGAGGAGGAGGAGGAGGAGGAGGAGGAGGACCACGAGGAGGAGAGGGAGGAGGAGGACCACGAGGAGGAGAAGGGGGAGGGGGAGGAGGACGACGAGGACGAGGAGGAGGAGGAGGAGGAGGAGGAGGAGGAGGACTGGCTATGGGTATGGGTGCGGGTTGTCGGACCCTGGGGAACGCTCCAGTTCGAGCGGGGTCCCCCATTCGACAACACGCACCCGTAGCCCTCTCCGACCCCCCTATGGGGATGGGTGTGTGTTGTTGGTTCGCCTCTCCAGGTGGGATTTTTCAAACTAGTTGGCAGTGTTCTGGTTCGGGGGGCCCTGGACTCCTTTGGAGGGGCTGCCCTTGCCCACGCCTTGGGCGCACGTGTGCAGCGCGTCGGTCCAGTGGCGGTGCGCGGGCGAGTATCCGCTCGAGGGTCGATGGAGAGCAGCAAGGGCGCATGGCGTAAAAGTTGGTGTCGGCCACGGACGTGCGAGGGGTTCGCCACCGACAGCCAGGCGCGGTACGATTAGGCGATGGAGCTCTCGGCAATATCGAGTGATGTAGTTCCTGCTGGTGGTGCGGGTGGCCACCGATAGAGGCGTCGCAGGAACAGGAGGAATACCGTTCAATGTCGCCGTCTTGGCCCAAACAGCCACGAGCTGCGGTATCAGCACCACGCCGTCCAAGAATCGCGGGCCATAGTGCACCGTGCCGCCCAAGGAGCCATGGGGATGAAGTACATGGGTGCCTACCTGCTGGCTGTGCTCGGAGGTAAGGACAGCCCGTCAGCGGACGAAGTGAAGGCAATCCTCGAGGCGGGCGGTATCGAGTGCGAGGAGGAGATGCTGAATTTGATGATGACCCGCATGAAGGGGAAACAGGCCACCGGAAGAGAGAAAATTAGAGAAGTCAAGCACCTGCCATTGGGCCTGCACAGCGGTTCGGCCTGGCCCTGGATATCTTCGTGTGTCTATTGGCTCTCCCGGCCATGCCGGGAGGCCAGCATCAACGAGCGCGTGAGGCGTTCTCGGCGCATCCTCGCCTTCGGCGGAAGCCGCCGGGCCTTCTGACGGAAGGCCAGCAGAAGGCCGAGCAAAAGCAACGGCGAGGCGCCAACGTTTTTGGATCCAGGGTGGACTTCGACATGTGATGATATAGGTCAGTGTTTGGGCCACTTTTTCCTCCAGGGGGCCTCACCAGGCCCTGGGACCATCAAAAACGACTTGGGATACAAAACTGGCCCCATGGAAGGGGTCGAGACCTCTGAGGGTCCACGTTGCGAAATCGATCACGACGTTGGAGATCTGGGCATGTCAGGCAGGCCTGGGCTGGTAGCGAGTCGCTCCTCCAGAGCGTTCTGGAGCGCTCTCCGAGCGTTCTGCAGTGCAGCACTCTCGAGCGGCCGCGGCGCCCGCTGCAGCCTCCAGAGCCGCCAGCTCTCGGGCGTTCCCGGCGTGTCCTGGCCAGCCCCCAGGGGCGCGAGGGCAGCCGCGCTGCGCGCGCCGCGGCCCTTCTCCAGGGTGGCCTCTCGCAGGGGGGCGGGAGAGACGGCCGCGCGTCGCGGGGCGCGGGGCGCGAGGACGATGCTCGAGGTCAAGTCGGCGGCCCAGGTGTGTCCTCATCCGAGTTCAATCCCGCGCCTGTCTTCGGCTCGGGAGGGGCGAGGTGGCCTCCTTCCCCAGGCATGCGACATCTGTGTGTGTTCTTTCCCATGCGCGGCCTCCGGAAGTGCCGACGCTTTCCCCAGCGACGGTGTTTCATCCCGAGTCGTTCCTTGACGGCCCCGAGGCCCAGCGAGGGCCCGCGGAGGCCCCCAAAACAGCCCGCCGTGCCATTCGCAACGCGAGCATGTCTTCTTCCCCCCAAGGTTCATGACCTCATCGCCGAGGGCAGCACCAAGTTCGCGGCCTGCGGCGGGGGCGGCGGCGGCGGCGGCGGAGGCGGAGGCGGCGGCGGCGGCGCCGCCGCCCCGGCGGCGGGCGGCGGCGGCGAGGAGAAGAAGGATCCACGCCGGGGATCTATCCACGTCCACCGATCGGCTGCCACAGAGGGCGTGGTTACGCCAGGGTGTTGTTTGCGATTTGCGTGGCTGGGCTTTGAACCGCCGATAAAAGGAGGACGTCAGGGCTGGACCTAAACGGTGTTTTGGGCGATTTCGTGGACCGTTCTCGTTTCGACTTCGTTTTGCATTAGAGGCGGATTCGAGACAAAAGCGAGAGAAAACGAAAACAAAACGAAAACGAAAAACACCGTTTAGGTTCAGCCCTGGAGGACGTCAAGGCATGTGTGGGTCCAGGAGGTCGGGGGATGGGCCGCAGGAGCGACGGAAGGACAATGGGTTCCCCGCAGGTGTGGGCGCTGCAGTGTTTGCACACCGGGCGTCCTCGTCAGGTTCCGAGCCCCAGGACCCTCACGGATCGATCCAGCTCGGCAAATGACACATGAAGATATGGTCTAGGGCTCCAGTCGTGAGTTTTGGCGATGTTGCATTTTTTCCGCAACGTCTGATCTGAGGGTCGTCTCGTCGCGCGGAGGCGCCCCCGTTCCCAGGGTAGCGTGCCGCGTTGGCGGCCCGCGCAAGCCGCGGCGTAAGGTCGCTACGTCATCTTGCGCAAGACCCGTCTCTTTTCTTCACTCACGTGTTTCCGTCGGCTCCTGGGGGGGTTCGCGCCCCGGGGTGCGTCCCAGCAGCTGCGCCTAGCCGAGAGCGTTCCGGTGGGTGCCTGGATCGTCCCGGACGGCGGTCAGAGGCCTCAGCTATGACCCGGAAGCCAGAGGATGGAGGGTGGCGGCAGGAGTGACCCTTCGCCGGAGTGGTCTCGGGTGCAGGCCTAGAGGGATCGCACGAGCGCCAGCCTGCCTGCGCGTTTGGATCTGCCCCCCCCCTCCCCCCCTCCCGCGAGCCCCTGACGCCGCGCACCAGAGATCACTATTTCCTCGAACCGCCCTCGCATGTAGCTTAGCCGAGGACCTCGCTGAGCGTCGGCTGTGGATGCTATCCGCGACTCTGGAGACGGGAAGGCAAGCATCCATGTCCAGCGTTCCGCGAGGTCCAAGTGGGCAGACATGGTGAGACCCTCCTGCGCGCGCAGGAGGAGAAGAAGGTCGTGGAGGAGGAGGAGCCGCGGCAGGCAAAATTGAAGTGGCACGTGGTGGCATCTGACTTTCCCCCTCCTCCTCGCCCCATTCCTCCCCCCATCCTCCTCCTCCTCCTCCTCCTCCTCCTCCTCCTCCTCCTCCTCCTCCTCCTCCCCCTGCTTCTCCTTCTTCTCCTCTCCTCTCCTCTTCTGGGGAAGGGGATGGAGACTTCGTCTCACGTTCGCCGTGGCCTCCGGCTGCCCTTGAGGAAGAGGAGGACGTGGACTTCGACCTGTTCGGATGAGGGCCCCAACGCAGGTCGCTCGCAGTCGCCCCGGCGTGGAGCAAAAAGTAGATTTCGCGCCGATGAGGAGGAGGAGGAGGAGGAGGAGGAGGAGGAGGAGGGCGAAGAGGAGGGCGAGTAGGGGGTGGGGGTGGGGGGGGGCAGCAGCAGTAGCAGGAACAGGAGTGGAGGAGAGGCAGGACGGGGATGGGGATATGAGGGGGGGACCGCAGCAGGAGGAGGAGAGGAGGAAGGAGGAGGAGGAGAGGAGGAAGAGGAAGATGGGGAGGAGGAGAGGAGGAGGAGGAGGAGGAGGTTCGCGGGGGCGAACTGAAGAGCGGCAGCGTCATCAGCAAACAACTTTGCTTCGGACTGGATCCGACGATCTCACGCTAAACCATCACCCCGCCGAGTACTAGCGTGGTCGTTTCTGCAAATGTGAGCCAAATACGTGTACGATCCACCAGGCCGAACCTTGCCAGAGCCCTTCGGCCGCTGGAGAAGTGCCAGCGAAGCCCCCCTGGCCGCCTCGCCCCCCCCCCGCCCCAGCGCCAGGTCGTGCTTTAGCTTGCCATTGGCAATGGGCAGCCCTCCTCCTCCTCTCTCTCCTCCTCCTCCCTTCTTCTCCTCCTCCTCCTCCTCCTCCTCCTCCTCCTCTCCTCCTCCTCCTCCTCCTCCTCCCCTCCTCCTCCTTCTCCTCCTCCTCCCCCTCCCCCTCCCCCACCTCCTCCTCCTCCTCCTCCTCCTCCTCCTCCTCCTCCTCCTCCTCCTCCTCTTTTGGCTCTAGCGTTCGCATGGCCCCGCCGCCCGCCGCTCCCTCCTCGCGTCGGAGCCGCCGTGGGATGGCGCGGCCTAGAGGGGCTCGCGCGCTGCCCGCCGCCGCCGCCGCGCTGGTGGAGGCGGCCGTGCGCGGCGCTGTCCTGGGGGGCGCCCCACGCCGCACTGTCGCGGCGGTGGCAAGGTCGGCCGTCTCGGCCGCGCTGTTCGCTCAGCGCGCCGAGGAAGCCGTGCCGCCGCCTCGCGACGCTGCCGCTGGTGGCGATCCACCCCCTGCTCATCCTGAAGTTCCTCGCCCTGGCCCTGCTGGTGCAGCGGTCGCCGAGCCCGCGGCGCGTGCCGCGCGGCGGAGGCGGCGCCGCCAGCGCCGCGCGGCGAGGAATGCGGCGGCGGGCGCTCCTGCTGCCGTCGTGGTGGAGACGACGGAGGTCGACGTGGCGGCCGCGGGTGCGGCGGCTGGCTCTGCAGGCACGGGCCTCGCGCTCGTCCAGGTGGCGGGGGCTGCTGGCGACGCGGACGCCGACGACGACTCCCTGGCCGACGACGCCTGGGCCGACGGCCTGCGGCACTCGGCACCCGGCGCTGTCCCCTCGGGCGGCGCCGACGCGCGGGCTGGTGCTCCGGCGGCGCCTGCTGCGCCCTGCGAGCCTGTGTCTGCTGCTGCTGGTGCGGCGGCGGCTGCGGGCGGCGAGGCGTGGCGGCTCGCACCGTGGGAGGAGAGGCACGCGGGGGAGGAGGACGTTCGGGTGGTCGCGCGGCGGATCCTCGCGCAGCGCGGGCACCGCTCCTCCTGATGCTCGAGGAGTCGCTGGTGCGGTTCCTCGCGTTCCTGGTGCTCGAGGAGTCGCTCGTGCGGTTCCTCGTGCTCGCGAGCGTGGAGCTTTTCCTCTCCCGCTTGTCGGCGTGGTACGCGTACTACGTCTACCTTGACTGCATCGTCGGCACGGTCGGGGGGTCCAGGTCTGGTCAGGTCCAGGCCTGGCCCCCCGCTGACCTCTGGTGTTGTCAGGGAGCGGCGCCTGTGAAAAAAATCTTCCTCCTCCTCCTCCTCCTCCTCCTCCTCCTCCTCCTCCTCCATCCCTACTCCGTAGAAGTATGACGCCCCTGTCGCACCACCAGACGGGTCCGTAGGCTGGGCCAAGAGTTTCGCTTGAGATCCTTGTGCAATTTCAGATCCCGAAGGGTCTAGTTTCAACAGCTGGAAACATGGTGGGCCGGTGGCTTTCGAGTGTTGTGTTCGCCCCAGAGCCGCGCGCATTCGTCTTCATATGTCTTCCAGCGGGTGCACGGATGATGGCCAGCACGTCTTCAACATGGGATTCCCGCTTGAGACTTCCCAAACACATGGCCACATGTGGAAACATGTGCAACAGTTACACGGATGGAGGGCAGCTCCTTCTCAAATTGGGCTGTCGCCTGCGATTTCTTCCCGACCAGCGCGCTGGGAAGCGCGCCCCTGGCCAGCCGCCCCGCGCCGCGAGGCGGCGGCGGAGATCTGGATCGCCGCCCGCGCCGAGTTCTTCATCGGCACTCAGGAGCGCAGACGCCCAACGCCCGGAGATTTGCCCAAGATGTTTGCAGCTATTCTCCAGGGGTTGACATTCGATTTCTGGTTTGCTTGCTTGCTTTTTCCGGACCCTTCCTGAGGGGTCCGGCGTATTCGTTAAGTTTGCTGATTTTCTGAAGAGTCTTTGGGAGTAGAGTCGCCTCCCTGATCCCATGCTGCTTTCCAACAGCTGCGCCTCGTCGAGAGCGTCCAGGGAGGCCTTGCCTGTCCCAGACGGCCGCCTAGAGCCAGAATCAGGGTCCGAAGAAGGCCAAGGAGGACCCGGACATCCAACGTCCTGAACAAATTACAGTCGGCGCCCTGAAGAAGGAACCCTTTTCGTTGGGGAGGGGCTCGGTGTTCCTTGATTGTTGTACAGTTTGCCTTCTGTTTTCCTGAGGTTTTCCTGAGGTTTTCCATGGAAAATCGAAGTTCAACTTATTGGGAAAAAGGGGCCTCGTTCCTTCTTCAGGGTTCCTTAGGTCAACGCCCCGATTGTGAGAGGGAGGGTGTTGCCGTGCTCGGCCTCCGGTGGCCCTTGCCGGACCCCGGGGCCGTCAGGAAACAGCCCAGAATTCGCAGGCCTCGAGATTGACCCCAACACCAATATCGGCGGCGTGCCTCCACCGCCCTGACTCCAGATCCGCCCTACTTTGGCTTTTTTTCCAACTTAAAGTTGCGTCGGAAATCCACCTACAAGAAGCCGAACCAGTAGGGCGGAAATTTCTGCACCCAACATAAAGTAGGGCGGAAATCCACAGAAGTAGGGCGGAAACAACAACAGAAAAGTAGGGCGGAAATTGGCATCAGCGGGGCTTGCAAAATAAGGCGAAATTCCAAGCCCTACTTACGAATTTCCCCAAAGTAGGGCGGATCCGGAGTCAGGGTTGACCCCAACACCAATATCGGCGGCGTGCCTCCACCGAGGGATGAGGATTCCGGTCTCGGTGATGGTGGTAATATTTTGGCGTCCAGGGTGGCCGAAATATTACCACCGGCACCGAAGTCCAGGATCGTTTTCCCCCTGTGGAGGCGATCCCCCTGTGTTGGTGTTGGTGCCAATTTCCAGGCCTCCCAAGGAATGATAAACGGGTCCTGGGGAAAAGATGGGAAAAGGGTTGGGATTTCTGGAGCCCCGTATCAAACAAATCTAGACGTCGGACCTTTGGGAGTGGCGCCAGCGGCGGCGGCGGCGGCGACGACGACGTCGACGACGATGACGAGGGTGGCGGCGGCAGCGGCGACGACGGCAGCGCCTGGGCGTGTCGCTCGTGGCCTGCCGCGGCGGCGGATGCAGCACGAGGGCGTGATCTCGGGGCCCACGCCATGGGGAGGAAGACTTTGTGAAGACGTGCCTGGGGGCGCGATGATTGACCGTGGGAGGGGGGTGTTTGCATGCGCGTGCCTTCCTTTCGGCTTAGCCGGCGCGCGTGCGCCCGCGGGACCGACGAGCGGCTTGCGGCCAGGCCCAGCCCGCGACGACCAAAACTTGCACGCACGTGCAGTAGTGCGTGTGTGTGTGTGTGTGTGTGTGTGTGTGTGTGTGTGTGTGTACGTGCGTGTGTGCGTGTGTGCTCGCTACCCACGCCTGGGTATGCGTATGACATGGTCGATCCAACAAGAGTCTTTGCACGCTCTGAAGCGCGCGTGCGCGCCCGCCCATTCGGTGACCATATCCGATGTTCTTCGCCTCGACGCTGCCCGCGAGGCCGTTACCGCCAAAAGTTCGCGTGTGTGTGTGTGTGTGTGTGTGTGTGTGTGTGTGTGTGTGTGTGTGTGTGTGTGTGTGTGCGCGTGTATGTGCGCGTGTATGTGTGCGTGTGTGTTTGTGTGTGTGTGTGATGTGGTTGTGTTTGTGTGTGTGTGTGTGTGTGTGTGTGTGTCTGTATGTGCGTATGTGTGTATGTGTGTGTGTGTGTTTGTGCACGCCTCAATGTGGGGCAAGCCGCTCCCCGTGCTGCTAGGTCGAACGTTGCGTTGCGTTGCTTCTGGGGGCGCACTTCAGATCGATATGATCTCGGGGCTCACGTGACGGGGGTCAGCGCTCAACACGGGGGTCAGCCAATCCACTCTGGCTGACCCGAGTTTGAAAGCCATGCCCTCTCTTTGCGCTCCGCTGATTGGGGCTGCACTACTTTGCAGCCAGCTGGGCTCTGTGACATGGCCGTGGCGGCCCAGGTTATCGCTGACCCAGATTTGCGCGTCCCGGTGATCGAGGAGAGAGCAGAGAGATAGAGAGAGAAGTTGAGTGAGAGCGAAAGTGAGAGTGAGAGTGAGCGATAGAGAGAGAGAGAGAGTGATAGTGAGTGAGAGCGAGAGTAAATGAGAGCGAGAGTGAGAGTGAAGGAGAGAGGAAAGAGAAGGGGAGAGACAAGGGGATAGAGAGAAAGAGAGTTGAGCGCCAATCGCATGAGCACAAGTAATTGCGTTGTGTTGTCAGTGTTGCGGCAGGGGATCGTCAAACCTTCGCGGTTTGGGCAGCGGAGATCGAGCGTTGAGTTCCAATTGTTTGGCCCCGCTACAGGAAGCGCCCCCTTCAAAGACGCGCACTCCATGGGCATGCCATCCATGCGAGAACCCCGTTCTGGAAAGGAATTGCCTTGCATCCTTCCAGCGAGTGATAAAGAATTCGAAACGGTAGGATTATAAAGTTCAATCAAGCGTCCAATCAGAACACCGTCTTGAGAAGAAGCTTCTGATGTCGGTGGAACTGTCGTGTATGTCCTAGCGTCTTCTGAGAATGAGCCGCCCTTCATCCTTATAGCTGTTGCAAACTTGTAAGACGCACGGGCGCGTCGCTAAGGCGACTGCCCCACTTGAAATAGATCCGCCCACCCTCCCTGTTAAGATGAATGTGCCTGGCGCTAAGTCGAGAGCCGCAGTTTGAAAACTATCCCTCCATCCGTGCAACAGTTGGCAGATCTGAATGTTCGCGGCATTAACGCGAGAGCCGCACTTTGAAAACCACTGGCCCTCCGTCTTTGACGATATTGGGAGTTGAATGTGTAAGAAGAATGCGCGCAGCGTTGGTGAAAACGACCAGCCATCAATCTTTGAAGATGATGGAGGCTGTGGCATCAGGATAGCAGACTTCAAGGCAGTCCCAAGCGAAATGCCCAGCCCGGCCTATAGACGAGTCTGGTGGTGCGACCGTGGAAATTTTGCAGCAGTTGCAAGAAAAGGAGAAAAGAAAGAAGGAAGGGAGAGGGAAGGAAGAGAAGGATGAGGTGAAGAAAGGAGGACGAGGAGAAACATTGGCAATGGGACGGGCTCACGATTGCGCCGGGTTTTGTCTCGCAGGAGTCGCGCTTCACAATGGCCATCCAGCTGGAGCGGGGCTTCCTTGGCCGCTGCGGGGGGGCTCCTCTCACTCGTCTCACTCCTGCTCCTTCTCCTCCTCCTCCTCCTCCGCCTCCTTCTCTCCGCACCTCCTCCTCGGTCCTCCTTGTCCATCCCTCCCTCCTCGTCCTCATCCGTTTCCTCTTGGTCCTCGTTTCTGTCCTTGGATCGCCTGGCCTTCGTCTCCCTTCCCTTGCTGGCCAGTGTTTCTCCCCCTCGCTGTCATCCTCTTCCTCCACCGTCTCCGTTTTCCTCCTCCCCTTCCTCCATTCCTTTTCCTTATCGATAGTTCCTCTCTGTCGCACCCCGAGGCCAGTCGAAAGGGCGGGCCAGGCGTTTCGCTTGAGACTGCCTCACCATTTGTTGCCCTGAAGCTTGACATTTTGCAAAACAGTTTCGCGGATGGAGGGCGGGTGGTTTTCAACATATGGTTCTCGCCATAGTGCCGCGCACATTCGGTGTAAAAGCTTGCAAAGGCTTCACGGATGCAGGGCGGGTCGTTCTCAACATGTGGTTCCCGCTCTAGCGCTGCGCACATTCGTTTCAAAAGTCTTGCACAATGAAACAGTTTCAAGGATGAAGGGCGGTTCCTTTTCAACACGTGGCTCTCGTCTTAACACCGCGCACATCCGTTTTGAAAGTTCACAACAGTTTCACATATGCTGATGATTCACATACCAACAATGGTGGCTTGGCACGATGTCGGAATGCCAGGGCGCAACAGTTACGTTGATTCGTGGTGTTGAAGTCCCAGAAGTGGTGGTCTGGCACGATTCAGGATCGTCAAAACGCAGCAGTCATGGTGATTCGCGGCGTTAGACACTTAGGAATTATTTCCTGGCACAGTTCCGGATTTTCCAACGGTTGTCTTCCAGCAGAGCACATCCCCCCGTGAAAATGAGTCTTTGTGGGGTCCTACGAGGAGGGAGCTTGGAGGGAGGGTTTGTTGCAACATCGTTGATGAGTCTTGGGTTTACGCTGGTCCTCCTCCTCCTCCTCCTCCTCGCGTTTCCACCCCGCCCTCTCCTCTTTCCCCCCTCCCCTGTTCTCCTCCTCCCCTGCTCCTGCCTCTTCTCTCCGCCGCCTCCCAGACGGGTAGGCTGGGAGCTCCTGCCGATACACCGCCGCCGCTTCCCCGCCGCTGCTCCCGCCGCCTGCCGCACCGAGAGACACGGAAACAGCCCGCCGCTCGCTGCACAGGGCGCAGATTCACACGAGGAGGAGGAGGAGGAGGGGGAGGGGGAGGAGGAGGAGGAGGAAGAGGAGGAGGAGGAGGAGGAGGAGGAGGAGGAGGAGGAGGAGGAGGAGGAAGAGGAGGAGGAGGAGGAGGAGGAGGAGGAGGAGGAGGAGGAGAGCGGAGACAGAACATCGGGCCGACGGCGCCGACGCTCGCGCGCACGCTGCCCGCGAGAGGCCGCGCGCAGGCGCTCTCTTCTCCAGGCGGCGTGCCCCAGCTGGCGACCCGCGCAGGCCGCGGCATGTGGTCGCTGTGTCTTGGCATCGCTCGGACGTGCGCATTGTTCCTTCGGCGAGGACCATCCCCAGACATGATGGCGTCGTGAAAAAATCAGGACGGGAGGTTTTTCGCTATTTTCGGCCCCTGGGGGCCCTCGCCGGGCCTCGGGACCGTCAGAAAACGAGTCAGGACAAAAAACCGGCCCCGGGGAAAGGGTCTGGACTTCCAGGACGCCGTCCTGAAAAAATCAGGACGTCGCATGTCTGGGTCTAGGAGTATCCTTGATCATTTGGCGAGAAAGCCACGCACGAAGCCGAAAAAACACAGGGAATGGACGTCCGAGCGATGGCGAGTATGTCGTGTCGCGTAAGACCCCTTTGTCTTCGTCGTTCACATGGGTGCTGGCCGGAATTCCGGCCGTTCCCATCCAGATGGAGAGGCTTTACGGCCGGTGCCGCTGCCGACCCTGAAGGACGACGGCGACGACGATGTCGACGACCACCACAACGACCACGACCACGACCACGACCACGGACACGACCGGCTACGACTACGGCTACGGACACGACCACGACCACGGCTGCTACCACGACCACGACGACCACGGCGACGACGAAAAGCATGCAAAACCAATGGAGCATCGTTGATTGTGCCGCCTTCTGCTCTTACGTCGAAAAGCATCCAAAAACTGCAGGGACGTCGTTGGTCTTGCCCTCTTGGGGTTCTCTTGGGAGTGCTCGTGGAGCTCTCTTGGGCCTCTTGGGGGCCTCGTGGAGGCTTCTTGGGCGCCTCTTGGGGCCTCCTAGGGGCTTTTGGGGCGGGCGGAAGGCTAGAAATATCGGCTGCTGTTCCCCCTTTCGGGAGCCCCTTGGGGGTTCTTTTGGGGCTCTCTTCGGCCGCCTTGGGGGCCTCTTGGGCCTTTCAGCAGCCTGTTGGGCCGCCTTGGGGCGATTTGGGGGGCTTCCTGGGCCGTCCTGGGGCGTCGGAAGCCCAGAAAGGCGAGGAAGGGAACAACATTAAAAAACACAGTGGAAATCAATGGTTCTCTTATCTTAGGGCCCTCTTGGGGCTCCTCTTGGAAACTCTTGGGGCGTCTTGAGAGGTCCTGAGGCCGCCTTGTGGGCATCTTGGAGCGATCCTGGACTGTTTCAGGGCCCTTTTGGAGGAAGCCGCAGTACACGGAGGCAAGCAATCGAAGGAGAAGCTTCTCTCAGGGAGGGGTGCTCCCCCGGGAACCTCCCGGGAACCTCCCCGGGAACCTCCCAGAGGACCCCCCCCCCGGGACCCCCCCTTTCCCCCTCCCCCGCTAGCGCGGAAGGGATCAACGGAGAGGGGCTTCCGATTGCAGCTCGCGTTCTCTCTGGCTGGAACGCTTGAGGAGGAGGACCCGCGGACAGGGGGAGGAGTGGCGACGGCGACGACGGCGACGACGACGACTCAAACGGAAAAGCCCATCGCACACGCCGACAGGGTCGGCGGTTTTGAAAGGATGCGGTCGGCGTGTCGGGGGAACGCGCCGATTTCGTCGTTTGGGGCCCGTGCGAGCAGCGCCGACGTCGAGAGCTCACGCCTGCGCGGACTTGCGCAGCGCTCGCATTTCTACCACACTGCGGTGCGCACTGGCTCAAGAGTCCACCTTGTGGCGCGACCTGGCAGCAGCGAGCGGTGAGGGAACCCCATTTAGCACGGCATCGTTCTGCAGGTTCGATCTGATGCGGTGCTGGTTGTTGTGGCCCGCCCTCTCCGCCGTCCTGCGAGGCTCATGTGCCCTGCCCACGAGCGTGTACGTCTGGAACTACGACGTTTTAGGGGCTTCATCGTCGGGCGTAAGTTGCGCGAGCGACGCCGCACAAAGAGACGCATTTCGGGTCTTCGATCCTTCTGACACGGCGCAGGTCCAGGCACTTGCCATTGCCCAGGGCGTGAACACAGTGTTCTTGGACTATTATGTATGGTGCGTTGGACATGTGCCCTTCCCCACCCTGTACCATGCCGTGAAGCAGATCCAGGCGAGCGGCAAGAGCGTGTATGCGCTTATGACATCAGACAATGTTGGTGTCGAGGGTGCGGAGGACGGCACGCTAGGCCATTACAAATCGTGGCTTGCTTGGGGTGGAAATGGTCTTACGTGCGAGCAACCAAGTTGCGAGGAGGGTTGGATGCGGGGGGTGGCGCTCAACATCGAGGATGGCATCACCGCCGACAAGTTCTCCGATAAAACCAGAGATGAGTTCCAGAAGGCCACGAGGAAGGCGGTTAATCTCGGTCTGAAGGTGCACGCCTCGCTTGGTCATTGGTGGTACGACCAGCACCCGGCTGAAACGGCGATGGTGGGTGACTCCGCAGACAGCCTCGACATCCAGGCCTATTACGCACCTTGCCAACAAAGCTCGCCAGGAGGTTGCGTGTCCCTTAGGTCATACCCAGCGGCCTGGATCGAAGCAGCGGTGAGTCCAGAACTCGCACGGTGGGGCAGCAAGTTGTCCATTGGCATGGAGACGTCCCCACATGTGGCTGACAGGTACAGTTGGTCTGAGGAGGGGGAGGTTGCGATGTGGGCATTCTTCACAAATCAGTTCAGCGCCCAGAATGTGAGCGGATGGTCTGTGCATTTTTGGAAGGGCTCGTTTCGTGGGGGTACCCCTGGCTGGCCTGTCGAGTAAGCCTTGCAGCTGATGCAGATAATTCGAAAGTTGATCCAGTTGTTCTAGTGGCCAAATTCATGTCTACAGTTAAAGGCCTCTGTGTCGATCGGTGTCGTTTTACCGACCCACTTGATTGCCAGCCGCAACAAGCTTTGTCTGTGCGGTTGGCTCGCATTTCACCTTGGCTGCGTTGGGTGCAAGTTGCTCGGTGTAGGCAGCCATCACAGGAAAGGCAAAAGGCCGCCAGCCATCTGGGCTGGGCAGGGATCGAGACGGCCCAGACAGTGTGTGCCAGCAGCAAGCCTGGCCGCTTTGGTCACAATCAGCTTTTGCGCCGTCCGCAGTAAAGATATTGCGCTGTGCACCGCGGAAGTCCGCTCCCGCTCGGACGCGCCGCACAGCTTCTGATCATCCCTGGCCACTGCCCGCCATGCGTGGCTCAAAACAAGTGTCGCCGCCCGGGGGGGCTTATTCACCAGCCGCCGGAGGGGGGAGGCCAGTATCTTGTGAATCACAAGCTGGCACGCAGAAGCCATCTGAGGCTGGCTTCGTCCATATGGCGCTATTCTGGAGGCCGTCGTGGGCTGTCTTCAGCCATCTTGGGCCAAGAGGGTTGACGGCTATTTGGCGCTTTCGACGACACATGCCACTTGATTGCGGCGAGTCCCGCCGGCACGCCCGCGTAGCATCGAGGTGGATTCCAGCATTTTACGGCGGGCCCCCCGAGACGCTCTTGGGGTCGTCTTGGCCCCAGTGATTCTGCAGGGTTTTGTCAAGGATCGGTTGTGGAAAAAATGCTGGGCCGTCCAGAAAGGTTGGTGGGGGGCCATCGCAGACCTTGGGAGCCTTTCAGAGGGCCTTGGGCGGTCTCGAAACCGTCTTGGGTCGGTCTCGGGCTGTTTTGTAGCCGTCACGGCGCCGCTCGAGGCGTTTGGCCTCCTTGCGGTGCCTTCGGGGGAATAATGGTACCAGCGTGCATTATGTAATGAATTTTGTCGCGGCGATATGTGGACTTGCAGCCGTGGTCATTCTGGGAGTCATGCGCTAATGGCCTTCCGCGCATCCCGCCAACTTGCTTGATGCCTCTTGGGTGCCTCTTAGGGCCTCTGGGAAGACTCTTCAGGGTGTCTCGGGGGCCTCTGGAGGGCTTTCTGGGGCATCTTGGATTGGAGGGCTCCAAATCTCAGGTCGAAGGCCCCTCTTTGGCCCCTGTGGGAGCCGTCGTGCGGGACCTCTTGGGCCCCTCTTGGGAGCTCTGGGGCCTTCTTTGGACGATGCTGGGGGCCTTTTGGGCCGTCCTGGCAGACAAGCAGAACTCCCCAAAGTGTACAACAACCTACCATATTGACTTGTACCACTTTGGCCTCTAAGGTTAAGAAGTTGAGCTCCCCCTGGCTGATTTGTTTGCGCGTCCTGAGCGTCCGAGTAGACAGCAAAATGACGACATGACAGGAGAAACAATAGACAGGCAAAAATACCCCAGCAACGCACCCTAATAGCAGCCAAGGTGAAGATGGGTCGAGGAGTAAGGGGTCGGCTACAGGGGACATGGGTGAGAGCAAGGCCGTGTGTATCTCAGGTGTATTTTACCTAACAGCTTTTGCTGATAGGTTTCTAGTGGTTTCACAAGAGAGCAGCAGATGACTCCACAGGGGGGTCGGGGCGGGACCCGGGGCGGGACCCAGCGCGGCTGCCACTCGTTTTTCGCAAACAGTCACACACTTCGTGCTCTTCGACCTCCCAGAACTCCATTCCCGGGCCACATTCTGAATGCCCGGAGCCAACTGTAGGCCACTTCGTGCTCTTCGACTTCCCAGAACTCCATTCCCGGGCCACATTTTGAATGCCCGGAGCCAACTGTAGGCCACTTCGTGGTCTTCGAGTTCCCAGAACTCCATTCCCGGGCCACATTTTGAATGCCCGGAGCCAACTGTAGGCCACTTCGTGCTCTTCGAGTTCCCAGAACTCCATTCCCGGGCCACATCTGCCAAGTTCCCAGAACTCCACATGATTTTGAATGCCCGGAGCCAACTGTAGGCCACTTCGTGTTCTTCGAGTTCCCAGAACTCCATCCTGGGCCACATTTTGAATGCTGAGGCAGGCTGATGCTGAGGCCTGAGGGAGGCTGAGGCTGAGGCCGAGGCTGAAGGCAGACTGAGGCTGAGGCTGAAGCAGGCTGAGGCTGAGGCTGAGGCTGAGGCTGAGGCTGAGGCTGAGGCAGGCTGAGGCTGAGGCTGAGGCAGGCTGAGGCTGAGGCAGGCTGAGGCTGAGGCCGAGGCTGAAGGCAGACTGAGGCTGAGGCTGAAGCAGGCTGAGGCTGAGGCTGAGGCAGGCTGAGGCTGAGGCAGGCTGAGGCTGAGGCTGAGGCAGGCTGAGGCTGAGGCTGTGACTGCGACTGCCGTTGCCGCTGCGACTGTCATCGCGAATGCGACTACGACTGCGAGAACAGCACAATTCTACAACTGGATTTTCATCTGAATCTTAAGGGGAATGCTTTCAGATATGCTTCTACACATCGCTGTTAGGTTGCTCTGCCGGGATAATTGTAAGAGGGGTCGTGGCCGGCTGGGCCAAATATGTAGCAGGCATTGAGGCGAGAGCACGGTTTCTGAATTAATTGAGAAAGTAATTGTGAGGAAGTCCCCGGCGAAACGGCGGATCGACCAGGCGATCTCGGGCTCCCCGCTCCCTTGCGGGACTCGTTTGTGGTCCCCTTCTACTTCTATGTGTGGGAACCCTCCAGCGAAACGCTAGCAGTCAACCTGACAGCATGGCGCCCCTCAGGGAGCCAGCGGCTTGAGAGCCTTCGTGTACTTTGTTCGATGCGGTTTCCCATGTCTACCGTTCAGAGATCACCCTACTTTCCTGCTGATGCTCTTTCACCTGAAGTGGCCGCGGACCTGACATGCGTCCGTCTGGCTAGTCCAGTCCGTGCTTCCTGTCCCTGGCCAATGTGTTGCTCCTTGCACGCTTGCTGCGGCGCATGCTACCCGAAGCGCTCTCGTACGAGCGACCTTGCCCGGAGCCGGCGCACGCGCAGATGCTGTTTTGTGCAGTGGTGGTGGGGACCGTGGTGATTGTGATGGCACGCGACGTAGCTCAGTCTCGAGGCATGGCTCCGTTTCCGCTCGCCGGGCCGCCCCGGCGCCCGAGCCATGGCCGACGTCGCGCCGAGGCCCTCGCCGTGGGCTGCCTCCTGGCGCTGCTCGTCGCGCCGCCTCCGGCGGCGTGGGCGCCGGCGCCGAGGGAGCCTGGCCGCGGGTACTACTCACCTCGGCCGCGCGCGCGAGGGGCCCTCCGCTGGAGCGCCCTCCGGTGCGGGCGCGCCCGGGGATCCCCAGGCTGCCGGGCGCGCCGCGATGGCAGCGGCTTGCGCGCTCGGCTCTGGCCTCCCCGCGCACCAGGCCGGGGCCACGCCGGCCCGGGGGGTCGCTCGTGCGCGAGGCCGATCGTTCCATGCCAGGCGCGCGCTCCTCAGCCTCTGCCTCGTGCCCCAGCCGCCGCCAGCGGCCGCGTCAGATGGGGGGGGGCTGCCCAGCGGCGTCGTCCCCGTGGGGGCCTTCGGCCTGACCGTGGGCGGCGCCTTCTTCTCGAAGGGGAGGCAGCGGCGTGCACACGTTTCGCCAGCGTGGGCCCCGAACAGTAACTAAGTTACTGCACAGTGGATGTGCAAGCTACGTTGTGCAAGCTGTGTGGTGTGCCCCGAACAGTAAATTACTGCACAGCGGACGTGCAAGCTACGCTGGGCAAGCTGTGTGGTGGAAGCTCATTCTGCGGCAGGAGCCATGCGGTGAAAGGTCTGCGGCGAAACCTCGGCGGACCCCTGCAAGTGGGTGGCAACGAGGCGGCCACGTGGCGGCCACGTGGCGGCCACGGGGCGGCCACGGGCGTCGACGCGGTCAGACCTCGGCCGAGCCGTCCGATTCCTCAGCGACACGAGCGGGGACCCCTCAGTGCAGGCACTGCTCGGAGGCATCAAAAGCATCGGAGCTCCGTGCGCCTTTTTCTCCGATCGGCGCTGGAATCCCCCCCCCCTTCCTGGCGCGCGGCTCGCGCCAGGGGCGGCGCCGGCCCGAGGAAGCCGAGCGGAGCTCCGTCGGTTCCAGCTCGTGCCGCTGCTTCTTCTCCTTCGACCGTCGTGGACTGGGACGAGAGCCCGCGGGGCCCCTACCGCGAGGTGGGCCTGCTGAGCAGCCTGGCCGCCGCGGCCGAGGGGGGGGCCTTCGCCGCGTGGGGCGCCTGGGCCTCGCACGTCTGGGTGGACGGCCCCGAGGCCGCCGAGGACGGCCGGCGGCTCTTCGGCCTGCCCACGGCGGTGTGCGGCATAGCTCGGGCCGCGCCGTAGCCCCCGAGGTCCGGGCACGGGGCGCCGTCGCCCGGCTCGTCGGGCCCCAGAGAGCCCTCGCAGGTCGAGGGGCTCGCGATCGCCCGCCTCTCCGCGAAGGGAGCGTGCAGCAGCGAGGTGGGGGCTATGGGCTATGGGGGCTCCGAGGTCGTGGCTTCTCGCGAAATGCCGCACGCTTCTCGCGACGCCGCCATATATCCGCAGCGTCTGATCTCAGGGGCTGGCCGCCGCACCTGTCCTGGCCGGTCCGATCCGGGGCACGGGGTCGGTGTGTATACAGATGCCTCCCTGCTCGAGCCCGGAGGACGCATATGCCGACCCTGGGCCCACAGGGTGGGCCCGGCCACGGTCGGTGCGGTGCTCAGTCGGCGCGGCCCGGAGAGAAGTCAAGGAGGCCGACGGCAGCGGCTCGGCGACGGCTTTCGGCCCCGCTCCATCCTTCCAGGTGGGCGATGCAGTGGGGCCTTTCGGGAAGGCCGAGGCCTCGGCCAGCATCGTGGTCGGTTCTTTGCCCTGGGAGGCGCCAGCTGTTGCAGATTCTGGCCAGGGGGGCTTCGAGCTGCCGAACCTCAGTGGCCTGCTCCCCGATGCTGACCCTGCCGATGTGGCTGCTGGGCTGGACTGCCGTCAGCTGCTGAAGTACCCCTTGCGCCTGAGGCCCGGTGCCGTGCGCCTGCTGCCAGGAAGCGTTCCCCGTGGCGGGGCCGGCATCCTGCCCCGCGCCGACTTCTCCGGGTGGCTGCCTCTCTTCAGCATCGAGCTGAAGGACGTGGGGATAGACGTGGGCGTCCCGGAGAAGGTGTGAGCACGGCTGGCCAGAGCAAGCGGGGCACCGAGCACGCACCGACGGCAGCGTTCTCATGGTCGCTCCGCCTCAGAGGGGCGCTCAGGACACGACAGGCAGGTCGACACGGCCAGTGTGCCCCATCGCAATCGGGGAGGCGGCAGTGGGCAGGACGGCGGGTCGGCCCAGCGAGACGCTCACAGACAGCAGCTGGGCCTCGGGCGCAAAACAAGTTGGTGTGTAGCCTTGGTGCAGCCGTGGTGCAGCGGAGGCGGAGTAGTAGGGTAGCAAAGCTCGTTCGCGAATGGGCCCTCACACTGCCTGCATCGTGCCTGCAGCTGCCCATGCCCACGACGCGATGGCATCTTGCCCTGCGCAGTAGGTGCAGTGGGTTGGCCAACCACGAGACTGCTTTTCACGTGGAGCTGCCAGTGCTAATAGCGCATGCCCGGGATAATAAAGTATACCCCCCCTTCACGATCCTCAGGATTCTCCCTGGTCAAGACAGTTTTGGTCAGCAGTGTGGAGCAGCGGGGCCGAACTTCATTATCGCTGGGGAAAATATGCATCGTAGATCCAGCATTCTTATCATCAGCATCATCGTCATCATCATCACCACCACCATCCTCATCATCATCCTCATCATCATTAGCATCATCATAATCGTCGTCATAATCGTCATCAGCATCATCATCATAACCATCATCGTCCTCATCATCATCATCATCATCAGCATCATCATAATCATAATCATAATCAGCATCAGCATCATCATGATCATCATGATCATCATCATCATCATCATAATCATAATCATAATCATCATAATCATCATCTTCTTCATCATCGTCATTCCTCGAGTTCGCAACGTTCCTGTTCCTCCCACCCCTCCAGGGAGGCCCCGCCTGAGCGAGCAGGATATCGCTATACCATCATATGTCTTAGGAGTCCTGCTCAATCCCTCTAGGGAGGCCCCGCCTGAGCGAGCACGTCATCGCTATACCATCGTATTTCTCAGGATTCCTGCTCCTCCCACCCCTCCAGGGAGGCCCCGCAAGAGCAAGCGCGGTATCGTTATACCATGAGACACTCCATGCGTCCGTACACTCCGAAAGATTTCGTTCGCTCCTCCTCTGGGAGTTCCCTGCTCCTCCTCCTTGTTAGTGCATGTTGGGAACAGTTTACTATCCCGCCGGAACCCCGGAACTTCTTATTTCCACCCTGTGATTATCGGGGGCATAGGGTTAGGATTCGGATATATTGCATGTGTGCGTTATGAGCGCCATTGTGAGTGTACTGTGCGCGTGTCCGATTGGCAATCACTCATTCTGCCCACGCATCTGGCACTCGCGTTGCTAATCTGGGAATGGCTGTGGTGGGGCTGCGCCAGCGGCTCTGGTTCGCTCTAGGGCCTTTTATGGGGTACCGCAGGAGCATTGCTGGGGTGAAATCTCCCAGCGCTGGGATTCGTGCACGCCGCTTTTGAACCTCCACCCCCCTGGGCTCATTGAGTTAAACGGGCATGGGCGAGGAGGGGGGAGGAGCAGCAGGAGCAGGGCGAGAGAGGAGGCCGAGCAGTAGTGGAGCGGGAGGAGGAGGAGGAGGACGACGACGAGGACAAGGGGGTTGGCGGCAAGGCGGGGCACGATGGTGATGATGATGATGATGATGATGATGATGATGATGATGATGATGATGAGGAGATGGAGGATGAGGATGAGGAGGATGAGGATGAGGCTGAGGATGAGGATGAGGAGGATGAGGAGGATGAGGATGCTGATGGTGATGATGATGATGATGATGATGATGATGGTGGTGTTTGTGATGGTGATGGTGGTGATAGTCAGGTTGATGACGACGATGCTGTTGATGATGCTGATCACGATGATGCTGATGATCATGATGCTGATGCTAATGATGATGATGACGACGGTGATGGTGATGGTGATGATGATGATGATTGTGATTGTGATGATGGTGATGGTGATGATGATGTTGCTGATGATCACGATGATGATGATGATGCGGAGGATGAGGATGAGGACCAGGACCAGGATGATGATGATGCTGATGATGGTGATGATGGTGATGATGAGGAGGAGGAGGATGCTGATTACGATAGTGCTGATGAGGACGAGGATGAGGATGATTACGACGACGATGATGATGATGGTGATGATCATGCTGGTGATCATTATGATGGTGATCATGATGATGATGTTGCGGATGCTGATGATGACTATGGTGATGATGATGATGCTGCTGATGATGATGGTGGTCATGATGATGATTATGATGATGATGATTATGATGATGATGATGATGCTGATGCTGATGATGATGATGATGATGATGATGATGATGATGATGATGATGATGATGATGATGACGATGATGATGATGAGGATGAGGATGAGGATGAGGATGAGGATGAGGATGATGATGATGATGATGCTGCTGCTGATGATGATGATGATGATGATGGTGTTGATGATGATGATGCTGATAATGCTGATGATGATGGTGCTAATGGTGGTGATTCTGATGATGATGGTGATGGTGATGGTGATGCTGCTTATGATTCTGGTGCAGAAAATGATCATGCTGGTGGTGGTGGTGATGATAATGATGCTGGTGATGATGAACATGATGGTCATGGTGATGGTGATCGTGATGGTGATGGTGGTGATTATGATCATGATGGTGATCATGATCATGATGGTTATGATGATGCTGCTGACGA
>CAUYUJ010004280.1:211582-216582 GCA_963575745.1 Prorocentrum cordatum
AGGAGGGGGGAGGAGGGGGGAGGAGGAGGAGGAGGAGGAGGAGGAGGAGGAGGAGGAGGAGGAGGAGGAGGCGGAGGAGGCGGAGGAGGAGCGAAAGAGGAGGAGGAGGAGCAGGAGCTAAAGAGGAGGAGGAGGAGATGTCTGGACCCAGACGCTCTCGGCGGCATTCGCTGGGCCCTCGGGCGGCCCCTCGGGCGGCCCCTCGGCCGCCACACGGCGGCCCTCGGGTGGCCTTCGGCGGCCTTCGGCGGCCGTCGTCGTCGTCGTCGTCGTCGTCGTCGTCGTCGTCGTCGTCGTCGTCGTCGTCGTCGTCGTCGTCAGGAATCATCGGCTGAAGTGTTCCTGCCCTCAGGGCCTGGCTGGGGATGCGAACGGCGCGGCGTCGGACGGTCCCCACTGAATGGTAGCAGTCTCCGCCTGGGTGCGGCCGCTGATCCTCCTCTTCCTTCTCGCCCTCTTTTGCTTCCCCTCCTGCTCCTCCTCCCCTGCTTCCCCTCCTCGCCCTCCTAAGCCTTCTCCTTTTCATCCCCCTGCTCCCACTTACCCTCCCACTCCGCATGACTTTCCTCCCACTCCACTTCACTTGCCCACTCCACTTGCCAGAGAAGACAGCACAGTTCGAAGACAGAGTGCCTTCAAAGGCCTTCCACATGGTGTCCTCGAGAGCTAGTCGCTCTCAACACAGCGTGGATGCTGGCAGTATCTAGCGATATCCTCCATCTCCGTCTGCATGCGACGGAGGAGGAGGAGGAGGAGGAGCAGGAGGAGCAGGAGGACGAGGAGGAAGACGAGGCTGAGGAGGAGGAGGAAGAGGATGAGGAGGAGGAGGAGGAGGAAGAGGAGGAGGAGCAGGAGCAGGAGCAGGAGCAGGAGCAGAGGAGGAGGCGGAGGCGGAGGAGGAGGAGGAGGAGGAGGAGGAGGAGGAGGAGGAGGGAGGAGGAGGAGGAGGAGGGGGAGGACAAGCTAGGTGCGCTCGCGTCATATCTGACATCCTACCCTCCCTCCCATCCCTTACCATGGCGTAGATCCCCTCTCTACTCGCACAGTCGGATGTTGAGCAGGGCAATGATCCCGAAAGGGTACGCGATGCATTGTAGAGCACGGCATGGCATGGCGTAGCAGAGCACCGCAAAGCGTAGTATGTCCCAGCATGGCGTGGCGTGGCGTGGTGAAGAATTGCATCACAAAGCTTTGCAACGCAAAGCATGGCATCGCACAGCGGCCCCGAACATAACATTGCATAGCATGGCGTTGAAGATCAAAGCGTAGCATGGCATAGCATGACGTGGCACTTACGCACTGGAGCTGCAGCTGAAGGCATGGCATCGCGCAGCGGAACGCAACCTAGCATTGCATTGCATGCCGTGACATGGCACGGGAAGTGACGCCAGCGCTGCAGCGGGAGCACGATTCGGAACGAGCGGAAGCCCGAAAATGAGGCCAGCGCTGCAGCGGGAGCACGATTCGGGACGAGCGGAAGCACGGAAATGAGGCCAGCGCTGGAGCGGGAGCACGATTCGGAACGAGCGGAAGCCCGAAAATGAAGCCCGCGCCCAGCGAGAGCATCATTTAGAAACAAAACCCAAGCGAAAACCCAAAAACCAGTACGCGGAGGGGTGCCCGCTATCTTCCGCACGCCATCAGGGGATGGAGGAGAGTAGTATTCATATTGTGTAATTGTGGAGGAGGAGGGGTAGGAGGAGGAGGAGGAGGAGGAGGAGGAGGAGGAGGAGGAGGAGGAACATGAGAAGCAGGAGGAGGAGGGATTCGGGGAGGCCGCTGGCCGCTTAATTTTCTCCGCTCCCTTCACTTTTCATCACTTCCCTGCACCCCCCTTCCCCTCCCTCCCTCTCCGTGTGCCTGTGGCGCGTTCATCCCGCCGCCGTCTGCCAGCGACCGCCCCCTCAGGACGCCGGCCAGCAGTGCACGTGCCCGAAGTACCGACACCCGAGACGCAAGGGTAGGGAAGGGCGCTGTCGTCGAGGTCGCCGTCGTCTTCGTCGCCGCAAGAGGAGGAGGAGGAGGAGGAGGAGGAGGAGGAGGAGGAGGAGGAGGAGGAGGGGGAGGAGGAGGAGGAGGAGAAGGAGGAGGAGGAGGAGGAGGAGGAGGAGGAGGAGGAGGGGGAGGAGGAGGAGGAGGAGAAGGAGGAGGAGGGGGAGGAGGAGGATGAGGAGGAGGAGGAGGAGGAGGAGGACCAGTGTAAACCCAAGAGCCATCAACGATGTTGGAAGAAACCGTCCATCCAAGCTCCCTTTCCATGGGCCCCCAAAAGAGTGTATGCCCAATCATTCCCCTTGAGGGAACTACCTCTTTGGAAGACAACCGTTTGAAGACCCTGAAGCAACCTGACTGTTGCGTCTTCACGATCCTGAATCACGCCAGAACGCAATTCCTGGGACTAACACCGCAAATCAACGCAACTGCTGCACCCTTATAATCATGAATCTTTCCAAGACATCGTTTCTGGTACGTTGACCTTGGGAATCTAGGACACTGTAGTAACAATGTTTAAAATCGAATGCGCGCGGCCCTACGGCGAGAGCCACATGTTGAAAACGACCCGCCCTCAATCCGTGAAACTCTTGTAAATGTTTAAAGCTAGTGTGCGCGGCGCTAATGCGAGAGCCACCTTTTGAAAACCACCCGCCCTCCATATGTAAAACTGTTGACAACTTTTAAACTTCACGGTCATAAAGTGGTGAGGAAGTCTCAGGCGCAACGCCCGGCCCTCCCAAAAGTTGGTTTCGGGGCGCGACAGACAGGGGGAAGTTTTTATAAGGAAAAGGAATGGAGGAGGCTCAAGTGAGCCAGTGGCATGGCCGAGGTGCTGCGAGGCTGGACCACGACTTGGGCGCCGGTCGATGCTCGCCTTCTTCGAGCGGTCTTCACCCGTGAACGCCGGGGGACTGGGGCTGCAGGCTGTATTACACATCTAGGTCCTTACAGCTGGGTGGATGTGCTTTCAACGGCATTGTGGTTACAGGATGTGCTGGCCATCCGTACGTTTAGCCGGGCAACATATGTGCGCTGCCTTTCCAGTTGGTACCTACGCTTCATTTGTGCTCAGGCTCTGAATGTCCATTTAATCCCCGCTTGTATGCTTTCTTGTGGGCGGTTGGGTTGAAGTGGTGGTGCAAATTCATGGTAGGGCTTCATTGCTCGCAACGGGTCTACTCATCTGTATGTTTCGTGCTCCTGGCAATGGTCCCCATGATGTTGTGTCTGGTTGTATGTGGCCGCAGTGGGCTTCCTGGCCATCAATTTCTTGGGGTTGTCATGGTTGTATGTGCTTGGGCATTTTGTTGGTTTGGCTCAGTGTCGAGTTTGTGTTTTTTTTCACCGAGTGTGTTACACAAAGTCTTGCATCGAGTTTTACTTTTGGTATTGTATGTGGCCGCAGCGTCGTCGGCGCCCGCGCGATACAGTTCCCCCGCTGATGTGTGTGGTTTCTGGTGCCAATCAGCAGCTCAGCTCCGCTGTCATGGGTTCCCAGCGTGTCGGTGGAGTTCTTTCTGAGGCGTGCCAGCGGCGGGTTGCTGCTTGCCTTCAGCCGACCTGCCTGTGATATTGCACGAGGCTGTGGCCCTCTGGTGTCAATGGCGTGGCGTGGCGTGCCGGTACGGTCGGCGGCTGCTCTTCATCAACTGGCACGTGGGCCTCGTGTCTTGGTTTCGGCTCAGCTGGTGGCGGGGCAGCTGGTTACCATCATGTTGTTCGACCTGTATTGTACGTGGCGCGCCTACGACTGCGCACAGTTTCGTGGAATCGTTGTCGTGAATTGGTCTGCTATTTCGGCTAGTGGCTCTTGGGCCTCAGCGTCCTGTTCCTGAAGCTTTGCGAGGGCCTGGGGTGCTTCCCCTGCCCTTTTCAGATGTTTGATCCAGATCCTGAATAGGCTTGAAAGGAGAAGAAGGAGGAGGAAAAGAAGGAGGAGGAAAAGAAGGACGAGGAGGAGGAGGAGGAGGAGGAGGAGGAAGAGGAGGAGGAGGAGAAGCAAGAGGAGGAAAAGGGCGAGGAGGGGGAGGATGAGGTGCAGGTGGAGGAGGGTGAGGAGGAGGAGAGGAGGGAGGAGGAGGAGGAGGAGGAGAGAGGAGGAGGAGGAGGAGGGAGGAGGAGGAGGAGGAGGAGGACGAGGAGGAGGAGGAGGAGGAGAAGGAGGAGGGCGAGGAGGGGCAGGAGCGGGAGAAGGAGGAGGAGGAGAAGGAGAGGAGGAGGGCGAGGAGGCGCAGGAACGGGAGGAGGAGGAGGGGGAGGAGGAGGAGGAGGAGGAGGAGGAGCAGAAGGAGGACGAGGGGGAGGAGGAGGAGGAGGAGGAGGAGGAGGAAGAAGAAGATGGCGAGGACGATGATGATGGATGATGATGATGATGATGATGATGATGATGATGATGATGATGATGATGATGGATGAGATGATGATGATGATGATGATGATGATGATGATGATGATGATGATGATGATGATGATGATGATGATGATGATGATGATGATGATGATATGGATGATGATGATGATGATGAGGAGGAGGAGGAGGAGGAGGAGGAGGATGAGGATGAGGATGAGGATGCCGATGAGGATGAGGATGAGGATGAGGATGAGGATGAGGATGAGGATGAGGATGATGAGGATGAGGATGAGGATGAGGATGAGGATGAGGATGAGGATGAAGATGAGGATGAGGATGAGGATCAGGATGAGGATGATGATGACGATGATGATGAGGAGGAGGAGGATCGTGATGATGATGATAATGAGGTTGATGATGACGATGACGATAATGATGATTTTGACGTTGATGATGCTGCTGAGGCTGATGCTGATGATGACGATGACGATGACGATGATAATGATAATGATGATGATGATGATGATGATGATGATGATGATGATGATGATGATGATGATGATGATGATGATGATGATAAGGGTAATGATGATGATGATGATGATGATGATGATGATGATGATGATGATGATGATGCTGCTGATTATGATTATGA
>CAUYUJ010004280.1:231582-288042 GCA_963575745.1 Prorocentrum cordatum
ACGCCCTCTGTCCCTCCTGGCTCTGCCTTTCTCCCTGTCCCCCTCGGGTGGCCCCATGCCCCATGCCTCAACATCGTCCGCCCTCTCCTCCTGCCCCTCCCCATTCTCCTCCTCCTCCTCCTCCTCCTCCTCCTCCTCTTCGTTCCTCGTCCCTCGTCCTACTCTTCGTCTCATTCGTCATCACGGTACGACTTGCCATGCCATGCGTCGTAGCTGCCAGGCGCATGACGATGCTGGAGCCGAACGTCTATCGCAGCTATTGCGTGGGGGAGGGGAAGGGCGCGCTCGGTCAGGCGTGCATCGACGCAAGCAAGAACTACGACAACACAAGCAAATCTATGAAACAGCGCAAGAAGGAGGGGGCCAAGGTCGACTGGAAGTCCAGAGGCGCCCCGCACGCGGCGCTCTTCATCCACATCATCAGGCGCGCCATCGGGAAGGTCGCCAAGGACGGCAGCCACCCGCACGAGCGTGGTCACACGGCCCTCTCCGAGTTCTGGGCGGAGGTGGTAGAGAAGCAGACGCCTCAGCAGCTCGGTCTCCTGGTGCTCAGCTGCAAGCGCAGGAAGGCGCGGGCGCTGAAGGGCGGGGGGGATCAGGACATGGACGTGGAGCGCAAGGGTGTGCTCACCACCAACTTGAATGTGGACTCTCTGACTAGGGCGCGGAGAAGGCAGAGCAGATTCCTGGACCAGCCCCGCGGGGGGTGACTGAGCGCTGGGTGGCATCGCAGATCAGGCGTTGAGTGGGGCGCAGTTCGATGGAAGTGTGAGGGATGGTGGGCAGACACAGCGTCGGAGTTCGACAAAGCTTACTTCGGCACCGGCGTTGACTCCTGAATATACAGGGGGCTCTCGCCTCTCGCCGCTTAGCCATCCCTGTCAACTCGATGCCGGCCAATTCGGAGAGACGTCAGAGCCTCATTAGACAGGGTAGCGTTTCCAGAGGCATTCTTGGGCAGACGTTTGAGCTTACCACTCATTCAGATCCCTGTTTGCCGCAGGTTCCTGTGATGGTGCACCCACGTGCGGTGCAGACTAAGGGGAAAGGGAGGGGTCGTGGTCGTCGCGGTCGTGGAGTGGGGGGTGGTCGGGGAAGGAGTTCGAATGTCAATCCGCCTTCGGACAGACCTGATCGTGTTTCTCCCGCTTCTGAGCCTCCCCCCATTCCGAATCCCGAACCGCAGGCAGATGAAGCCTACGCTCGACCGACCAGGTTCGTTCGAGAAGGCGCGGAGGTTTAAAGCTGGTCCCCGACGCTGGGCACCCTCCTCAGGGCTGCGCGCCACATGTGGAGGTCCGCCGAGTATGGGGCAGCGCGGGCGGCGCTCGACAGGCCGTCCGCGAAACTGAGTGGCCTTCAAGCTGCAGATGCAGCGCGCAGGGCTTTCTACTGTCGCCCTGTCCAGACGAGGAGCTCCATTGCGTATTCGATTATATCATATGCCATGCTATGCGGTTCTATTCTATCATAGTAGGTTCTACTATGTTATATTATGTTCTATTAGGTTATATTATGGTCTGTTCTATTCTATTCCGTTCTATTCTATTATATTCTAGTATGTTCTATGCTATCATATTCTATTCTATTCTATTCTATTATATTCTATTCTATTCTATTCTACTCTATTCCATTCTATTCTATTCTATTCTATTCTATTCTATTATATTCTATTCTATTCTATTCTATATATTCTATTATATTCTATTACTTTATATTATAGTCTATTATATTCTATCATATTCTGTTCTATTATATTCTATTCCATTCTATTCTATTCTATTATATTATATTCTATTATAGTCTGTTCTATTATATTATATTCTGTTCTATTCTATTCTATTCTATTCTATTCTATTCTATTCTATTCTATTCTATTCTATTCTATTCTATTCTATGTTAGTCTAGTCTGTTATATACTTTTCTATTATATTCTAGTGTAGTAGTTTCTACTTTATTCTATTCTACCATATGCTATTATATCATGTTATAGATTATTGGTCTATTCCATTATGTTCTATTATGTTATATCATATCTTGTTCTTTTCTATTATATGATCCCTCCTCCCCCAGTCCTCTTCCTCCTCCTCATTATCCTCCTCCTTCTTCTCTTCCTCCTCCTCTTTTTCCTGGTACTTCGTTCCGTGCCGGCTGCTTCCTCGTTGCGGGCCTCTCTCCTTTTGCTGCTGCTGCTGCTCCTCCCCCTCCTCCTCCTCCTCCACTCTCCCTCCTCCCTCCTCCTGCTCCTCCTGCTCCTCCTCCTCCTCCTCCTCCTTCTCCTCCTCCTCCCTTCTTCTCGTTCTCCTGCCTCCTCGCAGGCAGCGCGCGCCGTGGCCTCCGACGAGCCGCCCCGCCTGCGCAGACCCGCCCCAGGGGCTCCGGCCGGACCCAGCCGCGCGCCCCGAGAAGAGGCAGAAAGATCGCCGACGACGACGACGACGAGGACAAATCACGAGCATCCAGGGGAGGGGGAGATACCGATGCCGCTGCTCGTCCTGACAGGGTTCTCCTCGAAAGTCGGGCCAAGGCCCAAGGCGCACCCCGGGAGAGAGGTCCGGGGAGCAGCGGTGTCGGTATTTTTCCCTGGGCCTCCCGGAGCTCCGAGCGGAGCTCTCGGGCCCGGCGCCGACCCGAGAAGCCCGCGCGGCGCTCGCTCCGAGAGTTGAGGCTGGCGGTGCCGCTCGTCCAGCCTCCGGCCCCGAGGCGGGGAGTTGTGCATAGCCGCGGCCTGGGAGATGGGTTTTCGGAGACCTCGGCAGGCGGCGGATGTGGATGTGTTCGGGCCGCCCGGAGGCAAGTTCTATATATCCACACCCACCGCACGCTGGAGTCCCAGGGCGTGGGTTCCGCAGGCGGTGAATATCCCCGACCTCGGGGGTGCTGCCGAGGGGGGTCGATGCACGCGTTGTGGCGTGCGCTCGTGCGGCGAGTGATGTGCATATCCTCTTTCGAACATGTGCCTTCACGCTGCCGCTGAGTTGTGTCGCGCTGTGGCGGCCACTGCGCTGTGTGAAGCTCCTGTGGTCGCGCTACGCTGCCGCTGAGTTGTGCCGCACTGTGGCGGCCACTGCGCTGTGTGAAGCTCCTGTGGTCGCGCTCTCCTTCTTCCGCTCCGCCTCGCGCGGGCTGCGCCGGAGGAGGAGGAGGAGGAGGAGGAGGAGGAGGAGGAGGATGAGGAGGGGGAGGAGGAGGAGGAGGAGGAGGAGGAGGAGGAGGAGGAGGAGGAGGAGGAGGAGGAGGAGGAGGAGGAGGAGGAAGAGGAGGAGGAGGAGGAGGCGAAGGGCCTGCCCCCCGTGGTGTCGGTCGTCGCCGCCGCCTCCGCCGCCGCCGGGCGGTGGAGACGGACGACGACGACGACGACGACGACGACGACGACGGCGACGGCGACGACGACGACGACGACGACGACGATGACGACGACGACGACGACGACAAGGCGAGGACGACGACGAAACGCTGACGACGACGACGACGACGACGACGACGACGACGACGACGACGACGACGACGACGACGACGACGAACGCGACGACGAGGGCGAAAGCGACGACGAGAGGGCGAAAGCGATGACGAGCACGGCGACGACGAGGACGCCGAACGCGGCGATGCGAGCGACGATGTGGAGGAAAACGGGGGCGAGCACGGCGGTGACGAGGCCGACGACGAGGTCGTTGGCGGCCGTCGGCGCCGAGGTGCGCTCCCCACGCGCGCCCGCCGCACGGCGGTTCCTGCCCAGGGCCCCCCCCCCCCAGCGCGGCGGCGCCGCGCCAGCCGGGGGGGGGGGTGGGGCGGGCGCCGGGGCTCGCGCCGCGACGCGCGGAGGCGACGACGGCGGCGACGACGACGACGACGGCGACGACGACGGCGACGGCGACGACGGCGACGGCGACGGCGACGACGACGACGACGACGGCGGCGACGACGATGACGACGCTCTTTCTCCTGCTTCACCCTCCCCGCTGTCTCATCCTTCCTCGAGGCTGCGGTCTCCACACCATGCCCGCCTCTGTCATTCGTTTGTTCGTTCGTTCCTTCACCCCACCCTGCCGTTCTTCCTCTCCATTCACGTGCTCCGTCGTCTTCCTCCATGTTCTGTCGCTAATCCTCCTTCATCCTCCCTCTGTCACCCTTCACCCTCCTACGCGGGCTGTCCTGTTCCTGTTTGTTTCCTCATCCTTCAACGCATCCGTTTCCTTGTCCTCCTCATTCTCCTCTTCCTGGTCCTCCGCCTCATCAATTTCCTTATCTATCCTCGTCCTCTTCCTCTTCCTGCTCTTCTTTCTAGTCGTTCCCTTCTTTCGTCCTCTCCACCCTCGAACCTGGGGAGGAGGATACCAGCACCGACCACGACGGGACCAACTACGCAGGCGGCGACGACGTCGACGACAACGACGACGACGTCGACGACGACGACGTCGACGACGACGACGACGACGACGACGGCGACGACGACGACGGCGACGACGGCGACAACGACGACGGCGACGACGACGACGACGACGACGACGACGACGACGACGACGACGACGGCGGCGGCGACGGCGTCGGTGGCGGCAGACGCCCGGCAGGCGCGCATGAGCTGCCCGCGCGGGCGCCTCGGCGCGGAGGAGGGCGCGCAGGCGGCGGGCCGCCCGCCGGCCCTCGGCGGGGGCTCTGCGGCCCTCGGCCCCTCTCGGCCGCCGGGGCGGCCGTGGGCCTCTGCGGCCCTCGGCGTCGGCGCCGCCGCCGTGGCCGCCGCCGCCGCCGACGTCGTTCGTCGTCGTCGTCGCCGCCGCCGCCGACGTCGTTCGTCGTCGTCGTCGTCGTCGTCGTCGTCGTCGTCGTCGTCGTCGTCGTCGTCGTCGTCGTCGTTCGCCGTCGTCGTCGTCGTCGTCGCCGTCGTCGCCGTCGTCCTTCGCCGTCGTGGTGCTCGGCCTCGGAGGCCTCAGCGGGGCCTCGCCGCGGCGGAGCCGCCTGGCTCCCTCAGCGGGGCCTCGGCCTCGGCCTCCGCTCTCGGGGCCTCGGCCTCGGGCGGCGGGGGCGGCGCGGGCGGCCCCGGCGTGCGTGGTCTCGGCCTGCCTCTGCCGCGCCTCGGCCTCGGCGTCGGCCTCGGCGGCATCGGCAGGGGGGGCCCCGCGGGGGCACAGAGGGATAGGCGAGGGGAACAAAGAGTGGCACAAACATAAAGACTCGGAGGTCCGCGCGGATGTCTCGGATCGGCGCTGGGACCCCCCGGCGGCGCCTCCGGCGCCGCCCCTGGCGCGCTCCGCGCGCCAGGGAGGGGGGTCCAGCGCCGATCCGAGAAATCCGCGCGGACCTTGAGTTTTTTGTTTATGCCACTTGTTGTTCCCCTATAGGCACAGAGGCCAGGAGGCCCCCCCATATATGTCCACAGTTTCGAGGTGCCCGTCTTCCCCCTCCATGTCCCGTATGTCCCGAACATCTTCGTGGAGATCGACGTTCGTTTGTGTCTGTGCCTATCGTTTCCTGCCTGAGCATCCTCGGCCTCACCGTCCTCGGGCAGTCGGGACACCGGTGGCCCGCCCAGGCGGTTTGCCCCGTCTTCTCGGCCTCCATGAGGCCCTGGACAAACGGGTCAGGATGGACCCTGGCAGGGGTCTGGTCCAGCGGATTTGGGCCCCGCGGGAGAGCCGCCGCTGTCGTCGTCGTCGTCGTCGTCGTCGTCGTCGTCGTCGTCGTCGTCGTCGTCGTCATCGTCGTCATCCTCCATCGCTCACCCGTTCCTCTTCCTCTTCCTCTTACTCCTCTACCTCCTCTGTCTCCCCTTCCTTCTCCTCCTCCTCATCATCATCACCACCATCATCACTATCATCACCATCATCATCATCATCATCATCATCATCATCATCATCATCAGCATCATCATCATCATCATCATCATCATCATCACCATAACCACCATCAGTATCATCATCAGCAGCAGTAGCATCATCTTCATCATCCGCTCGTCCTACTGCTCATCCTGTTCCTCCTCCTCTCCATCCTCATTATCCCAATTACCGTCATCGTAGTCAATATCACCATCATAGCCATCATCGCCGTCATCGCCAGTATCAGCATCATAATAACAATAATCATCATCGTCATCATCATCATCATCATCATCATCATCATCATCATCATCATCATCATCATCATCATCATCATATATCATCATCATATACCATCATCATGATCATCCTCATCACCATCGTTACAATCAAGATCATCATCAGCATCATCGTCGTCATCGTCATCGTCATCATCATCATCATCGTCATCATCGTCATCATCGTCATCATCGTCATCATCGTCATCGTCATCACCGTCATCATCGTCATCATGGCCATTCCTCCTTCCTCGAGATCCTCATTCTCTCTTCCCCCTGCTCCCCCTCCTTTTCCTGTTTCTTCCTATCATTCCTTCCTTCGCCTCCTCGTCCTCGTCCTCCGGGGTGAGCTGCGGAGGTGCGGAGGCTCAGGCCGCGGGCCGCGGGGTGGACGTTCGGACGCGACACACGTTCGCGTCGGGCCAGCGGCGATGATCAAGGTCAACCTCGACAACCTGAAGAAGGACTCCCATCGAAGGGGGATGTGATGATGATGTGGTTGATGATGATGACGACGCGGATGATGATGGTGGTGACGTTGACAATGACGATGACGATATTGATGATGATGATATTGGTGATGGTGATGCTGGTGACGATTTTGACGACGACGATGATTATGATGCTGATGACGATGATGACGATGACGATTACGATGCTGATGATGATGATGCTGATGATGCTGATGATGATGATGATGATGATGATGATGATGATGATGATGATAACGATGATGCTGATGTCCGTGATGATGCTGATGCTGATGCTGATGCCGATGATGCCGGTGATGACGACGACGACGGCGATAATGGTGATCATGATGATAATGATGATGCTGACGATTCAGATAACGATGACGGCGACGATGACGACGACGATGATGATGATGATGTGAAAAAGGGAATGATTAGGATGATGAGGATGAGGATGAGGATGAGGATGATGATGCTGATGATGGTGGTGGTGATGATGGTGATGGTGATGGTGATG
The DNA here is from genome assembly GCA_963575745.1 of Prorocentrum cordatum. Taxonomy (NCBI): domain Eukaryota; class Dinophyceae; order Prorocentrales; family Prorocentraceae; genus Prorocentrum; species Prorocentrum cordatum. The sequence goes on from CAUYUJ010004280.1 coordinate 238,661, forward strand.
GTGATGGTGATGGTGATGGTGATGGTGATGGTGATGGTGATGGTGATGGTGATGGTGATGGTGATGGTTGTGATGATGACGGTGAGGATGATGGTGAGGATTATGGTGATGACGGTGATGATAGTGATGATGGTGATGGTGATGGTGATGGTGATGATGATGGTGGTGATAGTGCTAGTGATGGTGATGGGTTGGAGGTGGTTCACCGTTTGCCCGCCGTTTGGATCTCCCTCGCTCTCCTCGGCCTGGCGAAAGGGATGCGCCAGGTAGAGGAGCGACATGCGGACCTGCTGGGCGGGTGGCCGCCGACGTGTGGGACTGCTGCCTGGCGGTCGCGCACTCCCCCCCCCCCCTTTCGCGTCCCCCTCCTCGTCCTCCTCATTCGCCTCCTTCGCATCCTCCTCCTCCTCCTCCTCCTCCTCCTCCTCTTCCTCCTCCTCTCCATTTCGCCTCCCCCCTTTTCGCCTCCTCTTCTGCCTCCTCCTCCTAATCCCACTCCTCCTCCTCGTCGTCGTCCTCCTCCTCCTCCTCCTCCTCCTCTTCCTCCTCCTCCTCCTCCTCCCCAACGCCTTTTTCACATACGCCTGCTCCTCCTGCTCTTCCTCCTCGTCCTGCTTCCCTTCTTTGTCCTCCTCCTCCTTCTCCTCCGTCTCCTCCTCCTCCTCCTCCTCCTCCTCCTCCTCCCCGTCTCTTCCCCTCCTCCTCCTCCTCCGACGACGACCACTACAACCACCACCACGACGATGACGACAAGGGCGACGACGATGACGACCACCACCACCACCACCACCAACACCACCACTACCACTACCACTACCAACACCACCACTACCACCACCACCACCACCGCCACCACCGCCACCACCACCAACACCACCACTACCACTACCACTACCAACACCACCACTACCACCACCACCACAATCATGACGAGGACGACGACGACGACGACGACGACGACGACGACGACGACGACGACGACGACGACGACGACGACGGTGACGACGACGACGACGACGGCGACGACGACGACGACGAGAGCGCGCCAGGACCACGACACGACCAGCAACGAGCTCCTCGCCGACGGCATCAGGCTGCAGATGCAGCGCGTGCCGCGGCCGCACACGAAGGCTCCCGGCGGGGGCCGCTCTGCCTGGCGCCCCCAGCTTCCCGCCTTGGTGCGAATCCCGATCCCACCCGGGCCCCTGGGGCCCACTGCCCCCCTTCTGCCCACCCCCTCTTCTTTCCCCCCTCCTGTTCCCCCCCCCCTCGCCCACCCTCACCTCACCTCCTCGTGCTCCCTCCCCTCCCGGCCGCCCCATTTCTCGTCCTCTTGCTGTCCCTCGCCAGTTCTTCTGCCATCCTCGTGACCTCTCTTCTCCGTCTCGTCGTCGCAGCTGTCGTCGTCGTCGTCGTCGTCGTCGTCGTTGTCGGCGTCGGCGTCGGCGTCGGCGTCGTCGTCGGCGTTGTCGTCGTCGTCGTCGTTGTCGTCGTTGTCGTATGTCGTCGTCGTATGTCGTCGTCGTCGACGTCGTCGTATGTCGTCGTCGTCATCGTCGTATGACCTCGTTCTCGTCCTTGTCCTCGTCCTCGCCTTCGTCGTCTGCCTCATCCTCCAGCTCCCCTCGCCTCCCTCCCTGTTTCCTTCGGAGCCTTCAAGGATCGGAGGCAAATGTGGCTGGTGGGTCCCAGGTTTGCAGAGGCGAGATAGGAAGAACGAAGGCATGGACGAGGGATGGATTAGGAGGGGAGGCGGTAAGGGAGGGAGGATGGGAGAGGGGGTTGAGAGGGGGAGAAAGAGCAGGAGGCAAGAAGGTGCCAGGAGGGAGGGGTGCAGAGGGAGAGAGGTGGAGAAGGGAGGCGGAGGAGGAGGAGGAGGAGGAGGAAAAAGAGGAAGAAGAAGAAGAAGAAGAGGAGGAAGAGAGGAGGAGGAGGAGGTGATGGAGGAGGAGATGTTGGAGGAGATGGTGGAGGAAGAAGGAGAGGAGGAGGAGGAAGAAGAAGAAATTGGAGGCCTGAGACCTCTTCACCATAGATGATCCTGAAGCTTGCAATGTGCAACTGCTTCACGAATGGAGGGCGGGTCGTTTATGTGATCCTCGCTTTATTACCGCTTACATTTGTTTCAAAAGTTTGCAGCAGCTTCTCGGATGGTGGGCGAGTAGTTTTCAAATTGTGGCTCTCACTGTATCGCAGCCCACATTCACTTTAAACAATTGCAGCAGGTTCATAGGTAGAGGGCGGAACGTTTTCAAAATGTGGCTCTCGCCTTAGCGCCGCGCGCATTCGTCTTGAGAGTTTGCAAACGTGTCAATGACGGAGGGCGTCTCCATTGCAACATGTGGCTCTCGCTCGAGCGCCGCGCACATGCGTTGTAAATTGACCCAAGAGCTTCACGGATGATGGCGGTTCTTTTTCAAAGTGTGGTTATCTTTTCAGCGCCGCGCTCATCCGTCTGAACAGTTTACCGCAGTTTCAAAGGTTCTTTTGGTTGGCGTCCTAGAAACGGTGTTTTGGTACAGCTTCGGATTGTCAGGACGCGACGGTCACGTTGATTCCAGTGTTGACATCCGAGAATCGGCGTTCTGGAACGATTTAGATTCGTCCGTGCGCAAAATCAGCGTTGATTCGCGGCGTTAGTGTCCCAGGAATGGTGTTCTGCACGGTGGCCGATTTTCAGACGGTTGTCTTTCAATGGGGCTCTCCCCGCAGTGCAGACAAATCCATATAGAAGTCCACGAAGGGGGAACTTGGAGGGAGGGTGTGTTCCAACATCGTGGATGAGCTTTGGTTGTGCATTGGTCTTCCTCCTCCCTCCTCGTCCACGTTTCCTTCCTTCTAACTGAATTCTCCACCTCGCCCGCCGAGGCTGGTCGGCAGGGCGGGCCAGTCGTTTCGCCTGGGACTTCCTCCTCGCCACTTGTGGTCGTGAAGCCTGAAATCCACAACGGCTTCACGGATGGAGGGCGGGTCGTTTTCAGAATGGGGCTCTCGCCCTCGCGCTGCGCACCTTCGTTTCGAGAGTTTGCAAGAGCTTCATTGGTGGAGGACGGGCCGTTTTCGAAATGCGGCTATCGCCTTGGCGCCGCGCAGGTTCGGTTTCGAAAAGCTTGGGAGGGCTTCACGAATGGAGGGCGGCTCCATTTCAAATGCGGCTCTCGCTTGAGCGCCGCGCAGAAGTTTCAAGGACTCTTATGGTTGACGTTCCTGGAACGGTGTTTTGGCACGATTTCGGGTTGTCAAGACGCGACGGTCACGTTGATTCCGGTGTTGACGTCCAAGAACCGGCGTTCTGGCACGATTTGGGTTCGTCAGGTCGCAGCATTCACGTTGATTCGCGGCGTTGATGTCCCAGGAATGATGCTTTGGCACGGTTGGTGATTTTCAGATTGTTGTCTTTCAATGGGGCTCTTCCCGCAGTGAAGATATATCCTTATGGGAGCCTTCGAAGAGGGAACTTGGAGGGCGGGTTTAGCACAACATCGTTGATGGGTCCTGGGTTTCCACTGGTCCTCCTCCTCCTCCTCCTCCTTCTCCTCCTCCTCCCCCGTGGCCGCCTCGGCTGGCAGCGCCCCCCCCCCGCGCTGGCCTGGCGATGGCCGTGCACCAGCCGGTGGCCCCCGCTGCGCCCGCGCTGGCGCGGAGCCGCTCGGGCGGGTCGCTGCACTGCGAGGCCCCAGCCGCGCTCGGGGCCACGCCCCGTGCCGCTGAACCGATCCCCGCCCCCATTCCCACCCCCAACCATCCCCCATCCCCGTCCCCATCCCCATCTCCATCCCCGTCCCCATCCCCTAATTATCTCCATCCCCTATCCCCATCCCCATGCCCATCCCCGTCCCCATCCCCATCCCCATCTTGTCCCACCTCGGGGTGCGATCTGGGCGTCGGAGGGCGCCCCGTGACGTTGGTCCGATCCCCGCCCCCATCCCCATCCGCGCTCTCGGATGTCCTCGCCGACTTGTCCCACCTCGGGGTGCGGTCTGGGCGTCGGAGGGGGGCGGAGGGCGGCGGCGTCCCCGCCGCAGCGGCCCGCAGCGGCGCCGGGCTCCCCCGGCGGGAGACGGAGCCCGGCGGCTCAAGGGTGGGGCCCTAAGGGTGGGGGCCCTGCGGACGTCAGTATGTTTCAACCGATGCCCATTCCCGTCCTGATCCCCGCCCCAGTTGGGGATATGCCCCTCGAAACCCGAAGGGAACAGCCTGCATCCTATATCACCATGAAGGGGGGGGGAGGGGAAATCGGCCAGGGGGGCCACTCCAGTAGGGATATGGGCAGGTTAGACGATGCTCGCTCGGCCCGACCCCGAGGTCGTTCAACAATTTCGAAAGACTGACTAAAGGCGCCCCGCCCCCTCGTAGACTCCTCCTCCTCCTCCGCCACCTCTCCTCCTCCTCCTCCTCCTCCTCCTCCTCGTCCTCCTCCTTTTCCTCCTCCTCCTCCTCCTCCTCCTCCTCCTGTCTCCTCTCTTCTCCTCCTGTCTCCTTTATTATCCTCCTGTCTCCTCTCTTCTCCTTTTGTCTCCTCTCTCCTTCTCCTCATCCTCCTCCGCGTCCTCGTTGTCCTCTGTGTCCTCCTCATAAAACTACCTCCTCCATCCACGTTCTTCATAAGTGACTCCTCCCTGTCGCTACCCTGGACGCGTGTCGCTAGGGTGGGCCGGGCGTTTTGCCTGAGACGTCCCCTTCAGTCTGATCCACATCTTCCACGTATGGAGGGCACGTCGTTTTCAACATGTGGCTCTTGCCTGAGGGACACGCGTACTCGATCGTCAACAACTGCGACGGCTTCACGGATGGAGAGCGGGTCGTTTTCAAAATGTGGTTCTCGTTTTAGCGGCGCGCACACTCGTCTTAAAGCTTGAAGGTTTGCATCAGCTTTGAAGGTGGAGTGAGGTCGTCCTTAAACACGTGGCTCTCGACTCAGTGCCGCGCACATTCGCTTTACAAGTTTGCAGCAACTTGGATGGAGAGCGTTTGTTTCAAATTGTGGCTCTCGCCTCAGCGCCGCGCACATTCGTTTTCAAAGTTACAGCAAGTTCAAAGATGGCGGGCGGCTCCTTTTCAAAATGTGGTTCTCGCCTCAGCCCGTTTGTGAGATAGTGCATGTTTCACGTGTGTATATGCACCATTCGTTGCCGTTTGACCTCTAGGGGCCCTTTTTGCCATTGCGCTAAAACGCATCATAATCACACTGGTAGCGGAGCTACCACACGATCCCCGTACCGTACCACTGCGCGCACGTCTCGTCAGAGAGTGTCGCACTAGATCCCTTTATTTTCTGTACTGGCAGTTCCCCTCGCTAGGGGGGTGAGCCCTGCGCCATGGCATTTTCTTCTCTTCGCTATCGGCCGAGCGCCGACGCGCTGACGCGGTCCGAGACGAAGAGTGGCTCCTACATCTACGACGGCACGGTGAACAACTTCCACGAGTGGGAATTCCGCACAGAGATGCGCATGAGTGCCGCCTTGGCCTCAGTGGATCAAGAGATGGGTGCACCGCAGCAACATTTGATCACCTCAGCTGTCAACAAGGTTGTAGAAGGCCTCAGAGGTGACGCATTCGATACTGCCATGGATATCGGTAAGGACGTGCTTCTGACTCCGAACGGGATCGATCAGCTGGTGCTGGCGATTCGTACTTCACTCTTCCCCATCGAGGCGCAGGAAGCGAAGATCCTGTTCCAGGTTGGGCGGATGCCATATGGACCACTGCTGCGGCAGCGCGGTGAGTCCATTGTCTCGTACACATCCCGAAGGAAGCGCTGGTGGAAACTTGTCTCCAAGTTAGATCCTGAGATCTTGATGAGCGGCGATCTGCTTGGCTCCCTTTTCTTGGACCATGCAAGCCTCTCGCCTTCCGAGAGTCCGATGGAGTTGACATCCACGGGACATGTGACAGCCTTCGACAAGATCAAGGACGTCTTGATCCTCCAGCACGGCCGCATACACATCCACCAAAAATGCAAGGGTGAGTCTGGTATGGCTCCAGCTCTTCGACGTGGACGCAGCCCAGACCCAGCTACCAGAACAGGAGCATGGGCAAGGGCAAGGTGTGCTTCTCCAGGCCACATCACGCCTTCTACACTGCTGATGATGGATGGCACGAGCAGGAGGAGCATTGCCCTGAGGAGCTGAGTCCCTACGGATACTTCGCGTCCGGCTATGCGCCAGAGCACGGCCGGGACGATGCGGCCTGGGACGAATGCTCCGACGAACACACCCGCGTCGACGAGGAATCGCATGCTCACTGGGCCCCTGTCCAGGATAGCAGCGAGCTCGACGTCGAGGTGGTGCAGGCCGGATACACGGAGGAGGAAGCTTCTGACGCGATCCAAGAGGACTCGGTCGCCAACCTTGGCACCAAAGGGAGGGGCAAGGGCAAGGGAAGGGGCGGAGGCAAGGGCTACCACTGAACGCCCTGGTCGCCCAAGGGAGGCGGCAAGGGAGGACCTCCCCTGGAAGGTCGCAAGAAGCGGCTCCAGGATTTTTTGCATATAAAAAAACGTTCGGAATCCAAGACTTGCCACGAAACAGGCCGCTGGTCCAGGGGCCCTGAATGCACGGGCAAGCCCAGGGCGGCAGTGGTAGCGCACACTGGAGACAGTGGCGAGCGCCGTGTCCAGTTGCGCGAGGACGATGTCGAACGAGAGTTCGCATCCGCCAGTTCTGTTGCTGCATCACCATCAATCCCTCGTCGTATCATTAGGAGCAAGGAGGAGCGGATGAGGATGGATCCTGGCGTTTCTCGTTTCTGTTGTTTTTTCTCTTCTCGCGTCATGCGTCACAGGGCATTCGCGCGCGAGGGGGGGAATTGCGACGGGCAGTGTAGATTGCAGCGCAACCACGTCGAGAGTCATGTCTGCGTGAGTTGCATGGGAATGACCGAAGCCGCTCCGGTTCAGGGACCTCCAGAGCTCCAGGAGAAGAGTCTCCAGACCTCTGAAGAGGCCGAGGGAGATGCCATTGGGTTCATGGCTGTTCGCTCGACCGAATCTCATTCTATGGCTAGCGTTTCTGCTGAGGAGTTGAGGGGGCGATCTGTTTCGGATCCCATCTCTGTTCGTGGTCAGGATGCTGCGTTTGCTTCGGGTCAGCGCAGAGGGCTTAGTTATGGTCGTGCTCTCAGGGATACTCCAGATCACGTGGGCTGGCATCGCAAGGTGAAGAAACCACGTGAGGATCTGGTTCTGTTCTTAGGATGGGCCAGCAGCAACTTCATTCGGAAAGAAGACGGACAGTTTGCGAGGGCCTCGGGGCCGAAAGTTTCCAGTGGCAAAGTTTTGCCTTCTTCGAGTTCTTCTTCTGGCCTGAACTGGAGACACCCAGGTCCCCTGCCGCCTCATCCTCGTGCTCGAGGTTGTAAGATTTTCTCGGGAGAGGTACGCGGCGCTGCGCTCTCCGGGTGAGTGTCCGCGCGATCTCGTGGACAACCGCGGCAGCACTCCAGGTGTTGTTCGTGCGCAGTGTTGTCGCTGCCCGACATATATCGACAAGCAGCCCAGGAAGCTAACGGAAGACAAGAAAGCAACAGCTAAGTAAGAAAGTTGAACGCTCCAGCAACATCCAAGCATAAGCAATTAAGAATAGGATTGAGGATGATCGCCGCATCACCTCTATAGAGCTAGAGGTTGTACTAAAGGCTTTCACTAAACGTTATGTTGACACTTGCGATGATACGGGTGACACTAGCACAGGTGAACTAAATTCCTTGATCCGCGACTGCGTCGCAGAGGTCGCAGATCACAGTCTCGTCGGTTTTATCTTGGCTCCAGTGCAGAATGTTTCGACCGACGTTTCGGCTCTTTCTACGCTTCGCGCGGTCGATGTCTTCAAGGACGACGGTGTTTGGGTTATCCTAGACGAGGGTTGCAATTCCTGCAGCCGCGGTAAAGCCCGGGCTCTCAACGCAGAGGATAATTTCGAGAAGCTGGGTTTCTATCCTAAATGAGTTCGCAGACAGCGCAATGCATGCAGCTGCATAGGAGGGCAGGCAGGGAGTGAGACGACAGGTATGACGAGTTTTCCGTTTCGCATCGTTGGTTCTCGTGGCGCCGTGAGTGGGTGTCTCGAGTCGCATCAGTTGAAAGATTCGGATCATGCTCCTCTCTTGTTGTCTCTTCCTGCACTGGCCCCCCCTCGGCCGCGCGAAGGATCTCGCCAATGGCCGCGCTCTCTTGAGTCAGGAAGGTGAGGTAGAGATGCGTCGTTGTGCTCGCTCAGGTCTTCTCACCGTTCGTCTCGATCAGTTTGACCCAGGGCGCGTTGCGGAGTCCCGTTCGTCCGTTGCACATTCCGTACCTTAGCAGTGACAAGCCGTGCTGCGCAGCTCCCGCCGGCCTCGCTGCGCCGCTTGCTCTCGCCGCGCCGCCTGCTGTCGTCGATCGCTCCAGTGACGACGGGATCACGCATGTGCCTGCGCCCGCTGATCACTCCAGTGGCGACGAGGACGCACGGGTCGCTGCCGCGGCTGCTGGGGCTGGTGCTCGCCCCACGCCGCAGGGCTCGAGGTTTGTTGTGATCGCGCTGGGCTTGGAGAACTTCGAGAACGACCCGGGGTGCTCGGGGTCGACAATGCAGAGGGAGCACAGCCGCCGTCGTCGCCGCCCCAGTCACTAGATGACAGATGACTACCACGGGGCGCGACGGCAATGCCATCATAGATGCGCTCGTTGCTGCTGATGATAATATGGCGAACTATGATCGGTACGCGTTGGTGTGCGCCAGGGCTCTGAACGACCCAACTCACACGCGCCATATCGGTCATCGCCCGAATATCTTACGCAATTCAGTTGGGAACGAACATTTTGTTGGCATCGCTGAGTATGTGGGAAGATCTTTGGCGAAGAACACGTCCTCGCAGTCTGTGTGCATTGTTGCCATCTGTCGTTATGGTCGGCATCGCTGTGTTGCTGTCAGTTATGGCGTTAAGCAGTTCTTGAAGCAGTGCAACATTGAATGCAGTTCTGCACGCTTGAGTCGGCATGAGTGGCCCAAACGCACTTGCAACGGAGAACGTGATGATTGCTGCCACTTATCCGATTGGCCCGTGAGGTGGCGAATTCTGCGGCTGACAAGATGGTTTCGCTCTTTATTGAATCCTTAGAAGTTCAGTGCACCGCCGCCTCCAGTTCCTGAGCCGCCTGCCGAGCGCAGACCCCGTGACGAGGCTGAGCTGGCCAGGAGGGAGGAGAAGAGATCTCGCGCTTCATCGAGTGTGCGTGACGGAGTCGATGACAATGGCGTGGCCACTGTCATCCGTGAACACGTCAGAACGATCTGACGTGAACGTCTCGGCGCTGACTATGCTGAGGCTGATTTCAAGACCGCGATGAGGCGATATGCTGGGCGCGATCTGCAATTCTATTTGAGGATCTGTCACGAGGACAAGAGGCCGCCTGCAGATTGTATGCGATTTGTAAGTTATGCTCGTGCGTGTGCAGGAATCGGTGCATTGCCCAAATCTGTTGGTGGTAGTATTTCTATTGCTGCTGCTGCTTCGCCACCGCCCGTCGCCGCATCGTCTTCTGCCACTGCGTCGCCCCCTTCACATCAGGCGCGCGATTCGCGGGGCGATGGCGACGTCGCGTCGAAGGAGAAGGCTCGCATGGGCAGCGCCAGCAAGTTGACGGGTCTGTCACCGGGCGAACCTGCACCTCCGGGCGCGATCATCCGCCCTCTTGGGATGCCTCCTATGATGCCGCCACAAAAACACAAGCCCGCTGTCCTCGCGCCGAGGCAGCCGGACGGACCGCCGCCTGCACGCGTTCACAGAGCTCCTCTGCAGCCTCCGCCGCCGGAGCCGCCGCGCAGGGTAGAGCCGCTGCCGCCACCACCACCGCCTCCGGCGAGTACTGTTGCCGCCATCAGCGACGACGAATCGAGCAAGACTCCGTGCGTCTCGTTCAGGATCCCCGACTTCTCCTGTCGAGAGGGACCTGGCCACGGTGGGCGGTGAGCGGGCTGGAGATCCAGTCGTGGACTCCGAGCCGCTTGCAGTTGGCGCAGCTCAGCTGGATTCGCTTTTCGAGCACGACAAGAAGAGGAACTTCATCACGCACGTCGATTCTCGATCGTTCCCATCAGAGGGGTCGAAGGGCCGCGCGGGAGAGCAGGGCGCTGGGAAATTGGTGCGTGTGAGCTGCAGAATTGACCCGGTCAACACTCAGATGAAGTTCCCGCCGGCATGGTCTTCTTGGAAGAAGAGTTCTACGGGTCGCTCCAGGGACGCCCAGTCCTGGAAGCGCATCGAAGATCGCGTTGCCATGAGTTCTTCTGTGGATGCTGAGGAGCCCGATCGAGTAGCAGTATTTGCGCAACCTCCGAGGACCCGCATTGACGGAACATCGTATTTGTGCACGACGCTGCAGCTGGGTCCGCATGAGACGACTACTATGAATGCTAAACGTCGTGCCAACTACTGCTCTGGACTGTGTACCATCAGTATGTAAGATGAGTTGTTATCTGCGTGCGTTGCCGAGCTGTCCGCGCCAGGCACGTCTGCTACCGACAAGGATATCGTCGAGAAGGTGATCAGGAACACCGATCCGCTTCGCGGACGAGTGGGGGCCAACCTGGCCGGGGTGCTGCTCTACGTCGTCGGCGTCGCGTTCGCCTGCCCAGCCTCGAGCGACGCTGTGGCGCGCCCAGAACGGGGGCCTTCGGTGGCAAATGACACCGTCGAGCGCAATCCTGATCTCGTTGTCGCCTACACATCATCATCAAATCATCATGTGACCAGTAATTTTTCCTGTGGTATGGCTCACGATAGTGGTCCTCTAACTGTTGCGCTTTGTTACGAGCCCAGTTGCTCAGGCCTCGAGGTCACAAGCGCGCTGAACTCGTACCTCGAGTCGGACTCGGACATCGCGAGTCAGAAATTCCCTGAGTTCCTCAGAGAGTTAGGTCAGAAAGTTAGACTGGATATACTTGCACTTGCAGCTTTCCCCGCTGAAGCCGCAGAGGAGAGAGTTCGAGGCGATGTGGGCGCGGCCATCAGGGATGACGACGTCGCTGCAGTCTCCAAGGAACGCTTGCGAGATGAGGACAAATATATATTGGAACAAATCAGCCTACCTGGCGAGCCGAAGCACGAAGGAAAGATAAGGAAAGCGTGGTTGCAGATCCCTCTCCGCACAAGGATCGCCATTAGACGGCTGCACAGACAGTTTGGTGATGTGCCTATTCGTGTTCTCGTGCAGCCATTGAGAATCTCCGGGATGTCATCGGACTACATTGAAGCCGCCACGACTTATCGATGTCAATCTCGCGAACATCACATACCGCTAGCCCAGACACACAAGGTTGCCTTGCCCAAGAAGTTCTGCTTCAACCATGAAGTCGGCATCGACTGTCTAAAAGTGAAGGGCAACAGTGGAGAACGTTACACCTTCTTGAACACAGTGTGCCAGGGTACAACATTTCAGCGTGTGATCTTTGTCAAGTGGGGAGGCGATGCGCCAACTTCGAGAGCATGTCTCGCTGCACTTCAGCAGCGCTGGTGTGCATGGACAGCCAAGCCCACAAGAATGATGTTGGACCGTGGACTGCACAACGGAGAAGTGTTTCTGCAATGGGTTAGGAGTCAAGGGATCGACCTCCGCGGCGCCGGAGTCGGGTCTCCAGATCAGATAGGCCGCACCGAGAGACACGGTGGACTTTGGAAGAATATGTTCAAGAAGGTGGTGTACGACAAGAATGTTTCCAGATTCGATGAAGTCATCCCCACTGCATCAGAAGTCGACAACACGAAGAATAAGATGTCATGAGTCGGCGGATTTGCGCCTGCTCAGTGGGCACTCGGGAAGATGCCTCGCGCCCCAGGGAGTCAATTCGACGACGAGCAAGCTTTCGACTTAGGACTGAAAGCGAATGTTGCAGAGGACGGGGCCGACGAGTTTTCTCGCCAGGCTGCGACCCGGGCGTCTGCCAGAAAAGCATTCGCAGCACGCGACGTCGGGAGTGGGACGGCAAGGGCCGCATTCCGAAAGGCAACACCGCCAGCTGGATAATATCATGTAGGCGATGTAGTATGCTGTCGCAAGAGGCCGACCGACGGCGAGGTTACCGCTTTGTAGAGCATTGGTTCACGTATCGTCGGATTCGATGGCAAGAGCGCATGGGTTATCACAGAGGGAATTTGATACCTGTCTGCGTGGCTGTCGACAGGCTGCGACCGTGTACTGCGGCGGAAGCGTTGGCTTACCAACATCTCTTTCAGCACCATGGCGGCGGTGTCGAGAGGCGTGCACCTCCAGACGGGCAACAGCAGTCATTCGTGGACGAGCGACGTGAGCTGCCAGAACCACGGGCGCAATAGCATTCTGCGCAAGAACATCCCATGGCGACGGAAGAGCTGCCGGGGATCCCAGAAGACCCCGAGTTCATAGAGAAAGCATTTCGCCAAATGGAAGAAGATGAACTCTCAGATGGAATGGTCGCCACTGCGCCGCCCGCGTCGAGGTCGTCACAGGTGACTCGAACGCCCCCCTAAGAGGTCGTTACTAGACGACGCCCCGCACGGCATACAGAGTCGCAACGAAGTGATGCGCAGAAGAGTCGAGGATGCCGATGGTAGTTCCGGGAGGGTTTCCGATTCTGCTTTGGAGCCAGCTCCCGAACCTGCGAACCCACTGCTGGAGGCCATGCGCAGGGCCGGAACATCAGGGCTTGGCATGGATCTTCTAGCTCGTAGAGAAGCTTCACTCGCTGTTAAGCCACATGAGCTGCTTGTCGGATTCTACAATGAGCGCACCGTTCACAAGCCGCAAGCTAAGAAGAAGCTAAAGATCTCCGTAGAGCAGATGGACCTCCGGATGCACCGCAGTACAAAAGTAGATTCGTCGTGCGTGGAGATCTGGAAGGGTCGCTGGGTGTCCGCGCGGATTCGCCAACGTGCGAACTCGAAGGGCTAAGGTTGATAGTCTCATGGGCTGCCGGCACGAAGAAGACGCTCAAGTGTGCCGACATTGCATCTGCGCACTTCCAGGGGCAGGAACTCGACTGCCTCATGCTGCTCAGGCCACCGACCAACGGACTCGAAGGAATACCGGATGGTGGAGCACTTATCGCGCGTATGCCTGTCTATGGCACGCGCGACGCAGGACGAGGCTCGTGGCAGAAATTCGCAGAAGGTTTGAAGCTTATGGTCTGAAGGAGGATCGTATCATGCCTGCTTCGAGGGCGAGACAGCGCAGCTTAGATCGGTCGCAGGTGCTTTGTCATGGCTTACACGTCAGTGTAAACCTGAGCTATTGTATCGCGTGATCAGACTGCAGACTGCCGACTGCAGTGCGCCACGCTAAGGTACTCCATCCCAAGGAAACTAACCGTGCATTAGAAGAAGCAACTCAGTCCGCTGACTGCGGGTCAGTATTCAAGGTGGAGCTGTTAAGTGTAATCAATATATGAAAGTTCTTACTGTTACTAACGCCAGCTGGGCAGGAGAAGAGGACATTGTCAAGGGTAGAATCGAGCCTCTCAGGTCGCAGAGGGCTAGGCTCAATGGACTCGCAGGATCTGGATTCATCGAAAGGAGCAGTGATCATGTTCACCCTATATGTATATCGAGTAAAGTTATCAGTCGAGTATGTAAATCTACACTACAAGCAGAGACCCTGGCTTGTTTATGGGATGTAGAATCTGGTGCACGCATTCGTGCCGCCATCGCAGATGCGCGTGGGATGCTTGACGCAAGAAAGAAGCTGCGAACCAACTGGGAAGACACATCAGCAATGTCTATGAGACACGTATGGATGACGGATTGCAGAAACCTTGAGGAACATCTCATTACCCCAACTATGGGTAAGACTAAAGATAAGCGCTTGAGTATCGATTTGAGTAGTTGGAGGTATTTGGGCTAGTGGAGCGGAAGAAGTAGAGATTTTTCATCCACGCATATTTTGTGATAAGATCCGGTGGATCGGTACAAGTAGTATGGCTGTTGGTTGTCTGACAAAGAATATGCCTACATATTCATGTGTGAAGATCTTGCGTACAAGTTCGCATGACGTAACCCCAGACCCTGAATCTACCTTAAAGAAGGTCAAGAAACAACTGGCGAGGGCCAGGATGAATTTTATCTTATCGGGGAAGTGAGTGACTGAGCCCTGGCTGCCTTTGATTTGAGTAATCCCCATATGGGAGTACTCCTTTTATTGCCCCTCTTGGCTTGCTGAGACCAGCGGTACTGCGCGGTCTGCCGGCTAGCTCGTGATAAAGTTTCACGGGTGTCAGATAATGAATGTGTCACGTGCGTATATGCACCACTCGCTGCCGTTAGACCTCTAGGGGCCCCTTTTTGTGCTAAAACGCATCATAATCACACATTCGCCTCTGCGCTTGAAAAGTTTGCGAATGCTTGAAGGGTGCGTATGGGTGAAGTCCCAGGAATGGTTTTCTGGCACCTCCCCCTTTCCCTCCTCCCTTTTCCCTCCTGCCTCCTCGCTCCTCCCTCGTCTCTGCCTCCTCCTGTCTCTCCCACCTCCTCGCTCCTCCCTTCTCCTCCTCCCTCCTCCTCCTCCTCCTCCTCCTCCTCTTCCTCCTCCTCCTCCTCCTCTTCCTCCTCTTCATCATCAGCATCATCATCGTCATCATCATCATCATCATCATCATCATCATCATCATCATCCCTCCTCCCCCTCAATCCCCTCCTCCCCTCCTCCTCCTCCTCCGCTCGTCCTCCTCCTCCTCCTCCTCCTGCTCCTCCTCCTCCCTCCTCCTCTTCCTCCTTCCTCCTCCTCCTCCTTCTTCCTCCTCCTCCCGTTCCTCCCCCTCCTCCTTCTCAGCCGCTGCTCTTTGCTGCTGCGGCGAGGCCGCACCCGCGCCGGGCCAGGGCCGGGCCTGGGCGAGCCTGTCGGCGCTGGGCTCCCCGGAGGCCCGCGGCGCGCGGCACGCGCGGGGGCGCCGCAGCGACGAACCCTCTCGGTGGCTGCCGGCGGACGACGAAAACGACGACGACGACGACGACGACGGCGGGACTTCGGCTAGCGGTGGATATGGATATAGATCTGGGTATGGATATGGATATGGATATGGATATGGATATATATATATATACAAGACTGCATTGGCGCTGCGCGCCATGCACCTTGGTCCTTTGGCATTCGCACGCTAACGGAGTGCGAGCGTGCGTACATGCGCACACATGCGTCTATGAATGCATAGTACATATGTACATATATGTATACGTTTGTATGGATATGTACATGTATATGCAAATGGTCAGTGTAACTATGTGTGCGCATACACATTCGTATATCAGGCGGTAGTGGCCTGACCTGGTGCTCATATCATCGCGCCACTATAAGGCGCGAGGGTATCAGGCAAACGTGGTCAGACTACCGTGGGACAGTGCGTCGCCGAGGTCAGTGTTGCCAGGACGTCCCGGGTGAAAATGGCCTGAACACCTCCGCTCAGGGGAGGGCATATCCGAAGTCAGCCGGGCGAGGAAGTTTCAAGCGAGGAGTGGTCTGAACACCTCTGCTCAGGGCACCCCTGAACTTAGACTTGCGTGAAGTCGCACGCGAAAGTGTTCCTCGTTCTATTTTTCCTCGTATTCTCCTGTGCCCGTTTCTTTCCCACCCTTCCTCCTGCTTCTCCTCCTGTTTCTCCTCCTCAGTCCTGTGCCGATTGAGCTGAACCGGAAGAGCGTGAGAGGATGAGGAGAAGGAGGAGGAGGAGGAGGAGGAGGAGGAGGAGGAGGAGGAGGAGGACGAGGAGGAGGAGAAGGAGGAGGATGAAGACGAGGAAGAGGATGGGGACGAGGACAACGACGACGACGACGAAGAAGGCGACGACAAAGAGAAGGGATAATGAGAGGAGGAGACCGCCGTGTTGGGAACTCGTGGTACGCCTCTCGGGGGCCTCTTGGAGGCAGTTTTGAAGCCTCTTGGGGGCTGTTTGTGGGCCTCTTGGGATCTTTTTGGGGCCTCTTGGGGACCTCTTGGGGGCTCCTTGGGGCCTCTGGGGAGCTTCTTGGGGCCTCATGGGGCCCTCTTGGGGCCTCTCGGGGCCCTCTCGCGGCGGAAAACTCAGTTTTGAATTTTTGTGCGCCCTCTTGGGCCTCTCTTGGGGCCGTCTTGGTGCTCTCTTGGGCCGCCTTGGGCGCCTCTTGGGCGGTCTCGGAGCCCTCCTGGACCGTGTTGGGGCCTTATTGGGGGCCTCTTGGGCAGTACTGGGGCGATCTAGGGAGCCTCTTGGGCCGTGTTGGAGCGTGGGGAAGCGGAAAAAGCGAGAAGGCTAAAAACATAGAAAAACACTTACAAAAATCAACCATTTCAGCCTCTCGGGGCTCTCTTGGGAGGCCTCTTGGAGGTCTCTTGGGGCGTCTTGGAGGCCTGTTGGGCAGTCTTGGGCCCATATTGGGCGTCTTGGGCCGATCTTTGGGTGTCTCGGGGCCCTCTTTGGCCGTCGTGGGGGCTTCTGTTTTCGCGTCGGACTCGCAGGACAGACCTGCCTGGGGGGTCCAGGAGGACCGGAGATCCACGGAAACACCCTGCAGGAGCGCCCCAGAGGTTCGGGGAGGCCGAAATTCGTTTGGGGGGGGGGGGCACCGTGTGCCGCTTTTGTGGGGTCCCCGGCCCTGTATGTATGTATATATATATATATATATATATAACCATACACATATATGTGGGTTCGGCCCTCCTGGTTCCAAAACATATGTATATCCACCGCTTGCTGGGGCCGGTTCCCCAGGTGGTGGACACGGAGAAATCCCCGCCTCGCAACGTTTTCGGCGGCGGGTTCGAGTTCGACCTTCGAGACGCGAGGGTTCCGGACGGTTTTGGCACTCAGTGGGCCTTCTGGGAGGGGTTCGCATCGCCGTGGCTGGCTGCTTCTCGAGATCCTGGTCCGAACACACCCCGGGACGGGTCTGGAGGCTGCACGTTTTCGGCTGCACGCTGGGGCTCGCGTGACGGAGCTCAGCGCAAACAGGGCTCAGCCAGAGCGCTGGACCCTGCAGGATGATGCAAGGCTAGAGCTTGGCTGCGCTGGGTTTGGGAGCCGCTCGAGACCCCAGAGGTGGCCTTACACGTATTGGCTGAGTTGGCTTTGGGGAGCCACGCAACAAGCTGCAGAGCAGCTTTCCGAAAATCGACTGAGCCGGGTTTGCGCTCAGCAGGGCCAACGCACGCCCGAGCACGGTCCTCGTGCCTTTTCTCGAGCGAGACTAAGGAGGAGAGACAGTCTGAGTAGACATTACGTTTCGAGGTTCCGCGCGGACCCCCGAAAGTTCTTACATTGGGTGGGTAAGGAGTTATAGGAGGAGGGTTAGGAGGGTAAGCATTACGTTTCGAGTTAGGAGGGTAAGCATTACGTTTCGAGGTTTCTCGCAGCGTCTTCTCCTCCTCACTTCGTCGGCTCCGGGAGCCGCTCCGACAGCCGAGCCTCGCCGAGGGCCTACAAGAGAGGTGCCCGGCTCGCCCCGCGCGGCTGCCGGAGAGAGACCCGAGACGAGCCAGGCGGGCGCGCGCCCCTGCCCGCGAAGGCTGGCGCCCTCGCGGCCTCCCTGTGCATAGCCTTATGTCGGGCGTGTCCCCCTACAGGGGGATATTTTCGACGAGAAATGAAAAATCCCCCAAAAGTACCCCAAAAAGGTCAGAGAATAATACCCCCAAAATAGTCCCCAGACTATTTTTGGACTATTCTTTTATATATAATTTTTCGTCGAAAATCCCCCTGTAGGGGGACAGGCCCGACTTACGCTTGGCGTGAGCATGCAGAGACAAGGCGCGCCACACGTGCGCCTGCGGGGCCGAGCGAGGACGGACCCTGCCCCCCTCTCTCTCGGCAGGCGCGGCAGCCGCCTCGGGCACGCGGCGCCTCGGGCATTCTCGAGGCGGCTGGTCTATGGCCCCGTTTCTGGGCCCCCCTGGGGGCCGGTTTCGGGCCTCGGGGCCGCCCTGACTCCGGATCCGCCCCACTTTGGGGAAGTTCGTATAGGTAGGGCTTGGAATTTCCGCCTCACTTTTCGAGCCCCGCTGATGCCGATTTCCGCCCTGCTTTTCTGCTGCTGTTTCTCCGCCCTGCTTCTGTGGATCTCCGCCCTACTTTCTGCTGGGTGCAGAACTGTCCGCCCTACGTGTTCGGCCTCCTCTAGGTGGACTTCCGACACAGTTTTAAGTTGGGGGAAAAAAGCCAAAGTAGGGCGGATCTGGAGTCAGGGCTCTGTCGGCCCGCTCTGCCCAGCAGCCGCCCCGCACACGCAGCAGCAGGAGGAGGAGGAGGAGGAGGAGGAGGAGGAGGAGGAGGAGGAGGAGGAAAGAAGCCAAAGTAGGGCGGATCTGGAGTCGGGGCGCCAGGAAGGGGCTCGGAGGAAGGGCCGGCTCGGGCCGAGAGGTCCGGGCCCGCAGCAGCAGTGCGGCAGGGCCCGCGCTGCGCGGGCGCGGCGGGGGCCCTGCCGCGGGCACGCCGCCCGGGGCCTGGAGGCGGCAGATCTCGTCGAACGGTCCTGCGCGAGCGGAAGGCCGCGATCGCTCGTAAAACGACGCGAAGATCGGGACAAAATCGGATCGGGATAACTCGAAATCTCTGAGAATCGGCGGGTTTGGAGGATGTATTGGGCGCCGTGGCCGCTCCAGAGCGTTCCGGAACGCTCTGAGAGCGCTCCGGAACGCTCTGGAGCGATTTATCCCGATCCTAGCCCTGTTTTAGCTCGCGGTTGAGCGGTCCGCGTGGTGTCGGAAGCCAACTCGCCGGTCGTCACGGCCCGGACTTTGCAGTAGTCGCAGCCCTTGCTGCCGTCGTCGCTGTAGTAATTAGTGGGTGCTTCGTGATGAATTTGGTTTGGAGGAGAAGGGGGCGCGAGGAGGAGGAGGAGGAGGAGGAGGAGGCGGAGGAGGAGGAGGAGGAGGAGGAGGAGGAGGAGGAATGAGGAGGAGGAGGAGGAATGAGGAGGAGGCGGAGGAGGAGGAGGCGGAGGAGCAGCAGCAGGGATCGAGAAGAAGAAGGAGGAGGCGGCGGCGGGGGACGAGGAGGAAGACGGAAGGAGTAGGTACGAGGAGGATGAGAGAGGAGGACCGGTAAGGAGGATGATCAGGAGCATGATGATGAGGATGACGGATGATTGTCAGGAGGATTTGGAGGTGGTGAGAAGGAGGTGGAGGAACATGATGAGAATTGGTAATAATTCTTGACGCTCCGCGTATCTGCAGCAGGGTTTTAGGCCCCCGCGCGGTCCGCTTGGACCTTACTCGCCGCTGGCGCTCTCGCCTGCGGCTGCTAACCAACAAGTATCCGCAGCAGCCCATCCAGAAACGATTCTCAGGCGAGTTTCCCGAGTGAGGGAAGTGTAGCAGCACGCAGTAGTAGGGCGGCCTAGGAAGCGTGCGCGGGCCGCAGAAGCGGCGGGAACAGATGTTGAATGATTCTTAGGCTTACGCCACACCGCCGACCCCTTGTTTATGCCAATCGGGGGGCAGTAGAAGCTGCGAAGGGGTGAAAAGGCGAGTGATATTTGTTTGGTGTCTGTTCGCCGCCACTGCCAGAGGGGCTCGGGCAGTTCCGCGGGGGTGTCCGAGCGGACGGCGACACCGCGGGCGGTCGTGGTCTCATCTGGGGCCATCTGAGAGGCATAATGGAGCCAGGTTGGGCTCGGGAATGTCTTCGAGCCGTTTCGGTAGCGGTCGGGAGTTTTTTTGGGGAACTGTCCAGGAGTCATTATGGGTCAACTTGGCCATGTGCGAGGCCACGGCGCGTGCAAAGGGTGTGCCGGCATGGGGTATACTTGCATGCGAATCTTCCCACTGGGCCCCACGGTGGACGTATTCTGGAGCCACGACACGATCGACGTGTGTGTGCGCTTGGAGTTGGAAGTTTACGGGACCGCGGGTACTGGGGCTATGGTTGGAGCGCGCCGTGGAGCCACGAAATCTATGAGGGACGTGGCCAATGTTCGCGGGGAACCGCGCGTATACTCGGGTTTTGGGGCCTTTCATTCAAGTTGCCGCGTGCGGGGTGTGCCAAATTGGAGGCATGTTCACTAGATGGAAGCGCCACGGCACCTCGATTTCTGCGGGGTCGGCGGATGCTGGACGTAAGTTGTGGATTTCGAAACTGGGGCTGATCCGTTATTGGGCATGCTGGGGTATTCGGAGGAGTGGGAGGAGGAGGAGGATGAGGAGGAGGAGGAGGACGAGTGACGCTGCGAGCGTAAGAGCGGGGCGAAGGAGACGGAGCAGGAGAAGGAGGAAGAGGAGGAAGGGGAGGAGAAGGGGGGACGAGGAGGAGGCGGAGGAATAGGACATGACATTGAGCTTCTCATTCCTCTCTGGGATTGGCCGCCTGCGTCTGCGGCTCGACTCTTGGGGCGCTCTTGGGGCGCTCTTGGGAGGCTTGTTTGGGACCTCGGGGGCCGTCTTGGAGACCTCTTGGCCCGTCTTGGGGCCATCGTGGGCGTCTTAGAGCGGTCGTTTGGCGTTTCGGAGCCTTCGTGGGCCGTCTTGGAGACCTCTTGGGGGCTTTTCTTGACCGTCTTGAGGCCTCTTGGCCGGAAAAGCCCGGGAACCGCTCGTTCCCGAGCGTTGCTTGCGCTCGTCACGGCCACTCCCCCCCTCCAAATTCGGCCTCTTTTGGGCCGTCTTGGGACCTTTGGGCCGTCTTGGGGCCTCTTGGGCCGTATGGAGGCCGTTTGGGGGCCTTTGAGCCATCTTGGGGCTTTAGAATAACCTTATTCTAATTTATCTTGGGCCTCTTTGGCCGTCTTGGAGCGTCGGGGAGCCGGAAGGAAAGGCGGGGAAAGCAGAACGTCGAAAACACTCTGATAATCAACAATTTAGATCTTTTGTCGGCCCTTTGGGATTGCTTGTTTGGACCTCGGAGTCCGTACTTGGATCCTCTTGGCCCGTTCTTGGGGGCCATGTGGGCGTTTGAAGGTCGTAGTGTCGTCTCGGAGCCTTCGTGGGCCGTCTTGGTGGCCTCTTGGGGGCTTCTTGGCCCGTATTGAGGCCCTCTTGGGCCCGGAAAAGCCCCGTGAGTCGCTCGTCCCGGACCCCCCCCGCTCGCGCTCGACCCCCCCCCCCCTCCAAATCGACCGGACCGGGCTCCCGGGGGGGGGGTTTGGGGAGGGGGGAGCATCTCGCACGCCGATGATCCCCAAGAGGTCGGCGGGGCTCCGAACCGAGATTTTGGCGCTCCTCCTCCGTGGTTGAACTTCGAGAACCTCGAAACATATAGGCATAATGTATTAGCATGGACTCGACGTACCGGCTTTAGGCCAGAGACTCAGGCAGGACGTATTCTAGAAGGTCTCCCAGTCGAACTACAGCTTAAGTTTCGAACGATCCGGGCCGATCTCGACGCGCAGGACGGCATCGACCGATATTTGAAGCACTTGTCATTATTGAACGGCGAGCGGCCTGGAGATCGCGAGAGGATGGCACACAATGCAGCGCTGTTCAATTACATGATCAAGAAGGGAGAGTCGATCACGGAGTTCGTTCTGAGGCGCGACGCAGAGATTGCAGAAGCAGAACGATACGACTTGGCCCTGCCGGATCCGATCAAATCGAGGTATCTCGAGGAAGGAGCTTGTCTCTCAGCGCAGAACAAGATCAACATGCGCACGTTGGCAGGAGGCAGGGACGACTTCAGTTCGATACGGGCCGCAATTCTGAAGTTGGACGTCAAAGATCAGCCGATCCTGCCGACGACGCACACGCCCGTGACGAAGGCGTTTGCGGCCGAGGTCTCAGAGGAGGTTCCCCCGCCGCCGGAGCAGTGCCAGGACGAGGCTCTCATGACTGAGATCGACGACTCCGTCGAGCTGCCAGAGGAAGATGTGGACATTTTCCTCGCCACGCTCGACGACCAGGACCTCGGCGAGACCGAGGTGTTGCAGATCTTCGCGGTGGTGGTCGAGGATCGATTGGGCAAGGAAAAGAGGCGCACCTGGGCTGAGGCCAGGCGGCTCAAGGCTGCCAAGAAAGTGGACCGCGACTTCTTCGACAGGAAGAGAGCTGCTCGCCCAGGATTCAAGAGGCTCATGATGACCGACGTGAAGAAGCGCACCAGGTGCGCGAACTGCGGCGAGCGTGGCCACTGGGCGGAGTCGTGCAAGAGTCCGTTCAGATCCAAGGCGGATAGGATCGCCAGCGAGAAGGGCAAGAAGGACGGCGCGGGCAAGAGCTTCTTCTTCGACGTGCTGCCGGACGCGGACAGCTACATCCAGGTGGGCGACTGGAACCAGCTGCTCATGACGTTGCACGTGGCAGGGCCGGAGCTTTCGCTGCGGCAGCTGGGCGATCACGCCTTGGTAGACACCGCAGCGGGTCAGGCGCTCATCGGACGCGAGGACCTGGAGGTGATGAAGACCGCGTTCGAGAGACGTGGATTCCGGATCCTGGTGAAGGAGGGCCCAGTGGCAGGAGTCACGTGCAACGGAGTCGGCGGCAAGGTCAACCCCGTAGCGAGGGCATGGGTCCCCGTCAGCATCTGGAAGTGCGGGATCGCGGAGTTCCTAGTGCTTCCTGGCCGGTGCCCACCTCTTCTACCAGCTCGGCTCTTGGAAGCGATGCACGCGGTGATCGACTTGGGTAGCGATGAGATCGAGCTCGGCGATCGCGACAAGGTGCGACACACCCTCGTGCGGCACCTGGACGGGCACCGGTCGATCAGCCTGATCCACTGCGAGCCCGAGGACTTCTGTGTGCCGGACGACGCGATGTCTCGCTTGCCGGCCGACGTGCATGAGGACCTGAGGGGAGGGTGGGCATCTAGCTGCGCGGTGTCAGATCCCTCTTCTCTCCTCTCCCTCCTCGGTGTTGGGGAGTGTCGGGTCCCGGGAGCAGCGAACCAGAATTCGGGATCGAACTCCGTAGCCGTTTCGGCTCAGAAACCTCAGACGGCCAGCGGTACACGTCTGCGCGATGGTGAAGGGCAAGTTCGGCACCCCGATGGTCAATATGGGGCAGCCGCTCCGGAGGAGGCGCTCGGCTGCGGCGCTCAGGTGCGTGATGGAGGACGAGGAGCTGGAGGACTGGGAGGAGATTCCGGAGGAGCTGCAGGACCTGGACCTCACGGAGGAAGAGATGTCGATCCCCCTCAAGCAGAACTTCTGGGACGGCGTGCCGGTCCTGCTCAAGCCGATGCTCGCGTGGAGGAGGTTCGCCCTCAGGCTCTTGCACATCGCCTCGGGGGTCGTGGGCATCAACGGGATCTCGATCATGTGGCCGGCCGCGGTGGAGATGCACTTCGAGAGCCAGGACACTTGTCCACGCCCTCCCTGGGCAGTCAAGGAGGGATCCAACCCGACGAGCGTGTACAGCCACTGCCGGATGTGCCGGCTCAGGTTGTCGCTACGGGACAAAACCCCAGCCGAGAAGGCGTCAGCGGAGGCGAAGAAGCAGGCGAGGTCCGCGAAGAAGGAGTCGGCGCAGCAGGCCAAGCGGGAGTTCGAGAAGGCGGAGCGCGAGAGCATGGTGGACGGCTACTCGCAGGACGGCCCCTGGGCGGCAGCGCCGGTGCCGCGCGAGCCCCCGCGCCCGACCGCCCCGGGAGCTCGCCCGAAGTGGGCGCCGGGTGCCAGCAGCGGCTCGGGCGGCCCGAACCCCTCGGAGCTCGAGGAGGCGATGAAGCTCATCCAGTCCAGGCTGTCGGTGCTCGAGCCGTCCGACCTTCCGGCGGGTGTGCCGCCGACGGCGGTGAAGAGCCCTCCGGCGACGCGTGCCGCGCCTCCGGCGCACTCGCCGCCGCCCGTCCCGGGCAGGAGGATGCCGCCGCCGATCTCGGCCCTCTCGGCACAGCAATTGCAGTCCAACCAGATGAAGACCTTGCTCGACCAGATGCACGTGATGGCAGAGCAGCTCGCCGAAGTCCAGCTGGGGCTGGCGACCGTTCCAGTGCGCCCGGCGGGCCCGATGAGCGACGAGGAGATCATGCGCCTGGCGCGCCGGATCAGGGCCGCGGATGTGGCAGCTCTCCACGCGGCAGCCGAGCCGCAGGAGGAGCACGACCTGGAGGGGAACCCGCACCCTTGAGGAGCTCCTGGGCGGCGTTAGGGGACTGGCCCGAGATAGATCAGAAGCGATCGATCGGCAAGCTTGCCCCATCCGAGATCTGTGATCTGGTCCTCCGCGATCTCTCGGTCCAGATGGTCCGTGATCGTCAGGTCCGTGACGGGCCCTCTGCCCCGGGACGCGCTCGGGGCATCTGGGATCGGATCGAGGCTCGAGAGGTCTCTCTCGATCACGTCAGCGACGAGCTCGGATGGCATTCTCGGACCCTCGGAGCGACGGATCGGTTTGCTTTCTTTGTCGGAGCGGCTCTGGGCAAGAGCGGCGGTCAGCCGCCCAGGAGCCTCATGCCGGCTGGCATTCACAGAATTACGGTCCGCCGCGAAGGCTCTGTTTTGCTAGATTCGTTGTGGCGGCACGTTTGCTACAGAGAGCTGGGCAAGAAACTTAGCCAGGAAAAGGCTTCGGACTGCTCGATCGATCTCTGGACGTCTAGGGTGGAGGAGGATCAGGAGGAGCGCGAGGAGGATGAGGAGAGGGCGAGAAGGCAAGTCACGGCCTCAGAAGGCCTTAGTCGGCCTGGGCCTCGGAGCGGGCCCGGAGGGGTCGCGGCCTCAGATGGCCTCAGCGGGCTTGGGGGTTCGGAGCGACGATGCCACTAGCTTAGCAGATAGCGTGCCCCGATCGGCCGCTCGGGACCCCGGTAGCTGTGGTCCAGGAGCTAAGGGGACTGGTCGGTACTACGTCGTGGAGGCCGACGCGTTCGTGGCCCTGAGGCTTGCGGGGGTTTCAGAAGAGCTGGAGGCCCCCACGGTTCCACGCAAGGTTCGTCAGGCAGCCCTTCAGGCCCTAGATGGCTCGGGGGTTGACAAGAGGCACGCCTGGAGGAGGCGTCAGCTCATCTCGTCCGAGGCCCGGAGGGGAGGGACTTCTCTTCTCGAAGTTTTCTCCCCCGTTCGAGTTTCGGCCCTTCTGGCCAAGGGAGGGTATCGGGTGTCTCCCGCCGTCGACTCCGAGACTGGCGGGACCTGTACCTACGGAGGGAGTAACGAGGCTGGGTGGGGAGGGTGGTGTGAGATTAGGGGGCGGTGGGAGGTGGGGGGGGGGGAGAGGTGAGGGGGGGGGGGAGGCGGGGGCGGGGTGGGTCGGGTGGTGTTGGTGAGAGGTGTGGGGCGGGGGGAGGAGTGGGTGGTCGATGCTAGGGGTGGAGTGGGGGGGGCATGGTGGAGGGGCGGGGGTGGTGAGGTTTGGGGTCGGGGGGGCTTGGGGGGGTGGTGAGTCTGGACGAGCGGGTGGTTTTCTTTTTGTTGATTTATTTTTTTTTTTAGCTTTTGTTTATTTTCCTTCTGTATATTTTTCTTTTCTATTTATTGGCTTTTATTGTCTTTTTATATTTTTGTCTTTTTTTTATTTTTTTTATTTTCTTCTGGGACCTGATTAGGAAGGACCAACCCCAATGTATCTCGATGTCGCCCGTGTGTCGAGCTTTCAGCGTCGCTTTCGCCAGCAATTGGGACCGCATGAGCCAGAGCGAGAGGGACGAGACAGAGCGTAAGGGTCTCGCCTTCATGCAATTGTGCTGCGAGATAGCGGCTTACCAGATGTCCCTCGGGAGAGACTTCGTGCTTGAGCATCCCGAGTCGGCCAGCTCTTGGGAACTAGAGTGCGTGAAGGTGATCGCGTCCTCGCCGGGAGTGGTCTCCCGAGTTCTGGACCAGTGCCGATGCGGCCTTTCCGTGGTTCCGGGGACCCTCTCTAAGAAACCAACCCGGTTCCTGGCCAGTCAGGGGGCTCTTCTGGAGGAGTGTGGCAGGAGGTGCACGGGGCAGCACGAGCATCTCCCCCTGGAGGGGAGCGGCAGGACACGCAAGGCGCAGCGCTACCCTTCCAAGCTCGTGGCGGCGCTGGCGAACGGGCTCGAGACAGCGCTGTGGCAGCGTGAGGCTAGCTTGACCGCCCCAGTCGTCCCCTCTGGCGCCGAAGGTCGCGAGGCTCGGCCCGACGACGGCCCAGAGGCTGATGGTGCTGGTGCCCCGGCCTCCGAAGACGAAGAGGCGGCTACTCAGCCGGTCCGGTCCCCCGGGAACCCCCAGGACGTGGCCCTAGACAAGGGCCTCCAGGAAGAAATCTCGAAGCTGCACGTGAACCTCGGCCATCCTATGTTGGATGACTTCGTCTGGACCCTTCGGATAGCCGGGGCTCGACCAGAGTTTCTTCACTGGGTAAAACACAAGTTTCAATGTCCTCACTGTGCTTCCCACTCCCGTCCCTACTGGCGAAGAAAGGCACACCTTCCCCGAACGTATCGATTTAATCGGTTGTTGTCAGTTGATCTCTTTTACCTTGAGTTCCAGGGCGAGAGTTTACCAGTTCTCAATATGGTAGACCACGGCACCAGCTATCAGCAGTGCTGTCTTTTAGAGGATGACCGCTCGGCGACGGTTTGGGCGGCTCTCGCCCGCTGGTGGATTCGCCCGTTCGGTCTTCCCGAGATGATTCTCTCTGACGGCGGTGCCGAATTCGGAGCGAGCTTCTCGAGAGGATGTGAACATCACGGAATCTACCTGCAGGTGATACCCGCCAATTCACCCCACTTTAATGGCAAGTGCGAGCGCCACGGTGGCATTGTGAAGAATGCTGTGTCTCGGGCCTCTCTGTCGGCCACCCCGACGAGTCGACAGGAGGTGGACATGCTGCTTTGTGAGGTGGTCTCGGGCAAGAACCGTACCTTCCACCGGGGAGGGTACAGCCCGGCGCAGATGGTCTTCGGGGAAAACCCCCGGGTCCCGAGGTCCATGTTGAGCGACGATGCTGTAGATGATGTTGGGGTCGAGGATCTCCGGGCCAGCGCCGTGGACCAAGACGCGGCGGCAGCAGCCTTCGCTCGGGCTCATCAACTGAGGTCCGAGGCGCAGCGGGCCCTAGCGGCTCATGATGCCCGTGATCGGCTCGCCGAGGCGTCTAAGGCACGCCGACATGTGGACAAGGTTTACCAGCCGGGGGAATGGGTTTACGTCTGGAGGAAAATCACTTCGGCCAACCGAAGTCACGACTTGCAGCGGGACCGCTGGACGGGCCCCGGGGCCGTGGTTTTCCAGGCCCGCAGCACGGTGTGGGTGGCCATGCGCCACCGTCTGCTGAAATGTTCGATCGAGCAGATCCGCCCCGCCACGCGGCCTGAGGCTTTGGGCGCGGAGCTCCTCGACAACCCTCGGTTTGACCAACTTCGGCAGGAGCTGAGAAACCCGGGGAAGCGAGTGGGCGCTGTGGATGTTGCTGCTGAGGGTCCTCCCCCCCCCGAGGCCTGGGATGCCCCAGGCGACCTGGGCGCTCCGGAAAGCGAGGTCCGGAGGCCCGCGAGGGCCCCAGGTAACCCGCAGGCCGTAGTGGAGGCCCCGGCGGCGCCTGCTTCGGTGGGGGGGTCCACGTTTCCCAGGCAGATCTCGGAGTATGAGCCCCTGCCCGAGGACCTGCGTCGAGCGTTGGATGCCCCGGCCCCGCCTCCCCGGCCCATCGATTTGGGCCGATGCGTCCCTGGCCCCGGGCCCCCAGAGGTCGTTGCGGTCGAGTCCGACTCTGACCCCCCCGAGGAGCCGGCGGCGAGGCCCCCGCGGAGGCCGGCGGAAGGTGCCCCCGAGGGGGCCCCTGCCCCGTCCCGGAGAAGGGGGGAGCTCAGGAGCTCCTCCAGCACGGCCGAGCTGGAAAGAGAAAGAGCTGCAGTGAGGACCAGTTGGGGGCTTCCACCGCCCTCGGTTCTTGTGCGTGCGCCTGGCCAATATCTTACTCCTGCGGAGTCTCTTTCCGGCCCGGGAAGAGTTGCCAGGATGGTGTCCGAGCGCGAGGGCGCCGGCGCTGATTCCTCCTCTCGAGCGACGGCGGGCTCTGGCTCGGTCCTTGGGGACCGCGGCAGGGAGCTCGCACCTCGGGCGGAGCCTCAGGTTTTAAGGGCGGCCGAGAGTCGTCGGAGCAGGTCCCCCCCTCCGCCTGGGGAGAGAGGGGCGGACGCTCCAGGGGAAGGCAATTGGCCCCAGCCTACCTGGCACCCACATCCGGTCACGGGGGAACCAGTCCTGGGACTGGTGGGATTTGAGGACCTCGGAGGGGATGAGGATCTCGATCAGGATCGGATGTTGTGCGAAGAGCTGCTGGCCCGAGGTTTCACTTGCGACACCTCTCTTGCCGCTTGCGACAAGGGGGGTACCTTTTTCCTTGATTTGCCGGACTGTTTTTCAGGGCTCGCCAGTCCGCCCGTGCCTCGACGAGGTGCCGAGGTCCAGTTGAAAAACCTGAGCCCGGAGGAGAGAGAGCGTTTCGTGGCGTCAGATGCTAAGGAATGGGCGGCCATGACAGCCTCCGGGGCGGTGCGCGTCCTCGCGCTTGACGCGACGGCGTCACCCGGATCGTATTTTGTCTTCGCGGATGGTCAGGAGATTTAAGCCTTCCGAGGGGGTCGGCAACCCTCCCACCGCGAAGAGCAGGTGGTGCGTCCATGGGCACCAGGACCCCGACAGTGATACCCTCCAGGTGTACGCACCCACCCCACAATCCGAGTCGATAATGCTTGTGCTCCAGGTGATAGCGTCCATGGAATGGCCCCTGGGAATTGCGGACGCGAAAAATGCATTTTGCCAAAGCAATAAGTTGGTCCGGCCCCGGGGAGCGATTTATGTTGAGGCATGTTCTGGCCTCGGGTTGCCCGGGGAAGCCCTCATCGAGCTTGTGGCGCCGGTATACGGCCTCAATGATGCCCCACTGTTGTGGCATAGAACCCTTACGGAGTATCTTAGTGAGATTGGTTTCCAGCGTTCTCTTCTAGAGCCATGTCTCTGGCTGCAAAGGTCCGCCTCCGGTCGGCTTCAGTCCCTTGTGCTCATTGAGGTGGACGATTTGATCGTCTCCGGAGATGCTAAGGTGCTTTCGAGTTTGAAGGAGCGCCTCTTTGAGCGCTTCAAGTTCGGTAAATGGGAGGGGGGAGGCTGACTATGCGGGGCGGCACATACAGCAGAAGGGAACGAAGATAATCGTAGATCAGGAGAAGTACGTCCGTGAGCAACTGACCCCCATTGCCCTTGACAAGCATCGCCGAGGGGAGACCTCGAGCGCCTTGACTGCCGCGGAAATTTCGTCTTACAGGACGACCGTGGCCCAGATCCAGTGGCTGGCGCGCGAGTCGCGTCCAGATGTCTGCGGCAGCGCCTTGCTGTTGGCGGCCGCTTTGCCTGAGCCGACAGTCGAGGACGCCCTGATGGCGAATAAGGCAGTCAAGTTTCTTCGCGCTTCAGCCTCCCAGCACATCACGATTTGGCCCCTCGATCCCCTTGCTACTACGTTTGTTACTGCGTCCGACGCAGGAGGTCCCGGATCCGCTCGCCGGGGGGGCGCTCAGGCTGGATGGCTCGTGTTTGCGGCGGATGGTGCCATTCGCGAGAACCGCCGTGCTAGAGTGAGCCTGCTGTCGTGGCGTAGTCAGCGACTCAAGAGAGTCGTGGCCAGCACGATCGCAGCTGAGACTCTGGCACTTTCCGGAGCTGTGGCGGAAGCCCAGTGGCTTCAGATCATGTGGCCAGATGTGGTTTTTGGGGATGTTCAGCGTCCCGACTGGATGGCCTCCCAGGGGCCCTTCTCGGTGATTCTGGCTCGTGAGTGCGAGATCGGAGACTCGGCCTCATCTCTGTCCGTGGTGGACGCTAAAAGCGTGTTCGACACGCTGTCCAAGAACAGCGCCGGATCGAGAGCGGATCGTCGCAATGCCATCGAAATGGCGGTCATTCGAGATTCGTTGAGCAATATCGGATCGAAGGTTCGGTGGCTCCCTCGCGGCATGATGCCGGCTGATCCTTTAACTAAGATCGACCCCAGTCGCGGCAACGCAGCCTTGCACGACGTGCTGACTCGAGGCACTCTGTGCCTGATCGACGAAGAGGGCCACGTGGGCGAAAGGCCCCTCAATCTCTCGTTAAAATCGAGGTCCCGGGGAGCTTCGAAGAGGGCTTTGATCGAGCATGCTAAGGTTCAGGCGGCGACTACGGAGGGAACTAAGGTGAGGTTTGAGGAGGCAGAGGAGGAAGAGGAGGGAGGAGAGGCGAGCAGAGGCGGTAGGGGGGAGTATGAAGGAGAGGCGGAGAGGAGCAGCGGCGGCGGCGGCGGAGCGGCGGCGGCGGCCCGGCGCCCGCCCCGCATACCGCCCCGCACAACTTCGAGGCCCGGCGGCCTGCCCGGCCAGTGGAGGGAGGAGAAGGAGGAGGAGGAGGAAAGCGGCCCGTGCGACGACTCTTGCCCGGTCTTCCTCATATATGACGGCGACGGTGTTCGATCCACGAAAATTGGTCCCGCTGTCTTCCCAAGGCCCTTGAGGGCCCGTGGTGTGTTCTCCCCCTCTGGTCCCTTTGGATCTCTCCCCGCCCCCGTGGTGTAGCCACTTTGGCTTAAGCGCTTTCAACCGTGTGCCCGTGAGGTCGCGGCTCGGAGAAAGGCCCCGTCCCCGCTCGTCCTTTTACGACTCGCCGATCCATGTGTCCATCTCATCAGTGACAGGTTTGCCCTCCACCAGCTCTTGCCCCCAGAAGTCTGCCCCCCCATCCGCAGGCGAATGGGAGGGACGGGCGAGTTGAGACGAAACGGCACTTGGACTTCGGGGGCAGTGCGCTCGTCCGCCACGGCCAGACGACCCGCTCGGGAAAAGCCTCGGCGCGCCGGGCGTCCCCGGAACAAGAAGAGGTGCGGGGGCCGCTGAGCCGAGCTGCCGTTTGTCTCGCCCCGCCCTGCTCCTGGGAGGATCCGAGGGCACCAGCCACGCACCAGCACCGATCCTGGGCCCAGCATCTCGGCCACGCGCAGAAGGGGGTAGGGGGAGGGGGGATGGCTTCTTAGAAGCACCCCTGCTTCTTATAGGAGGCGCGGGCCTTCTTTGTAGATGTGTGGCCGGCGCCTTCTAAGAAGCAGCCTCCTTCTAAGAGGCCCCCCCCCCTCCCTCCCCCCCCTTGCGCGCGCCGCCAAGCATCGCCCTGGGCCCAGGATCGGTACATATATATTTATATATATTATATATATAGATATATATGTATATATATATATACATATATAGGGCCGAGCGGTATCCCCGCAACGAAGTTCTTTCTCTCGCGAGAGGCGCGCCCGCCGCGCCCGCCCTTCCCTGCGCGCAGATCAAAGCGCGGCGCTGCGCGCGGCAAGAGCATTCTCCTTAAGGCAGGAGGGCGCAGGCTCCGATCCGGGCCCAGGTTGAGGCTGGCCAGGATCAGGAGGGAAAGAAACACACAGACACAAGTCATCGTCGACTCCCAGGAAAATATGAGAAGATGTGGGAAGTGGGGGCGAAGACAAAAACCCAGAACATATGGGAAAATATAGGGAAACCTTTTTATTTGTGGGCCCCAGGGCCCCTTCACAGGATCGGGGGTTTGGTGTGTGGGGGGCGCCCTCCCGGAGGAGGGGAGGGAGGAGCGGGGAGGGGAGGCGTGGGCGCCCGCGCCTCCGGGGGTCGCCGAGGCGCACGCCGTGGGCCCCGAAACATGGCAGGCGGGTCCCGCGGCGCCTCCCCGAGCAGGGAGCGGGAAGGCGTCTCGGGAGGGGCGCGGACGGGCTGCGACGCCGCCGCGCACCGCGAGGACCTGCCACTGTATGTTGGCATCGCCGGGACGTGTTTTTTATCAGGAGGGGAAAAAACACACACCATTCATCGTCGACTCCCAGGAAGATATACAGGAAAATATGGGAAGTGGGGGGAGAAGACGGCAATCCAAAATATATGGAAAAAACATTGGGAATCCTGGGATTTGTGTGTTATCTATTTGTGTGTCCTTGGGCCACTTCAATTTTCGCGAGGGAGACCATCGGCGAGCATTGTGGGTCATCTTTGCGGAGAAAAAGCGCGCACGAGAACGACAAATTCAATGGTGATGCTGATCATGGTGATGATGATGATGTTGATGATGATGTTGATGCTGGTGATGATGCTCATGTTGATGATGATAGGGTTGGTGATATGAATGGTGATGCTGATGATGTTGCCGGTTCTACTAATACTTCTACTTCTACTTTTACTACTACTACTACTACTACTACTATTACTACTACTACTACTACTACTACCTACCTACTACTACCTACTGCTACTATTACTACTACTACTACTACTACTACTACTACTACTACTACTACTACTACTACTACTACTACGATTACAATTGCCATTGCGACTACTATTACAACTATCACTACTACTACTACAACTGCCACTACTAGTACTACTACTACGACTACTACTACTACTACTACTACTACTACTACTACTACTACTACTACTACTACTACTACTACTACTACTATTACTGTACTATACTACTAATCCTACTACTACTACTACTACTACTACTGACTTCGATTACAATTGCATTACGACTACTATTACAACTATACCACTACACTACTGCCACTACTACTTATACTACTACTACGACTACTACTACTACTACTACTACTATTACTACTACTACTACTACTACTACTGCTGTGCTGTTGCTGCTGCTGCTGCTGCTGCTGCTGCTGCTGCTGCTACTAGTACTATTACTACTACTACTACTACTACTACTACTACTACTACTACTACTACTACTACTACTACTACTACTACTACTACGACTACTGCTACTGCTACGACAACGACGACTACTACTACGACGACTACTACTACTACTACTACTACTACTTTTTGACGACTACTGCTACTACTTTATCTACTACTACTACCACTGCTACTACTCCTGCTGCTACTACTACTACTACTACTACTACCACTACTACTTTTCCGACGACTACTACTACTACCTACCACTACTGCTACTTCTACTTCCACTACTACTACTACTACTACTACTACTACTATACGACGACTACTCTACTCTTATACTACTACTACTACTACTACTACTACTACTACTTCTACTATACTACTCTACTACTACTACTACGACTACTACTACCTACTACTACTACTACTCTACTACTACTACACCACTACTACCTATACTACTACTACTACTACTTATACTACTACTATATACTACTATCCTACGACTTTACTACGACTACTACTTACTACTACTACTACTACTACCACTACTACTACTACTACTACTACTACTACTACTACTACTACTACTACTACTACTACTACTACTACTACTAATATTTCTACTACTGCCACACTTACTACGACGAAGACAACGACGACTACTACTAATGTTGGTGCTCATGATGATGATGGTGATGCTGATGATGATGATGATGATGATGATGGTGATGATGATGATGATGGTGATGGAGATGGTGATGGTGATGCTGACGAGGAGGAGGAGGAGGATGAGGATGATGCGGATGCTAATGATGACGATGCTGAGGAGGATGAGGATGCTGATGAGGAGGAGGAGGACGAGGATGAGGATCAGGATCAGGATCAGGATCAGGATTAGGATGATGAGGATGGTGGTGGTGGTGGCTGCGGCGGTGATGATGATGTTGGTGATGATGGTGATGGTGGTCGTGATGATGATGGTGGTGATGATGGTGGTGGTGGTGATCATGGTGGTGGTGATGTGGTGATGATGGTGGTGAGGGTGGTCGTGATGGTGGTGATGCTGCTGCTGCTGATTATGATGATGCTGGTGGTGATGGTGGCGGTGGTGATGGTGGTGCTGATTTTTTTTGGGGGGGGGGGCGTGCGGCGCATCCCGAGGCCGAGGCTCGGCGGCGATCGGTTCCGCGACGGACTCCAGCGCGAAGCAGCATCCCTTGAAGGCCCTGAGGCTCCGCTCGCCGACGCGCCAGTCTTGCGCGGCCTCTCGCTCGCCCGCGACCTGGCCGCGCTGCGGACCTGGGCCTCCGAGGAACTGCCGGGCCGCGGTCACGTCCTGATGCGCGCCGGGCTTTGGGCCCCCAGCTGCTTGGGGATGCCGCTGCGCGGCTTGGCCGGGTCCTTCGTCGCCTCCCTCGAGGTGAAAGCCGCAGACCGTGCAGCAGTGGACCTCCCAGGTCGCGTCGTATTCCGCCAGGTGCGTCTCGCGCGCCTTCTGCAAGCCCACCTGGACGTCCTGGCCCAGCTTCGCACCGAGCGGCGATGCCTCCTTTGCAGCCAGTTCCGAGCACGACTCTTCAACCAGGCGCCCCGCTTGTGCTTCGGCACCTTCGAGCCGCACTGCTCGCACTTGAAGTACTTCCCGTTCGGGTCCTCGATGATGATGTGCGTGGTGTTCGCGATGTGGTGCTTGCGCTTCTCAAGCTCCGCCTTCCACTTGTTCCGCTCCTTAACCGCCCGCCGTTGGGATGGCTCCGCTTCCATCGCCGCCATGAGCGTTGCGTACGCCCGCTTGCGGATCTGCGCTGCAACCTCCTCCGCGACTTTGACCTTCCGCACCCGCCTCGATAGCATCCGACACCGACATGCGGCTCTCGATCTTCGCGACAACAATATCCCTCAGCTTAGCCGCTTCGCGATGCCGCTTCCAGAGGCCTTTGTGCGCCTCGGGCAGCCTCCCTGTGCGAGCCCGACCCGCTCCTCTGGCAACGCAGCTGGAGTCCGTGGTGTACTGGGTCTTCCTGTGTTCAGAAGCTGGGCGAGGGCTGCTAAAACTGTGGCTGCTAAAACGACCCTCCCGGAAGGAAAAAACAACTTCCCAGAATGAGGCGCGGCACGCGAGACGGTCAACGGGCTTCTTCCCGGAAGGACGAAGACAATTTCCCGGAGGTCGATTTTAGCAGCCACGGATTTAGCAGCCCTCGCCCGGCTTCCGATGTGTGGCTGCAGGTGCTCGAGCGTCTCGACCATCGCGGTGCGCCCGCCTCGCTTGGCGCTCTGCCGCCGACCAGCCAAGCCCCCGCGGCCGCCCGCGGTGAGCCAGCTCTCGCCCGCCTCCGTGCGGAGCACAAGCCGGCCCTCGCGCGGCCCCTCTCGTGCTCGGGTCGTCGGCGTTCTCGCCCCCCGACGCGCCGCCCGCCGTGCGGACCCTGTGTGGGCCCTGGAAACGGCAGGGCCGTTTAGTCACCGCTCCGGTCCCTTCAAAAATGGAAGCGGCAAAAACGCGGCGACCGGAAACGGCAACAAGAACGGTTCCAGGATTGGAACCGGAGCCAGAACCGGTCAAAAAACGGCGACGGAACTGGTAATACAACGGCGTCGGAACCGGCAAAAAGACGTGATCTGAGATGTTCTGTGGTGCTGTGCCACGATCTGGCATGTTCTCTCATGGTTTGGTATGTCATGCTCGGTACTGTTCTGTTATGCTGCGTTATGTCTTCTGTTCTGTCATGGTGTGCTCTGTCATTGTATGTAATGTTATGTTTGTTGACGGCCCGGCTCTGTATAGTACAGTCTGATATGCTATGCTAGCTTGTGCCGCTATGCTCTGCTGTCGTGTTATTATGTGCGATGTGAGTCTGTGTCAGGCTATAGTGTGTTATGTCAAGGTGTGTTATGTTATGTTCGGTTCTAGTATTTCATGATGTGTTCTGTCGTGGTATGTTGTGCCATGTTCTGAGTTGGTACGGTATGTGATGTTCTGGTATGTTCTACTTAATCATGACATTGCTACGTTATGTTCGGCCATGTGCTCGTGCTCTGTTCTTTCATGTTGTGTTGCGCCATGGTGTGTTATGTCGTGCTCGTCTTCGCTATGCTCTGCTGTCGTGTTATGATATGGTATGATTTGCTGCGCCATGACATTATATGTTATGTCCAGGTGTGTTAAGTGGTGCTCGAGCATGTGTCGTTATGCTGTGATGTGTAGTCATATGTTATGGTATTGTCCTGCTCGTGTATGTTATGTGATGTTATGGTATGCTCTATGTTATCATGATGTTTGTATGTTATGGTATGCCATGTTATGTCATGCTCGTGTTATGGTAATGTTGCGCCATGCTGTGTTATGTCGTGTTCGTCGTCGCTATGTTGTGCTGCCGTGTTATGATGTATTACGTTTTGCTGTGTCATGATCCCGAATTGCTGAAAAGGTGTGTTATGCCATGCTCGATTATGGTATGCTATCTTGTGTCATGCCGTCTTATGTTTTGTCATGTTCTGCTCTGGCACGGTATGTGATGTTATGGTATGTTCTGCTTTGTCATGATATTGATATGTTATGTTCCGTTGTGTTCTGTCATACTGTGTCATGCTTTGTTGTGTCATGTTGTGTTCTGTCGTGTTCGTCGAGGGCGCGAGGCGGGACATCCAGGAGTTCGGGATCATCGTGACCTTGTGGGGTCTGGCGGCCGCGGTATGCAGGGTGGGGTTGGCCAGGCGCGAGGCGGGATACCCGGGATTCTCGGGGATCATCGTGACACTTTTGGGGTCTGGCGGCCGCGGTATGCAGAGTAACTAGGTTTGGCCGGGCGCGAGGCGCGATACCCAGGACTCGGGGAACATTTTGGGGTCTGGCGGCCGCGGTATGCAGAGTGGGTTTGGCCGGGCGCGAGGCGGGATACCCGGGACTCTCGGGGTTCATCGGGACATTTTTGAGGTCTGGCGGCCGCTGGGATATTGTTTGTCGAAATTACACAACCCCAATTTGTGCGTGCTGGGCGTTGCTCGCTTCTGGCGGAGGGGGGGCTCCCTCGTCGCCCCGCAGAGGTGCTGCTGATGTGGCTCGGCATGGGCGTATGCGTGGTGGCGTCGTTCCCGCTGCTGTTCGCTGCGCTCAGAGGCCTCATCGCCGTCCTTCTAGCCGTGCGCGCTCGACCTGGGCCTCATCTTTTGGCTTCCTCGCCCTGTCACGCCCTTCTCCTCCTGCTCCTCCTCCTCCTCCTCCTCCTCCTTGTCATTCTCCTCGTCGTCCCCCTTGCCTCCCTGCCATGCTCCTCATCCTCGCTCTGCTGCTTCTCGGCGTATTCCTCGTCTCCCTCTTCTCGTCCATCGCGCCCTCCTCCTCCTCCTCCTCCTCCTCCTCCTCCTCCTCCTCGCTCTTGTCGACTTCCACCTCCCCATGCCCCTCCGTCTGAGAAGAGGCTCCGCGGAGTTTTGAGAAAGAGGAGGGGGAGAAGGAGGAGGAAGTGGAGGTGTGGGAGTGCATCGTGGAGTTTGGGGGGGATTCAGGCATGGACGGATAATGATTTGTAGGATGGTGGCAGTAGGTGATTGGAGGGAGGGAGGGAGGGCAACGGAGGGGAGGCTTGAGGAGGAAGAGGAGGAAGAGGAGGAGGAGGAGGAAAAAGGTGAGGCGGATGATGGCGTTTGGAGGGGGTGGGGGAGCACCAGCATCTGGAGTATGGCGATTGCAGGTTGGCTGGCAATTGCCCATGGATAGCAAGCTGTCTCCTCCATCTCTTCTTTCTTCCTCTCCTCTCTGCGCGAATTTGCGGCCCGAGTTTCGGCCACGTTCGCAGGACCGCCACTCGGCAGGATGCCTCATTAGTAGTCTTTGGATGCATGAGTAGTAATCGATCGTTGTCCGCTCCAATCCGTGCCCTCGAAAAATACATCTGGGGAGCTGAGCTTCAGCAGCAGGTTCACAATAGGATTCGAGCGTGCACGGCAAGGAGAGAACGCACACATATACGTATACACATGTTTGTAAAACGCGTGAAACCAGTGTATAAGTGTGCGAAACTGATTTGAGGGTGGGACAGGTGGGCGCGATGGGTCTGAGGACCGTGATGATGAAGACGTAGGCGTAGGAGGAAGCAGGCGCGAGGAATGCTCAATTGCCATGGGTATTATCAGCAACAGCGGCATGTGGAGTACGAGTGTCATGGACTATGAATAGGAATAGGCATTAGCCAGCGTCGTATCGTATCAGTCGCAAGAGCAGTAGCCGCAGCGGCAGTACGCAGCAGTTGCAGCGGGCGGTGGTGGCGGTGGGAAACACAGTCCCGACCTGGGCAGCACGCACCACGACGACGCCGACGACGACGACGAGACGAGGCGCGCAGACGATCGGCCTTCGAAGTTCGGATTAGGGAAAGGACCCATTCTGGAGATGTTGTTGAACAGCCTATCGTTGAGCGGTGTTGCTGCGTCCCCTGAGCACGAGCCCCGCAGCACGAGCCAGACAAGTCGGGTTTGCACCCTCGTGCTCTGCTGGATTGGGCGATGTTCGGAGTTGCCACTGCCGTAGCCACCCTGATGCCAAGGCCACCGACGTGGGTGACGGCGACAGTGGTAGCAGAAGTCGTAGCACGTGGAGATTCAAAGAACCGGTCAGAGGCGGATGGATGTGGGATATTTGAGGAGCAGGATGACGACGACGCGGCCTTAGACGATGCGTATGTGGACGAGTAGGATGGGGATGATGCTTATGTGTATGATGATGGTTATGATGATGGTTGCGATGGCAACGGCGATGATGGTGATGCTGATTATGATGATGATGATGATGATGATGATGATGATGATGATGATGATGATGATGCTGATGCTGATGATGATGATGATGATGATGATGATGATGACGACGACGACGACGACGACGACGATGATGATGATGATGATGATGATGCTGATGCTGATGATGATGATGATGATCATTCTGATCATTATGAGCATGATCATGTTGCTGATGATTATGATGATGCTGATGATAATGATGATGGTGATAATAATGATGGTCATGCTGGCCCCGATGGTGATGATGGCGATGGTGATGGTTGGTGATGATGGTGATGCTGGTGATTATGAAGAAGAGGAGGATCGGGTTCTAACGTACAGCTGCAGCTCGCGACGCTTGGGCTGGCTTGTGTCGCACGGGCGGTGGGCGTAGGAGGTGTACTCCGCCGAGGCGTCCGCAGATGGGTCCTCGATTGAGCCACTGAAGGGACGAGGCGTCCAGAGCAGGCCACGCTCTTCGCCCCCGGTGTGTAGACCGCACAGGTCACACAGCAGAAGGCCAGCCTTCTCCCGAGCTTCCGCGGGCGACCTGCGGCGAGGGCGCCCGCTCCGGAGGCACGCCTCGCCGTGCCTCAGACGTGGCGGCTTCCTGCGGCAGCCCTGTGGTCGCAGTCGAGAGGGAGAAGGATGTCGAGAACCGCCAGATCTCAGCGATCCTCGCCACTTCCGCACCCGATTGTGTTGCCTCGTCCTGGCTTTTCGTCTGAGAGAGGAGGGAGAGGCCTCTGGGGAGCTCTGCCGCCCTCTCGGTCTGACTTGTCATCCCTCTTCCCCATCCCCCTCCTCGTCGCCCTTCCCCCTCCCCCTCCTCCTCTTTCCCTTCCCCCCTCCCGCTTCCCCCCTTCCTCGTCCCCCTCCTCTTTCCCTTCCCCCTCCCCCTTTCCCCTCCTCGTCGCCTGCCCCTGGTCTTCCGCCTCGTCCCCCCCCCCCCCGCCGGAAGATGCCCCCCTTCCACCTCCTACCCGCCATCCTTCCTGCTGCCCCTCCCTACAGACCTCTGCCTTCCCCCCCTCTTCTCCCCAGAGATCCAACGTATTAAAAACAAAACGGAAGTTGTTCGTCATATTCGGCCTCTAGGGGCCCTCGCCAGGCCCTGGGACCGTCAAAAAACGACTCAGAATTGAAGCGCCAGTCCCTGGGAATTGTTCGGGACCTTCTCGGACCCCGCATTGCAAAACCACGACGCCTGATGTCTGGGTCCTCCCACCTTGGCCCACTCTTCCCCTCCTCATCCATGTCTCCCCCTCCGGAGGGAGTACACAGATCCTGGCGACACCACTCCACGGTACTCTCCTCATGGGGGCAAGTTCTGGCCAGGGTTCCGAGGCGAATCCAGCCGCGGCGGCGAGGGAGGCGCAGCGGGGTCGGTACTTTTCTCCCCCTCTGACCTTCACCCCAGCCGTCCTCCCCCTCCCTCTCCTGAGGATGCAACTTCTGCGAGGTGTGATTCAGAATCGGCGCTGGTAGATCCCCTGGTCGACATGTGTCCTCACCTCGCTCAATCCCGCTTCATCCAAACAAAGCCTGCCTGATCTGGCTCAATCCCGGGCGTATTATCCGGCCTCATGCGGCTCAGTGGCTCCTCGATCGAGCTCGATCGCCCCTGTCTGTTCTGACGAGGACCTCCCAGGAATTGTTTTCGGAATCTCTCTTCCTCGCACTCCTGCGAAGGCTCACCGAAACCGCCTGTTGGCGGGCAAGCACCCCTTGAAGAATGAAGGGCTGCCTGAAGAGGTAGTCGCACTGTCGAGGGCGGAGGGCCTGTCTTTCCTCGAGTCCATTGGCATCGCTGCCATCGCCCCTGCTCCCTTCGCCGCTGGAAGCGGCGCGGAGGGCTCCCGGTGGGAGTGACCGCAGGTGGCCGCGAGGTCTTCGCCCATCCTGTGAGCGCGGGAGCTTCCTCGCACTCTCTCTCTCTCGCCGAGCGCGTTCCACTACTCGCAAAGTGCCTACTCGCCAAAGTCCGAAAGCCACATGTCCGCTGTGCTGAAATTGATCGTAGATCCTCCGCGGGGAATCCAGGCCATTTGCGAGTGGTTCCTCTGCGAGTAGTGGAACGCGCTCGTCTACTCTCTCTCTCTCTCTCTCTCCCCTTGCGCTCGCCGATGCCCGGCAGACGCCCTCCTGCGACTGCTCTCCCGCGCGGC
Source organism: Prorocentrum cordatum (assembly GCA_963575745.1). Classification (NCBI taxonomy): domain Eukaryota; class Dinophyceae; order Prorocentrales; family Prorocentraceae; genus Prorocentrum; species Prorocentrum cordatum. The sequence continues at coordinate 279,144 of CAUYUJ010004280.1, forward strand.
GGGAGTCTACCTGGACGCGCGGGGCCGCTCTGGCCAGGCCGGGCCGCCGCCGGGCTTGCGGGGACTGGCACGCTGTGGATTCGGGGAAACGTATGACTCGAGTAAGCCGGAACTCGGGTTCGCTGGTTTTTTTTTGACGAGCGCGTCCTGGATTTCGACGGTCCCAGTTTCGTGGGATGTCAGCAGCGGGAGCCCGCGTCAAATTTCAGATTGGGTCTCTTTATGATGGCCCCTTTGAGGCCAACCCAAGTCCCCCGTACCCGAGTTCCAGCCTAATCGAGCCTTGACCACCAGAAAGAAATTTCGAGCACCAAAAAATACCGAAACTCGAGGGTTTTCACGTGTCGGGCCCTGGGAGACGCTCGCCCGACACTGTCTCGACACTCTTTCGGCACTTTTCCGGGTGCTCGAACTTATTTCTGGGATGCGGTCCTTAGGTAGGATGGAAACAACATAAACGTAGCTATGGGCACGGTGCCAAGCCGCAGAGTTTCGGGCGTGTACCCGGGGGGGCAGGGCTTCGCTGGCAACTCATGGGAGCCCAGTGTACCCTCTCTATTCCGTCTGTGGCGTCGATTGGCGCCTGGCGGCCGATGGCATAGTGCCGATTTCAGCTTCGATCAGCCCTGATGTAGCGTCGACCGAAGAAGAACAAGAAACAATAAACTTTTGGCGCTCCGCGCAGATCTTTTGGATCGGCGCTGGACCCCCTGGCGGCGCCTCGGGCGCCTCCGGCGCGGATCCAAGACATCCGCGCGGATCGCCAAAAGGTGATGTGTATGCCGTTCTTTCTTCTTCTAGTCGATTTGCGTCGATGTGGCGTTGACTAGCGTCGATGCTCCCATGAGCTGCCACCTGAGAGGGGGCCCGGCCACGCCACGCCTCGCGTCGGCGCAGTCTGGGAAGATGCTTGCCTAAGAGAACGGCCCATGCCCCCCAAAACGGCGTCGTTGGAGATTTTTGTTTTAGCGTCCCCTAGCAAAAAAAAAGAAAATACACTATATATACGTAAACTTTTGGCGCTCCGCGCAGATTTCTTGGATCGGCGCTGGGCCCCCCCGGCGGCGCCTCAAGCGCACGCAGGCGCTGAGGTGCGCGCAAGCACCCCTGCCTTGGTGATAACCGAAGGCGATGTTACTTCCTCTCCAATATTTTTCTTTCCTCACAGGCCCCGCTTGTGCTCGCGGGTTATTGTTTTTCTTGCACGCCGCGATGATCTCAGGCTATTGTTTTGTTCACACCGCAGACGAACAACAATTAGCCTGGCGACGGACCCAACCATCAGCAGTGATACGTACCGCAGTTGTGAGCACCATCTGCGGTGGATCCTCCTATGCGGCCACGACACGTTTGAGGGGCGTGCCAATTTGGCCCGTCGGCGGCAGGCGGCCTTTTCCACTGGGGCTTTCGGTGGAGCTCCCTATGGGGCCACGAAGCGTGCGAGGGGTGTGCAGAAATGGGATGGCACCGACATGCGGACCCTGCCGCTGCGGCCTTCGGTGGTGCCGCCTCAGGCCACGAAACGTGCGAGGGGTGCGCCGAAATGTGGGATGGAACCGCATGCGGGCGCTGCCACTGGGGCCTCAGGTGGAGCACCCTGAGGAGTTCGCCGGAATGTGGGAGTGGAACCGCATGCGAACGCAGCTTTTGGGGCCTTCGGTGGAGCTTCTTATGGGGCCACGAAGCGCGTGACGGGTGTGCCGAAATGGCGAGGTGGCGGCATGCGGGCCCTGGCACTGGGGCCTTCGGTTGAGCTTCCTATGGGGCCACGAAGCGCGTGAGTGGTGTGAGGACATGGCGAAGTGGCGGCATGCGGGCCCTGGCACTGGGGCCTTCGGTGGAGCTCCCTATGGGGCCACGAAACGTGTGAGAGGTGAAATGGCGAGGTGGCGGCATGCGGGCCCTGGCATTGGGGCCTTCGGTGGGCCTCCGTATGGAGCCACGAAGATTGTGAGGGTGTGCCGAAATGGCGAGGTGGCCGCATGCGGGCCCTGCAACTTGGGCCCTCGGTGGAGCTTCCTATGGGGCCACGAAGCGTGTGAGGGGTGTGCCGAATGGCGAGGTTGGCGGCATGCGGGCCCTGGCACTGGGGCCTTCGGTGGAGCTTCCTATGTGGCCACGAAACGTGTGAGGGGTGTGCCGAAATGGCGAGGTGGCGGCATGCGGGCCCTGGCACTGGGGCCTTCGGTGGAGCTTCCTATGGGGCCACGAAGCGTGCAAGTTCTGGGTGTGCCGAAACAGAAACGTGCGGAGGGCAGAGGAAAAGGGGGGAGGAGGAGGAGGAGGAGGAGGAGGAGGAGGAGGAGGAGGAGGAGGAGGAGGAGGAGGAGGAGGAGGAGGAGGAGGGGAGGGGGAGGAGGGGGAGGAGGGGGAGGAGGAGGAGGGGGAGGAGGGGGAGGAGGGGGGAGGAGGACCGCTCCGATGACCAGTGGTCAGATTCCAAAAACCAGAGGCCTCCCATTGTGGGAGGGTTGAGAGTGGGCCTCAAACTAGGCCCTTCATGAATTTCTTGTCGAGAAAATTCTGACCTGCGGGAGTGCGCGACTGGCTTTCCGTTAACAAGTTCTGACTGCTGCGGGTGGCGTGGGACCCACAATTCAGGCAACGGAAGGTCCCTCTCTGTGTGACCACCATCTCGTGCGACGGGTGCAGGAACGAGGCCCCGAGGAACGCCCCGCGCACAGATTTCACGCCGTGGACAGGTCCAGACCAGGGCTTGGCGGGCACACAGGGGGTTCTCAGAAATTCCTGTGAGGGCTTTGCCCCGTGTGAATTGATCGAGGCCACCGACAAACACTTCACACATTGAAATATATTACCAGCTTCAACAGACTGCATCTCATGGCTACTGTCCGCCATGAGCTTGGCCATCTTTGGGCCGAGGATCTGCTTTGGACCAGGGGCCTTGGGCCTCGGCTTCGGCTTCGGCCGAGGCCGTCGAGGGATCCTGGGACCCACATCCTGAGACTGCTCGGCATACCTACTTAGGAAAACGTCGGTGGCTCGGTTCCTCATACTCTTAGACAGGGCGAGGCCTAGCTCCACGGCTTCGACCTCTCCTGGGGATAATTGATGCCTAGCTACTACATCGTCTGCGAGCTTGTCCGCTAAATAGTTACCAACAAACTCGAACACAGGCGTGCCTTTCAGAGCGGCTCTCTCAGCAGACATATGTGATTCGATCTTCAAGACACTGATCGACCGTCGATCGACTGCAGCTCGAACTCTATTCCAATCGTGTTTGTACGTATCTGGGAACATGCTGTGCTGAACCTTCAGGAAACCTTGGGAAACATACGAACTATTTGTGACGTAGATCAGGTAGGGGCCCACAGGGGAGTCCTCCAGGAATCTCAAGAAGGCCAACAACTCCCCGTGATTTATAGTCTGTTCGTTCCAGACTGCTCATGAAACTTGCCTGGCCACTTCAAGTTGTGGCTCCAGCTCGGAGATGTTGAACTGCCTGAACACTATGTAAGCCCAAGCAACTTTCCGAAACATGTCAGATGTCGTATGCTTCCCGCCAGACGCGTCACCCGTTCCAACCAAGATGCCTGAGGAGACTGGAAATTCGCCATGTGCGTGAAACTCTCGAGCGGTGGAGGGGTCACTGATGTCCAAGCAGCAGACGTGACACGTCTCAGCCATAAGGACGGCTGGGCCTCGTGCTGTGTGTAGGCGCGAGGCAGCAGAAAGTCTGTCGATATGACCGCGGGCAGCTCCTTGTTACATCTACATCCCCATATCCTGTGAAAGTTGTTCTCCTTCTCCTCCCCACATCTGTCACACAGCTCTGAATAATCATCAGGCAATCGACAAACTTGCTTGATGCGGGTGCGAGGCCACTGGCCTCCCGTGGAAACTGTGAGCAGAGATCCTGCCCACGCGTACTGCTCGGCTGCTCTAGCAACCTTCAACTGTCTGCGTATGTCTTCGAGGTATACTCCTGCTGCTACGTCCTCGCTCTCGTGATGGCTTGCTGCGAGGAGGAGGAGGAGGAGGAGGAGGAGGGGGAGGAGGAGGAGGAGGCCTAGGAGGAGGAGGAGGAGGAGGGGGAGGGGGAGGAGGGGGAGGAGGTGAGGAGGAGGAAGGAGGAGGAGGAGGAGGAGGTGGGGAGGAGGAGGGGAGGAGGAGGAGGAGGAGCTGGAGGAGGAGAGGAGAAGAGAGAGGAGAGGAGGAACGCGGGGCGCTGTCTCTGCAAAACGAGGACCCAACACCAAAGGATGGTTAGGAGAAAACGAACTCTTGCGCAAGCAAGAATGCGGCGACGCGGCCAGGTGCGGGGAGAGGGGGAGAGAGCGGGGCCAGTCACGCGAGTCATAACGAGATCCGGGTTTCAAAGGACGGGGGTCAATGCAAAGGGGGGCAGCCAGAGGGCCGGACCTTGCAGGATCCTGCAGGGCCAGGGGTGCGTTGACCTGAGTTGGCGTGCGCGATCCTGCAGGATCTTGCAGGAATCTGCAAGGCCCGACTGACCCGGGTTTGGGTTGACCCGGGTCAGGAGATCTCCGAAAGGGATTGGCTCGTGCAGAGGGGGGTGGGGGGAGGGGGGGATCTTCGTCGAAGCACCCCTGGTTCTCAGAAGGCACGGACCTCATCTATAGATGCAAGGCCAGCGCCTTCTGCGAAGTATCATCTTTCTCAGAAGCCCTCCCCCCTCCCTCCACCCCCTTTGCGCGCGCAGCCGAAACAAACGGACTCTCGTTCACTTAGGCGAAGAGTTGCTGCCTTGCAGGGCCCATCGGACAGCCAGTCTTGGGAGTGTGACGGCAGTTCTTGCCCAATTGACTGCATTGGTTGCCAAAGTGAACAGGAGTTGTTGACAAAGTGTCCAGAATTGTGATCAGCAGGGTTTTGACGGACAGCAGTTCTTGTTTCACATGAACCATCACCTCATATCCGTAACAAGTCTGTCACTTCCTAGATATCGTGCCCATACGTTCCATTTCAATTCCAGGCGTGCACAAGTGGCGAAAGGCGGATCAGAGGCTTCTTTACAAGTGCTGGGGATAATCGATATGGGCTCATGTGGGAACGGTTCGGGTTCGATATTGGAGGCTTTGGGACATGATCGTCGTATCTCTGCTGTTTTCCAGCCTCTGGGTGCGTTCCATCAGCTGCGCCTCGCCGACAGCGTTCCAGGGGTGTCTGGATCGTTCCAAGCGACCGCCTGGAATTCGAGTGGTGGCCCGGAAGTCGAGGCCCAAGCTCCCAAGTCCAAGCCAGGGGCAACTTTAGGGGGGGAATTGGTTCGGGGAGGGATGGGCGCATCGGCCCCCAATCGCCTATCCGTCGCCGATGAGTGCCGGCCAGCCCCACCCTGCCCCGGAACGCGATCGGGGGCCTGTCGCCGATCTGTCGGCGATACATCGCCGATTCCAGGTCGATGTTTCTCCCCCCTGAGCCGGTCCTCCCGATCGCTTCCCCGGACGGGAGGGGGAAGAGGAACAGGAGGGAGGAGCAGGAGAGGTGGAGGAGGAGGAGGAGGAGGAGGAGGAGGAGGAGGAGAAGGAGGAGGAGGAGGAGGAGGAGGAGGAGGAGGAGGATCGAAGAAGACGAATCGGCGTAAGGCTGAAAAGGATCCGACGTGAATCTGGCGCAACACGTCGTAAATCCGACGTGCATCCGACGTACCTGGGGCCTCAAGGTGCCGCACGAGGCCTCCAGGATCTTCCTGATTGGAAGGACCAGCCTATTCGTGCTCCTCGTGTTCCGATTATGGTCCTCTGCCTCCTGCGGCCCGTCCATGCCCTGAGGGGGCGGTGAGGGAGGCAGGCTGGGAGGGGGGAGGAGGAGAGGAGGAGGAGGAGGAGGAGGAGGAGAAGAGAGGCGGAAGCGGAGGAGGAGGAAGAAGAGGAAGAAGAGGAAGATGGGAGGAGGGAGGTGGGAGGTGGGAGGAGGGAGGCGGGAGGCGGGAGGCGGGAGGCGGGAGGCGGGAGGCGGGAGGAGGGAGGAGGAGGAGGGAGGAGGGAGGAGGGATGAGGCTGGAGGAGGAGGAGGAGGAGGAGGAGGAGGAGGAGGAGGAGGAGGAGGAGGAGGGGATGAGTAGGAGGAGAAGGAGGAGGAGGAGGAGGATATGCTTGGATTTTCCGCTGTCACAAGAATGATTATTATTTCTTCGGGCCGCCCTCCTGAAATCGAACGAGAAGTAGCCCAACCAGAAGACAAAGGACAAGAACAACATAAGCCATAGGAGGACGACCACAGCCGCGCATGTCCCTGATGAATCACTCGTCGCACAGAGAGAGTTTAAATACCACATTGCAAACATACATGACAGCCACATAGGCAGAGATTAATTCAACTCGATACGGCCCTGTCCATGATGCAGCCCAGCACAGGTCACTGGGCAAACTCTCAACCGAACAAACTCGAAAGTTGTACGGGTACTGAGCTCGTTTCCTCATTCCTCCAAACCTACCCCCAGCCCAACACTGAACACGAATAACTGTAAAAGAAAGCTCGAACCACGAATAACCCAGACCATGAACCTTGCGCCTGTCAGGCTCAGCCGATACCAAAAAGCGTTTGCCTTTCGCTGGCCAGGCTCAGCCAATAACCAGGTACCTGTTGCTGGAGCCCGCAGAAAACTTGGTTAGCACGCGCGGAAGCAAAGGGCCACCGGTTCAGGAAACAACCGAAAACGGTCAATATCCAGCCCAAGATGGACCTGACCCGACCGACCTCCCGCAAGTAGATCACGAAAAGGATACCGAGCCCTGCTCAACTCTTTGTCCGACTTCGCCACCGCGATCGGCAACCCAATGAAACAGGTGAAGACGCGGTGCCACCCAAGCGCCGCGTTGCGGCGTCGGACACAATTCTGAGCTCGCAGGGGAGCCACAATTCTACGGAGAGCCTCGAGCCGATGCTTTGGAGGAGGAGGAGGAGGAGGAGGAGCAGGAGCAGGAGCAGGAGCAGGAGGAGGAGGAGGGAGGAGGAGGGAGGATGAGGGAGGAGGAAGGAGGGAGGAGGAGGAGGAGGAGGAGGAGGATGAGGAGGAGGAGAAGGAGGATAATGAGGAGGAGGGGAGAAGAGGGGTTGGGCGCGCCTCCCCAGCTCGCCGCTGGTCTCCAGGCCAGCACCAGCCTCGGTTCTTCCGCTCGGCGGCCGTCCCTCCGCCGTGGCGCCTGCTCCCCTGGCCCTCGCTCGCTCCCTCTCCCTCGTCCCCTCGCGGGCCCCCTCCTCGGCCCTCTCTTGGTGCCGGGAGCTGGCGCCTGACTCCGGCCCACGTCCAGCACAGGCCATCACCGTGGTGGCCGTCGTCCTGATCACGTTCATCGGCGCCGAGTCCGAGGACCTGTCCGTGGTGGTCCCGCGGCGGGCGCGCCGCGCCGTGGGAGGGGCGCGCCCAGGGCCCTCCCCGGGGTCGCTGCGGGGGGGCACGCCGGCGGGTGCCTCGCTGCGGTCGGCCCTTGGCGGCCCTGGTCGGGGCCTCGGGGCCCTCGCGTCGTGACGAAGATGACGACGGACGGCTCTCCATGATTGTTAAGTCGGACACGTCCCTCTAGAGGAGGAGTATTCAAACAGTGCTTAACAAAAAAAACATGGGGACTATTTTTGGAGTCTTTTTCAACATGTTTGGCCATTTTCGATGATTCTGATTTTTCGTCCCAGGCCCGCCTGTAGGAGGACACGCCCGACCTAACCTTCTTTTCAGCCTCGGGGGGCCCTTACCCGGCCTCGGGGCCGTAGATAAGAAAACTACGCAGGCTGAAAGTTTGGTCCCGGGGTATGGGTCGAGGCCTTTGGGGGTCGAAGTTGTCAACAGTCAAGCAATGGCGAAGCGTCCTGGCTCGCCGATGCTCCTACCAAATAATGTTATAATAACTTTTTTGGCCGGCTCGAAATATTCTTAGAACATTTCTTGCTGAGACTGTCATGTTTTAACACATAGGGGTTTATGTTTTAAGGACATCGTACTTGTTCTTAGAACATTTGTGGGTTCTAAGAACATTTCGTGGTAGGACTATAGGAATGCCGGGACGGTCGGTCACTGCTCAAAACAAGTCATGACGTTGGGGGTCTGTGTTCGAGGGCCCCCCCCCAAGCGGTGTGGTGACCAGACCGCGTGATGCGTCGATGGCTCGGGCCGTCCTGGGAGGACGCCCTGGGCGACCAGGGCCTCCGAGGTCCCGAAACCGAGCGGTGACGGACCGCGCGGTGAGGTTGATCCGAGGTCACCAAGCGATCCGCTAGCACACGGTTTTGGCCGAAAGAGAAGAATTGCGTAAACATGAAGGTGTGGCGCTCCGCGCGGATTTCTTGGATCTGCGCTGGGCCCCCCCCCGCGGCGTCTCCTGCGCCGCCGCTGGCGCGCTCCGCACGCCAGGGAGAGTGGTCCAGCGCAGATCCAAGAGATCCGCACGGAGCGCCAACAGTTTATGCTTATGTTGTTTGCTGTTTTTCTATTGCGAAGGCCTTACGGTATGTGCCGTGGACCCTAAAGGGGGACGGCGACGACGACAACGACGACGCTGACGTGGGTCAGAGTCCTCAAGGATTTTGTTTGGGGTCTCTTCGGAGCGCTCTCGGAGGCCCCTTTGGGGGGCAATTTTTTGGGGGGCCCTTGTGGGAGCCTCTTGGAGGCCTCTGGGGAGCTTCTGGGGTGCCTCTTGGGATTTTGGGCCCCGATATCAGTTTTCCGCCTTCAAAATGCTCCGTACCTGAGATCAAGATGGCGAGCAGGAATCATATCGAAGTTGTCCAGAAAAGAAAGCCCATCCAAAATTAATGGTCAAGCATTTTCCAACATATTTTCCAACCACGGAAATGTCATGAATTTGTTCGGCGAGATTTTTCTGGCCGCGATTCGCTGTGCATGCCTGCAGTTGTGCGCAGCGGCCTCTCGGCGGCCTCGGCGGGCTCCCGCGGGGCCCTATTGGATCGGAGGCGCCGG
>CAUYUJ010004280.1:290642-305642 GCA_963575745.1 Prorocentrum cordatum
TTCCCGCATTTAGGGGCCGTAATTCGTGATTTCCTCCCCCTCCCCGTTCCCTTCTCCTTCCCCCGCTACCTGAGTCCGGGGCTACTGCTAGTTCTTGTGTTCATCACCACGTAGTCGCTTTCGACCGGCGGTGCGGAGTTTCGGCCACGCTCGCAGGACAATTTGTTGAGCTTGCCTTCTGCACGATCTGGGCGATGTTTGCGCATTTTCCTGGTGCGTAGTGCTCCTTGTCCGCGGTGCGTGCTCGGAATAGCCCTATTGAGGGGCAGCGGATTATCCTCCCTTTTCCTTGCTTTGCTTTGAGGAAAAAACGCACACACACACACACACACACGCGCGCACACATGCAGATGGTGCGTTTGGATTTTTCCTTCGGTGGCCAGTTCGCTCCTGCTCGTCTGATCTGGACGTATTGGTGGTTGTTCTAGAGCCTTCCCCTCGGTGGCCAGCTCACTCCTCCTCCCCCTCCTCCCCCTCCTCCTCCTCACCATCATCATCATCATCATCATCATCATCATCATCATCATCATCATCATCCTCATCCATATCATCATCATAATCATCATCATCATATCATCCTCATCATCCATCATCATATCTTCATCTTCATTTCTTCCTCTCCTCTTCATCTTCATCTCATTTATCTCCACCTCATACTCTTTCATCTCCTCCTCCTTCTCTCCTCCTCCTTCCTCTCCTCCTCCCCCTCCTCCTCCTCCTCCTTCTCCTCCCCCTCCGTCCTCCCTCTCTCCTCCTCCTCCTCACTCCTCATCCTCCTCCTCCTCTCTCAGTTAACCTCCTCCTCCTCCTCCCTCCTCCTCCTCCCGTCCTCCTCCCCCTCTCTTCAGTTGACCTCTCCTCCTACTCATTCCATCCTTCCTCCTTCTCCTTCCTCCTCTCGGCAGTTGACCTCCTTCCTCCTCCTCCTCCTCCTGCCTCCCCCTCCTCCTCCTCGTTCCTCCCCTCCCTCCTACTCTCCTCCTCCTCCTCCTCCTCCTCCTCCTCCTCCTCCTCCTCCTCCTCCTCCTCCCCCTCCTCCCTTCAGTTGACCATGGGCCTCCCGCGGGCCCCGTGCTCCTGGCCGCGGCCCGCGCCCGAAGCGCCTGGCCCGCCGTGTGCCGACAGGTGCCCCTTCAGGGAGCTCGTTGCCTGCAGCACGGACGGCTTCGGGCCCCGTCTTCCAGGTGATGAGCCCCGGCTTTGGGGGTCCTCGTGGGCCCCTCCTCCCCCCGCGGGCGGCTCCGAACCAACCGCCTCTCAGCTTCCGCACGCTCCCTCGCTCGCTCGCTCGCTTGCTCTTCGTCGTATCATTATTATTAGCACTATTGTTTTAATTAGTCTTCTTGTTACTTGATCATTGTTATGTTTGCTATGTCTCTTGTTCGTATTATTGGTGTGTGTCTTATTATTCGTATCATTGCTATTGATACAGATGCCTTCTCACATTAGTGCTATGAGTCTTAGTATTCTTTTTAGTAGTAGTATTATTCGGAGTATCGTTTTCTTCTTATTATGCTTATTGTTCTTATTCTTCTTGTGGTGATCATGTTTCTTATTAATCCTCCTCCTCCTCCTCGTCCCCCTCCTCCCCCTGCCCCCTTCCCCTCCCCTTCCGTCCCGTTAATGTTTCTTGTTGATATTCCTCCTCCTCCTCTTCCTCCTCTTGCTCCTCCTCCTCCTCCTCCTCCTCCTCCTCCTCCTCGTCCCCCTCCTCCCCCTGCCCCCTTCCCCTCCCCTCCCGTCCCGTTAATGTTTCTGTTGGTATTCCCCTCCTCCTCCTCCTCCTCCTCCTCCTCCACTTCCTCCTCTTGCTCCTCCTTCTCCTCCTCCTCCTCCTCCTCGTCCCCCTCCTCCCCCTGCCCCCTTCCCCTCCCCTTCCCCCTCGTCGATCACGGCCCCCGTCGGATCGCGGATCCAGCCGGCCTCGGCCGGCCAGCGCCCTGCTCTCTTGGGTTTGATGTGGCCGGCCTGCACCACGGCTTCGGAGGCCCAGGCCTTGGATCGGTCGATCGGGGCGGTCGATCGGCCGACCAGCCCAGACCCCCTCGCGCTGTGAAAAAATCACGACGGGAGGTTTTTCGCTACTTTCGGCCCCCGGGGGCCCTTGCCGGGCCTCGGGACCGTCAACAAACGACTCAGGATGACAGGCCGGTCCCGGGGAAGGGGTCCAGACCTCTGGGGGTCGACGTTGTGCAAAAATCACGACGTCGGGGATCTGGGAGGTCGTCGACATGGGGCGGCCGGTCGGCAGGGCGGACGATCGTCCGAGCGGGGCGTCGATCGGGGCGGTCGATCGGTCGATCGGGGCGTCGGCCGGTCGACCTGTCGATCGGGGCGTCGATCGTGCCATCGAGACGGTCGACCAGGCCGTCGATCGACTGGGCAGCAGCGGCTGGCCGGGTCAGGCTCGGGATCAGACATCCAGGTCAGCCTGAATATCTTCGGGGGTCCTGCGCCCCAGATGTCCGACGTCGTGATCTGTTCAGCTCTGGCGGCCTCTGTTCGATCTCGGCTTCCGGGGGCCCGCTTCGAGCCCCGAGACCATCGAATGCGCATCCTGGGCGCAAAGCCAACCTCGGGGGACGAGGTCGAGACCTCTGGGGCCGCGGACGCAAAGAAGCCACAGCGTCGGGTGCCTGGGCCTGCGTGCGCTGGGACGGCCAGGAGCTTTTGGACAGCGTGCCGTCGACCCCCAGAGGTCTGGACCCCTTCCCCGGGACCGGCCTGTCATCCTGAGTCGTTTGTTGACGGTCCCGAGGCCCGGTAAGGGCCCCCGGGGGCCGAAAATAGCGAAAAACCTCCCGTCGTGTTTTTTTCGCAGCGCGAGGGGGTCTGGGTCCATGCTACCCACGCTCTCCGCGCTTCTGGCCAGCCAGTTCCGGCCCCTTCGGCGCGACGCGCTGCCCACGGCCGAGCCCCCGAGCGTCGATCCTCGCCCCGAGCCGCTCCGGGCCTCCCCGCCCGGCGGAGCCGAGCGTGCACGCCCTCCGCTCGCCGAGCACAGCACAGCGTGCCGCCGGGGCGGCCGCGGCGACACGCTCTGAGCAGAAGTTCCCGGCCGCACCCCCCCGCCCCGGCCCCTCCTCGCTCCTTCACCCCCATCCTCCTCCTCCTCCTCCTCCTCCTCCTCCTGCTCCTCCTCCTCCTCCTCCTCCTCCTCCTCTTCCTCCTCCTCCTCCTGCTCCTGCTCCTGCTCCTGCTCCTCCTCCTCCTCCTCCTCCTCCTGCTCCTCCTCCTCCTCCTCCTGCTCCTGCTCCCCTGACTCCAGATCCGCCCTACTTTGGCTTTTTTCCTCAACTCAAAAATTGCGTCGGGAATCCACCTATCAGAGGCCGAACAAGCAGGGCGGAAAGTTCTGCACCCAACAGAAGGTAGGGCGGAAGTCCACAGAAGTGGGGCGGAACCAGCAGCAGAAAAGCGGGGCGGAAATCGGCATCAGCGGGGCCTGAAAAGTAGGGCGGGAATTCCAAGCCCCACTCACGAATTTCCCCAAAGTAGGGCGGATCCGGAGTCAGGCCCCCCCCCCCCCGGCGGGGAGCGGGCCGGCCTCCCCGCGCCGCCGCGCCTTCGGCGGGGGCCGCGGCGCCCGACGCGGCGCTCGGCGTCTGGCCCGCGGCGGGGGGAGCGGGGGGGGGAGGCAGGGGTGCTGGCGCTCCGCGCTCGCCCCCGCGGCCTGCCGAAGAAGAGGATCGGGGTGGTCGGCGGGGGGCGGCGACCCCGCGGCACCAGCAGGAGGAGGAGGAGGAGGAGGAGGAGGAGGAGGAGGAGGAGGGAGGAGAGAGGAGGAGGAGGAGGAGGAGGAGGAGGAGGAGGAGGAGGAGGAGGAGAGGAGGAAGGAGGAGGGAAGAGGAAGAGGAGGAGGAGGAGGAGGAGGAGGAGGAGGAGGAGGAGGAGGAGGAGGAGGAGGAGGGGGAGGGGCGAGGGGGAGGAGGGGGAGAAGAAGCGCAGGGTAAGGTGCTTCACGAGATCGTCGGCTTCGACTCTGCGGAGCACAGCGCCGACTCCGATTCTGCGGAGCACGTCATTTGCAGCACCAGAGCACCAGCTCCTTCAACAGGTGCGATCTCGTCTGAGGGCCCTCGGTCAGCTCACAGACGGGGGAGGGGGAGAGAGGGAGCCCCCCGAAGCCTCAGACGGGGGAGGGGGGGGGCTGCGTGCACGTACCGCGCGGGCACTCGCGCGCGCGCGCGCCCAACCCCAGGGAGAGGGGGAGAGGGGGAGCCCCCCGAGGCCTCAGACGGGGGAGGGGTGGGGGGAGGGCCGCGTGCACGCGCCGCGCGGGCGTCCCAGGGGGCCGCCGGGCCCCTCCCACAGCCGAGGGGGTGACGACGATGGGCGGTGCTTTGTTGGCGTTGGCGTCGTTGGCGGTGGGCGTGGTCGTTGCTCTTGGCGTTGTCGTTGCTGTTGGCGTCGTCGGCGTTGGTGGGGGCGGCGTTGGGGCTGGCGCTGGCGGAGGTGCTGGCCGTCCTGCGGGCCTCTTCGGGGCCTCTGGGGCCGTCTCGGGGCGATCTGGGGGGCCGGTTGGTCCGTCTACAAGCGTCGGAAGCCCGGGATGGCGCGAACGCTAAAATCATATATAACAATACTGTATGAAAAGCATTGATTGTGGCCTCTTGGAAGTCCTCTTGGAGCCCTCTTGGGGCGTCTGCGGGGCCTTCAGGGCAATCTGAACGGTATATTGGTCCGCCTTAGGGCCATCTAGGCCGTTTTGGAGACGCCTTGGGAATGTGTTGGAGGTATTCTTGCGCCACCTTGGCCGTCTTGGAGGCCATGAATCTTTGCCGTCCGGGAGGCTCTCTGGCTGGGGACCGTCTTGCGCTGGAAGACGGAGGGGATATACGATTGGCAGGTCCTTCTGGGTGGCTGGCGCTAGCGGCTGAGACCCCACTAGAAATTTTCAGAAGGGACCAGCAACTACCTAAAGGTTGGCACGCCGTGCACCCGTCTGTCGATGGCCCCATGGGGGCCTCTTGAGTGCCTGCTAACGGTCTCGGGGGTCATCTTGGGGCTGAGGGCTCGAAACGACAGTTCGTGTTCCCTTTTTGGGCCTCTCTCGGGGCCGTCTTGGCCTGTCTTAGGGGGCCTCTTGGGCCGTCTTGGGGCCCTCTTTGGTGCCGCATTGGGGCGATATTGGGGTCCTCTTGGGCCGTCTTGGAGCGTCGGCAGCCCGAGACGGCGATAACGCTCAACTTCGTCATAAACATACATGATGTTGGCCTCTCGGGGTCCTCTTCTTGGGCGGCCTCCCGGAGCCTTCTTGGGGCGCGTGGGGGGCCTCTTGGGCCGTCTTGGGTCCATTGTGGGCTCTCGTTGGGCCTCGGTAGGGCCGTCTCGGCGCTCTTTCGGACCGTCTTGGGCGCCTCGCGCTCTTCCTGCCTTATCTCTGCGGCACCGTGTCAGTCTCGCCGAGCTCTGGCCAGGGCTTTCCCGGATCGAACGCGACCGAACAACCAATTGTCTTTGTGATTCTATGGTTGCAGGCAGGGGATGGAAGGGGGCCAGGTGGCGGGAAAAGAGAAATATGAGGAGGAGGAGGAGGAGGAGGAGGAGGAGGAGGAGGAGGAGGAGGAGAAAAGTCTCCTCCCCTCCCCGCTCCCGCCCTCCTCCCTTGTGCCTGCTGCCATCCGTGGCTCCTCCGCCCCCCTCTCTCTTTGGCTTGGGCCCGAGCCCCTTCAGGACACCACGCGGCCACAGGTGCAGACCCCCTCGGCGGTCCTTCCAAGCCGTCGTGGGCAGGCTGGCTACTCCCCCTCCTCCTCCTCCTCCTCTCCTACTCCACCTCCTCCTCCTCCTCCTCCTCCTCCACCTCCCTCCTCCTCCTACTTCCCCTCCTCCTCCTCCTCCTCTCCTCGCCTCCTCCTCCTCCTCCTCCTCCTCCTCTCCTCCTCCTCCTCCTCCTCCTCCCCCCCCAGGACGCAACCGATCTGTACCGCCCCTCCCCCTCCCCCCTCGCGCCGCCATGGCCTGCGCCGCCGCTCCGGCTTCGACCAGAGCGGTGATTACTGTGCGGCCTGCCCCGACGTGCCCCGGCTCCGGAGGGCGGCTGCCGCCTCGCGCTGTATACTTCGCGCCCGCGGGCTCGGCTGTTACAAGCATCGCTTCGTCGTCAAGTCGTCCATCCCAGACCCCCTCGAGTAATGAAAAAATCATGACGGCGGGAGGTTTTTCCTAATTTTCGGCCTCCGGGGGCCCTCACCGGGCCTCGGGAGCGTCAAAAAACGGCTCAGGATGCGAAGCCGGTCATGGGGAAAGGGTCGGGACCTCTGAAGGTCGACGTAATGAACAAATCATTACGTTCAGGGTCTGGGATCACGGGAACTATTCACTTCGAGCTCCCGCTCCGGACGACCAGGTTCTTCCCGATCCACCCCGAGCACGATCCTCTCGATCGTCCGGTCGATCTAAACGAAGACCTCCCAGCACACGAGTTTCGGGCACTCCGAGTTGGTCTCTACGCGACGTTCGCGACGCTCTTCACGCTCTTCGCGCCGAGCTCTCACGCCTCCGCCCCGCCGGCCAGGGTGATCCTCATCTTCGTCGTGGTGTTCTCAATGGATACCTTCAAGATAACCGTGGTGACCTTCGTGGTGCCTTACGTGACGTTCGCGATGCGCTTCACTGCCGAAGCGCCATTTCCACCCGCCGTCCATGGAGGCCACCAGGCCAACGCTGCAGCCAGTTCCCATGCGCCAGACCACCGCGACCCTCGCGACGAGCGTCCGCCGACTGCCACTGTAACTGTTCATGGTCACCAGGCCAAAACTGCACCCGTTCCCCACGTTGTAGTTCATGGTGGCACTCCCAGTGAGAGTCCGCCGACTACCACTGGCACCAGCCAGGGGGTCACCTGGCCCACGCTGCAGCCGGCCCTCCCGCCGTGGTCCATCGTGGCCCTCCCGCGGAGGGTCCGCCGAGCAACACTGGAGCTGCTCGGAGTACAGCCACCGGGCCAGAACTCCAGCCAGTTCCCGTGCTGTCGCCCGTGTCGAAGTCCATGGTGGCCTTCCCTCTGAGCGCCCGCCGACTCCCACGAGCATCGGCCCCGGGGGCCACTAGGCCCATGCTGCAGCCACTCCTCCCGTCGCAGCCACTTGGGGCTCCTCCTCCCAGCGTCCGCCGACTACCACGAGAGATTCCCAGACAGGCCGCCCTCGCGACACTCCCCTCGAGCGTCCGCCGATTACCAGCGGACCCCACGACGTCCGACGACCGCACGTCGGCCGCCCGCCGGGCGTCCGACGACCGTCCGATGACCGTCCGCCGACCGTCAGACCCCCGACCGCCGACGACCGCCCGCCGACCGCCCGACGCCCGACGACGACGTCCGAGGACCGCCCGCTGCCGACCAACCGACGCCCGCCCCCACGCGGCGCCAGCCGCGATGACACACCCCGGCCAGACGTGGCCAGCACGCAGATTGCAGCCGCCTCGGGCCGCCTCGGGCCGCTCCGGCCACACGCCGCACTTTGCTCCGCAGCCTTCGGTGCCCCTCCAGGCGAGCGCGCAAGCTGAATGCCAGCTTGCCCGCCGACTCCAGGAGCGCCATTTTCTGGTCCACTGCCGTGCATGCCCGAGTGGCCCCCCGACGAGCGGCACCACCACGGTCCCCCAGACGCGGACCTGGCCCACACCCGCACAGTGGCCCTCCAGCTGGCCACGTGGGCCCCCGCTGTCTGCGTCACCCCCACACGCTTGTTCGCGCTGCGCCGCCCCGGGGGTCGCGCCGAGGCACCCTCGGCAGCCACCGGGTCCGCGGCTCGCGCGCAGCGAGCGCCGCGCACCGAGGAGCGCACCGTCGACCCCCCCTTAGCTACAGCATCTCCCAGCGCACCGCCGCGGTGCTGCAGCGGCACCCGCACACGCCGCCCCTCCCCGCGCACGCGGCGGGAGCTCGTGACCCTCCGAGCTGCCTCGCCTGGAGCTGCGAAGCCTGCTGCGGTGCCACCACCAGCAGTCTCTGGCGCCCTGCCGTGACCAGACACGTCAGGCGGCGCCCTGCCCCGCCCAGCGACGCCCCGACCCGACCACCAACGCCCTGCCGCGCCTGCCCGCTCCTACCACGCCCTGGCGCGTGTCGATCCCGCCCCCGCCGAGGCCACGAGGTTAGGCGACACTGGGATGGCGACCACGTCTGACGACTACGATGATCCGCCGCCGGTCGTCAGACCACCGTCCGACGACCGACGACCGTCCTCCGCCCTCGGGGGCGTCAAAGAGGGGGGTGGTGACTAGAGGGGGGGGGTGGATCTCATGGCGTGGGCCATGACATTTCCGCAGATTTCGTGGCGCCTCTCCTTGTTTCATTGCGCTCCTGGCCCCCCCCCCGCTCCTCGCACATGCCGCTGGCCATGACATGCGCCCCCCCCTCGTGGACGCTCCCCTCTTGGCCGCCCCCGGCGCCCGCCCGAAGTCTGCCCGCCGCCTGCCAGACGACAGCACGCCGACTCCCGCCGACCGCACGCCGACCGACCGACGCACACGCCCGACGACCAGGCAGCCACTGCCCGACGCCCCCCCCGGCGCAGCTTTCGGCGACCCTCCGTCTGAGCGGCCGCGGAGCACAGCTGGAGCCTCCCGGCACGGCCACCAGGCCCACACGGCAGCCAGGCTCCACGCAGTCGCCCGTGCCCTCCTCCGCCCCGTGCCGCCAGGGGGTGTGGCTTGCTTCTCCTCCTCCTCCCGTGCGTCCCACTCTGGGCCCTCCTCCGCGGGCTCGCCCGGCGGGCTGGCCACCGCGATCCGAGATCCGACTTGCCCTCCTCCACTCCGGAGGGAGAAAAACACGCAGACACAATTAATCGACGATCCACCCGAAAATATGGGGAAGTATGGGGAGTGGGGGGGAAGACAAAAACCCTGAAAATATGGCAAACTATGGGGAGTATTGTTTTTGTGTGTATTTATATTTATATGTGTGCCCTGGGGCCCCTTCAGAGATCTGACTTAGAAGGAGGTGGAGGAGGGGGAGGAGGAGGAGGAGGAGGAGGAGGAGGAGGAGGAGGAGGAGG
Organism: Prorocentrum cordatum; assembly: GCA_963575745.1. Lineage (NCBI taxonomy): Eukaryota > Dinophyceae > Prorocentrales > Prorocentraceae > Prorocentrum > Prorocentrum cordatum. The sequence goes on from CAUYUJ010004280.1 coordinate 299,651, forward strand.
AGGAGGAGGAGGAGGAGGAGGAGGAGTGGAGGAGGAGGAGGAGGAGGAGGAGGAGGAGGAGGAGGAGGAGGAGGAGGAGGAGGAGGAGGAGGAGGAGGAGGAGGAGGAGGAGGAGGAGGAGGAGGAGGAGGAGGGGAGGAGGAGGAGGAGGAGGAGGAGGAGGAGGAGGGGAGGAGGAGGAGGGGGAGGGAGGGAGAGGAGGAGGAGGAGGAGGAGGAGGAGGAGGAGGAGGAGGAGGAGGCCGAATCCATCAGCAGGCCGCGCCTGGCGCCCGCTGGCCTGACCAGGCCGTCGCGCCAGCGACGGCGCTCCCGCCGCGCGCCAGCCCAGAGGCCCCCGACGGCCCCCGACGGCCTCCGTCCTCGCCGGGCCTGCGCGCCCTCTCCAGTTGGGCGCTGGCCGCCTCTCTTGGCGCATCCCGCTGCAGTCACCGGCCTCCGACCCGCCCTCGGGCCCCTGAGGGCTTCGGGTGGAGGGCTCCACCTGGCCCGACGCCCCGCGGACCGCGGATCGGGGCCTCAGGCTCCGCGTGCGAGCGCTGCGATCCCTTGCCACACGCCCTGCCCGGGGAGGCGCGACTGACCCTCTCGCATGCGGCTCCTACGCCCTCACTTTCTGCCTTGACGACCACCCACGGCGCGACGGGCGCGATGGTCAGGAGCGCCTTCTTCCGACGCCTCGCCACTGAAGCCGACGACGCCTGCGACCGACGCCTGTCCTGGCTTGACGCTTTCAGTCGGCGCTGGGGCCTGGCGTATTCCGATGACCACGCCCGAACGCCAGACGGCCGACGACGTCCTCGTTTGACCCTGTCTTCCGACGCCGTCTGACGATTGATTGACGACTCCGTTGCCTACTCGGGGGCACCAGCCCCATGCGCGCATGTTGTCTCATGGCTCCGCTGTCGTGCCCACCGTCATCCACCGTGTCTGTCTTGACTGCCCCCTGCTGCCTCCAAACAGGCGCGCGCCACCAGGTGCAATGCTCACTCCGTCGCCTCGTGCACCCGCCGCCTGGGTCGCTCGTTGGACCACCTCTGGTGTCGTCCTCGCCTTCTGAGCCCTTACACACAGGCGCCGTTTCGCTCTCGCTCTCGCCTGTTCCGCCTGCCGCACATCGGCCCCCTCGGTGGGGACGTTTGCGCTTGGTTTCGCCCCGGCCCACCCGGGCCAGCGTCCCGTGCCAACACTTGGCAACACGATCGACGGCGGTGGGGCGTGCCCTTCTGCGACGCCCCCCCGCAGGGCCATCGCGCGCTGCGCCTGCCGCAAGTCGGCCCCCTTGGGGGGTACGTCTGCGCCTGTTTTCGCCCCGGCCCGCCCGGGCCAGCGTCCCGCGTGGACGCCCGGCAACACGTTCCACGGATCACGCCTCGGGTTGCGGTGGGGGGTGGGGGCCTCCGCGGCGCGTCTGTTGTCAGGGCCTCGGAGGCGCGCAGGCCACAGCGCGCTGCACTCAACACTCGGCCCTCCTTCCGCCGTGGGCGTGCAGATCGGGAGTGCCACCTCCGAGTCGCCATGACCTGCTTTGCTCTCCGGTCGGATTCCCGAGCAGACCGCGCAGGGGAAGGGGAGAGTCCTCGCCACCCCCGTCGTGTACATGCGTCACCTCCCGCCGCAGAGTTAAGGTGGGCGCAGCGTGGCGCTTGTAGCCACGCGCCCGGACACGCGGTATCCGACCCGTCGCCCCCTCCTCCCCTCTTCATTCTCGTCCTCTTGTCGCTCTTCCTCGTGCCGCCCTCAGTCTGCCTATCTACGCCCCCCTTGTGGGCTGGAGCTCCACCAGCCCACGTTTCAGCGCGCACCCTGACCCCCGCGCCCCATCAAGCTCTTGCGCTGATGGGAAAAGGATGAGGAGGAGATGGCCGCACGAGGGCAACTCCTGACAAGGATCAACGTCCGCAGTCCTGAGTCCTGAGGAGGAAAAGGATAGAGGGAGGAGGAGGAGGAGGAGGAGGAGGAGGAGGAGGAGGAGGAGGAGGAGGATGAAGAGGAGGAGGAGGAAGAGGAGGAGGAGGAGAAGGAGGAGGGAGAAGAGGAGGAGAAGGATAATTAGAGAGGAGGAGTAGGAGAAGGATTAGAGAGGACCCTTCCTGGCCAGCAGTTGGGATGGGCTACGCTTGGCCCAACCATGTGACCAGCCCAGGAGATGGTGTTTTTGTGGGGGGGCGCTGGTGCACGCTTCTGCTGTTGCTGCGGCTGGCCTCAGCGCAGCTGCTGTGTCGCTTAGGCGGGCCAATGCTACAACCCCGTGCAAAAAGCAACTGGTGTTTGGTGAGCCCCCCGGTCCCCCATTTCAATGCTGATCGCGCGAAATTGAACATTGAACATTGAGATTGGGGGGGGGGAGGTGTGTAGAAAAACACCATTCGCTTTTTGCACGGGGGGGTCGGGAGAGGCCGCTGGCAGGCTTATGCCCGCTGCGTCTCCCCAGCCTTGGGGCAACCATTGTCGCAGCCCTTGCACTTCTAGTGGCATAGGAACGTGAAGACCCCTTCGTCTCCTCTTTGAGCGCACTGCAAAACGGCGCCATCATCATCGTCGCCTTCTACATCGCCATCACCGTTTGTCACGCATACGGAGTTATCGTTTGTTGCCGTCCCCGGGTTGCCTGGCCGGTGCCGGAGGGCATTCTTGTGGTAACACGAGGGTCTTCCCCAGGGACCCTCGCGTCCAGACGTTCTCAAAATTCTGAGGTGGTCCGGCCCGTTTCGCCTGAGTTATCATCGCAGCTCTGAGCTCCCAGATGCCGCGCCAGAGGTGGTCCGATCCAGCCCACTTCGCATGAGACATCTTCGCATGTCTGGGCTTGGAAATGCCACGCGCGATGTGGTCGGGCCCGATTTGCTTAAGACATCCCAGCAACTCTGGGCTCAAAGATGCCAGGGAGTATTGTGCTAGACATGCGTAGCGCACTCTGCGAGAATGCAACAACGTTCTCACCAGAGTCGTTGGACGTCTCAACAAGAGCATTTGTTTCTTCCCCAAAGTGTGATGAGTTATGTCCTGCTGTGGCAAGAATTATTATGCCTGGAGGGCCCACGCTTGCAGACATTCTCAAATTCTGAGGTGGCCCGGCCCGATTCGTCGGAGCCATCTTCGCAATTATGAGTTGTCCGGCCCGTTTCGCATGAGGCATCCTCGCTTATGAATCGAGGACGCCTGCGGCGACGTCACCGGCCGCTCCCAAAATTTTGCCAGTTCGTGGCGATACGGAAAAAATGCTGGGGCGACGGCCATGTCCAGTTTCTGCGGGGAGACATTTTGGTGCCATCAGGACTTGTCTTGGGGCCATCTTGTGGCAGGGTGGTCCTGGAGGGGTCCCCGAACCAAGATGGGTCGGAGTTCACTCTTGGAGCCCTCTTGGGGCCTCCATTGGAGCTCACTGGGACCATTGGGACTCACTCGTGGGGCCCTCGACAGCCCACGGGCCATCTTGGGCCGTCTTGGAATCTGTCTTGGAATCTCCGACCACGAGCTGTCTTGGAATCTCCGAGGGCGATTTTGGGCTGTCTTGGGGCCATCTAGGGCTTTTTTGGAGCTCTTGTGGAGCGATAATGCAGAAATGTGAAGATCATGACAAAACATAGGATTGTCAATGCTTTTGTCCTTCCGGGGCCCGTCTGGAGGCGTCTTGGGGATCACTTGGACCGTTTTCGAGGCGTCTTGGGGTATCTTGGAAGTGGCTTCGGGACCATTGTGGGCCATATGGAAGCATCGTGGGGGGCGTGAGGCACCCTGATGCGCCATCTTGGCCCTCTTGGTCGTCTTGGTGGCCATCTTGGCCCATCTGGGGCTTTCTGGGAGGGCCCCTGAGGGGCGGTGTCAAAAAGTTGCTTGGGGTCGGCGACAGAGTTGGGCCCGCTCACGATCGCAGTGTCAGGGGAGGAGCAGACTAGTAGGAGTGCGTTGGTCTTCGTCCTTGCCTTTGGGAATTTCCAGAGAGAGGGGGGGGCAGATGAGTATGAGTGCGTTTGTCTTGATCCTTGTCTTAGCGGTTTTCCAAAGACACACGCATGGCAGCTGAGAGGAGGAGAGGGGTAGCGGGCACCTGTGAGCGATGTGGAAGAGAGAGAGAGAGAGAGAGATAGAGAGAGAGAGAGAGAGAGAGGCAGAGAGAGAGAGAGAGAGATGGGCCAAAAACTGTCCTGTCGGTTCCAAAAGTTGTCCCTGACGGGGTCCCGGTGGGCGTCCGGAGGGTTCCCAGGGTGGTCCTGGAGGGGTCCCGAGCGAAGATGGAACGGCGGAATGCCTGGACATATGCAACTTTCTTGTTGGGGTCCTGTTGGAGCCATTTGGAAGCCTAGTCGGCGCCTTTTGGAGCTCTTTTTCTGTTTCTTCGGGTCATGTTGGAGCGTCTTGGGGCAATCTCAGAGCCATCTTGGGCTCAGAGAGAGAGAGAGAGAGATTGAGAAATGTGTACATATATATATATATATGTAGAGAGAGAGAGAGAGAGAGATGGGCCAAAAACCGTCCAGTCGGTTCCAAAATCTGTCCCTGACGGGGTCCCTGTGGGCGTCTGGAGGGTTCCAAGGGTGGTCCTGGAGGGGTCCCGAGCGAAGATGGAATGGCGGAATGCCTGGACATGTGCAACGCTCTTGTTGGGGTCCCCTGTTGGAACCATCTGGAAGCCTTGTCGGCGCCTTTTCGGGCTCTTTTTCTGCTTATTCGGCCCATGTTGGAGCGTCTTGGGGCAATCTCGGAGCCATCTTGTGCTCTCCCGGGGATATCCGACACCTCCGTGACTCCTCTTCGGGTGTGTAGGACCAGTTTTGGAGGGTCTTGGGGCGCTTTTGGGCCGTCTTGGGGCCATCTTGGGCCGTCTTGTGGGCGTCTTGCGCCGTCTTGGACCTGTCTTGGCGCTCTTGGAGGCGTCTTGGAGCCATCATGAGCCCTCTGGGGGCCGTCTTGGGGCGCTCTTGGGCCGTCGCCAGGCCGTCGTGGAGCGAAAAGGCAGGAGAGCCGACAACGTTGAAAAAACCTCAGGAAAAACGATGGTTTTTTGTTTCTTAGCTCACCTTCTTGGGCTTCTGTTGGGCCATTTGGGAGGCGTTTCGGGCCATCTGAGGCCATCTTGGAACCATCTTGAAGCCATCTTGGCTGTCATGGAGCATCTTGGAGCCATCTTGAGCCGTCCTGGAGCTCTCTTGGGCCGTCTTGGACCGCTTTGCGGGCCATCTTGGGTCGTCTTGTGCCTGTCTTGGATCGTCTTGGAGGCCATCTTGGACTATCTGGAGCTCTCCGGAAGGGCCCCGGAGGGCTGGGGCCAAAAAGGATCACTCCGGTTTCTTCGGTGCTCACTGCAGTACTGGATGGATGTCGCGCCCCCCCGCCGCCGCCATTTTGAACTGATTCTGGGCAGCGGGCCCGCCGCCAGTTTGCCCGCTGTCCCTCGCTGTGGTTTTTATAATGAAAGACGATCCAGCCCGCCGACGACGCCGCCCGCCGCCCGCCGACGCCGCCCGCCGCCCGCGGCTCCGTCTCCAACACGGCCCATTTTTTTCCGGGCGACCGCAGCATCGGACCCAACCACCAAGTGAGATTTGCTTTTTGATTATAGGTTCCAGGAAAGAGTGCCAGCAGTGATTATATATCATTGAGGTTTTATATACTGATTTTGAAATATGCTGCCCACCATTTTTAATTTTCATTGATTTAGAATTTTCCCGCCGCGAGTTTTTTCATGGGAGTCCCGACTGATATGTTCGGATTGGATCGCCCCGCCGCCGTTTTTCCGCTCATGTCAGTGAGTGATTCCGTATATTTGTCTCGCCGCCGATGTTTTTCTGATATGCAGTTCTTCCTTGTGGTAACGGCGTGATCAAAAAGGTCGGCGACAGATTTAGGCCCATAGGAGCTTCTTTTTTTTGTCCCAAAGTGACCAAATTGACATATGCGTCTCAGTACGGCGCCACCGCAAGCGGGAGCGGCCGGATCTAAAGACTGCCACCTCTGCCGCCGACCCCAAAAAAATTCGTTGGGGTCGTCGG
>CAUYUJ010004280.1:313142-353142 GCA_963575745.1 Prorocentrum cordatum
CCTTGTCCTCCCCCCTCGCTCTCCTACTCCTCCTACCTCCTCTTGCCTCCTCCTTGCCGCGCTCCCCTCTTGCCTCTCCGTCTCCTCCTTAGCCTCCTCCTCCTCCTCCTTCTCCTCCCTTATCTTCCTCCTCCTCCTCCTCGTCCTCCTTTTCCTCTCCTCCTCCTCTCCTCCCTCCCTCCTCCCTCCTCCCTCCTTCCTTCTCCCTCCCTCCTTCCTCCTCCCTTCTCCCTCCTCCCGCTTCCCTCCTCCCTTCTCCCTCCGTCCTCATCCCTCCTTCGTCCTCCCTCCTCCGTCCTCCCTCCAGCCTTCCTGCACCAGGCGCTCTGGGTACCGGAGCCCATGCCGTCGACCGCAAGCCAGGCCGGGGCACGCAGAGGGTCCCAGCCCTCTGCTACGGGGCTCTCGCCCAGGAAGAGGAAGGTGGCGGACGAGGAGAGGAGGAGGAGGAGGAGGAGGAGGAGGAGGAGGAGAGGAGGAGGAGGAGGAGGAGGAGGAGGAGGAGGAGGAGAAGGAGGGGGAGCAGGAGGAGGAGGAGGAGGAGGAGGGGAGGAGAAGGAGGAGGAGGAGGAGGAGGAACAGCAGGAGAAGCAGGAGAAGAAGGAGGAGGCGGAGCAGGAGGAGCAGGAGGAGGGAGGAGGAGGAGGAGATGCAAGAGGAGGAGGAGGAGGAGGAGGAGGAAAGGAGAAGAAGGACGAGGAGAAGTAGGAGGAGGAGGAGGAGATGCAGGAGGAGGAGCAGCAGCAGAGAGGAGCAGGAGGAGGAGGAGAGGAGGAGGAGGAGGAGGAGGAGGAGGAGGAAGGAGAGCAGGAGGAGGAGGAGGAGGAGAGGGGGAGCAGGAGGAGGAGGAGGAGGAGGAGGTTGATGGGGAGGAGGAGGAGGAGGACGAGGAGGAGGAGGAGCAGGAGCAGGAGGAGGAGGAGGAGGGAAGGAGAAGGAGAAGGAGAAGAGAAAGAGAAGGAGAAGGAGGACGAGGAGGAGGGAGGAGGAGGAATGAATAGAGCAGGAGGAGGAGGGAGGAGGAGGAGGAATGAGTGGGAGGAGGAGGAGGAAGAAGAAGGAAGAGGAGGAGAAGGAGCAGGAGGAGGAGGAGGAATGATTGGGAAAAGGAGGAGGAGGATCCGGAGGAGGAGAGGGAGAAGGAGGAGGAGGAGGGGGAGGAGGAGGCGAGGAGGAGAGGGGGAGGAGGAGGCGACGAGGAGGAGGGGGAGGAGGAGGCGAGGAGGAGGAGGAGGAGGAGGAGGAGAAATGAGAGGAGAGGAAATGTGAGAGAGGCGAGCTAGGCGTGCTCGCACCATTTCTGACATCCGACCCTTTCCCATTGCGCTGTTTTGTTATATTTCCGCCGATAGGTATCACTGCGGACTCGAAACCCCAAGCAGGACCCAATTTTGTCACGCGCATCCACAAGAGAGGAGTGGCGTACACTGGAGGAGGGGGGGCGGATGAACAGGAGGATGAGCAAAGGGAGGAGGAGGAGGAAGGAAGAAGGAGGACGAGGAGAAACAACATCAGCATGGGCAGGAGTGGGAGAAGCGGAATATGCAGGATGACCAGGGGAAGGCGGGGGAGTGGAAGCGACTGGTGAGACAACGATGAGGTTGCAGTCGGATCCAGAAGAGTGGCCCGCGCTGGGGCGAGAGCGTCATCCTGAACGATGGGAGCAAAGTACCGTTTCCAAACTGAAGCCAAATCTGCAGCGGGAACACAGTTTGAGACACCGAAAACATCTGATCGATTCAAAGACAGTGGAGACACGTAGCATCCCGAAGATGCGGATAAGAGTGAGGGGGCGGTGGGGACGTCGGCAGTCCGCGAGACTCTGGAGAAGCCCGCCGCAGGCGCCAACGTTTAACACATTATACAACGAGCCCGCCGCAGGCGCCGATTTTTCTTCAACCAATGTGGATCGGTCGCGGGTGGGTCGCGGATGCGTCGCGGGGTGGGTCGCGGGTGGGTCGCGGGTGGGTCGCGGGTGGGTCGCGGATGGGTCGCGGGGTGGGTCGCGGGTGGGTCGCGGGCGGGTCGCGGGTGGGTCGCGCGGGTGGGTCGCGGGTGGGTCGCGGGTGGGTCGGGTGGGTCGCGGGGTGGGTGGGGTCGCGGGGTGGGTCGCGGGGGTGGGTCGCGGGGTGGGGTCGCGGGTGGGGTGGTGGGTCGCGGGGGGGACGACGACAACAAGCAACAACAACAGCAACAACAACAGCAACAACAGCAACGACAACAACGCAACAAGCACAATCTTCACCACGGATTCTTACTCCAACCACGCACCCAGGGACAATGAGTAGAGTAGTATTCCCATTGGGTAATAGGAGGAAGCAGAGAGGAGAGAGCAGAGAAGAGGAGAGAGGAGAGAGGAGCGCACAGTTGGAGAGGAGAGAGGAGGAGAGAGAAGGAGAGAGCAGGAGAGATGGGGGGGAGGGAGGAGGAGGAGGAGGAGGAGGAGGAGGAGGGAGGAGGAGGAGGAGGAGGAGGAGGAGGAGGAGCAGCAGGAGGAGGAGGAGGAGGAGAGGAGGAGGAGGAGGAGGAGGAGGAGGAGGAGGAGGAGGAGGAGGAGGAGGAGCTGCAGCAGCAGCAGCAGCAGCAGCACGCGCGCGCGAGCCTAACGGTGGGGTCAGGTGGCGCACACCCCACGGCCGCACCCCCGCCTCATCAGCCTCCTGTCCCTCTCCTTCTGCCCCTCCCCCCTTCTCCTTGTCGCCTCGTTCCTTACCTCTGCCTGTCGCCGTTTTGGGGGGAGGTGCGCCCTGTCGCGGGTGCCCGGGTGGTCTTTGGTCGTCCTTCCGGGTGCCAACAAAAACCTCCTGGATGGGCGCACCTCCTTGTTTCTCTTCGCGCCTAGTCTGTGGACGCTTGACTTTTCCTCGCCCCTTCGTTTCTTGTCCGCTTGCTCTTCCCTTGCTCGCTTCTTGTCCGGTTTCCCTTCCCCACTTCAGTGTGCAGCAGCATCAGCAGAATCAGGAGCAGGAGCAGGAGCAGGAACAGGAAGAGGAGCAGGAGCAGGAGCAGGAGCAGGGAGGAGGAGGGTGAGCAGCAGCAGCAGCAGCAGCAGCAGCAGCAGCAGCAGCAACAAACAAACAAACAAACAAACAAACAAACAAACAAACAAGACCAGCAGCAGGAGCAGAGGCAGCAGCAGGAGCAGCAGGAGTAGGAGCAGGAGGAGCGGAGGAGCAGGAGGAGGAGAAGGAGGAGGAGCAGGAGGAGGAGGAGGAGGATGAGGAGGAGCAAGAGGAGCAGCAGTGATGAGCGGGACGAGGATGGACGAAGAGGAGGAGCAGGAGCAGGAGCAGGAGGAGGCGCTGGATGACCTGAATGAGAGAGAGAGAGAGAGAAGCAGCAGCAGCAAATGGAGGAGGCATGCTTGGCGCCGCGAGGCCTCCAGCTCCAGCGCCGGGGCCGGCGGCGGCGGCGGCCACTGCGGGAGGAGCGCGCGCGAGCGCGGTGCTCGTCGCCGTCGGCGCTCGTCGTCGGCGCGGCGCGTTCATCGTCGGCGCCGTCGTCTTCGCCGGCGTCTTCGCCGCGGGCGTCTTCGCCGCCGTCGCCTTCGCCGCCGTCGCCTTCGCCGTCGGCGTCGTCGCCCCCTGGTATCCAGGCGCTGCATGGTTTTCGCACCAGGCGCCTTCGCCCGGCTTCGGACCCCGGGAACATATCACAGGTGGATCCGGCTCGGTACTTGCCTCAGAGAGGTGGTGTCCAGGGCTCTGGTCGGGCTTTCTCGCGGCTCTGCATGTAATTGCGACGTCGGATCTCGAGGTTGTCCTTCGCGTCGGCGGCGTCGTCCTGGCCGTTGCCTCTGCTTCCCGAGCGGGGCGCTGCCGGCTGGCCTGCCCTGGGGCCACCGGGCCGTCGGGCTGCCGCTCCCGCGCTGCCCCGGGGGCCCGCGGTCTTCCTGCCGGGCAGGTGGCGGGCGGCGGGCGTGGGCATCTGAGCACGCTCCCGTGGGCGCGGGCGTGGGCGTTTGAGCGGGCGTGGGCGTGGGCGTCCCTGACTCCAGATCCGCCCTACTTTGGCTTTTTTCCCAACTTAAAACTGCGTCGGAAATCCACCTATAAGAGGCCGAACAAGTAGGGCGGAAATTTCTGCACCCAGCATAAAGTAGGGCGGCAATCCACAGAAGTATGGCGGAAACAGCAGCAGAAAAGTAGGGCGGAACTTGGCATCAGCGGGGCTTGAAAAGTAGGGCAGAACTTCCAAGCCCTACCTACGAACTTCCCCAAAGTAGGGCGGATCCGGAGTCAGGGGTGAGCCATGTCGAGCGGGAGTGAGCCTTCGTTCCGTCCAGCTTCTTGAGCCGGGTCGTCTCTCCCAGCCTGCTGCTGCGCGGCCTTGGGCCACCGCTGCGGTTGCGACTGCGACTGCGAGGGGGGGGAGGACGAGAGGAGAGGGACAAGCTAGGTGCGCCCGCGCCGAGTCTGACATCCTGCATCTCCCGCCCATCCCTTCCCCTCCCACTGCGCTGGTTTGTCACATGTACAATGTTAACGAATAGACCCCCTGGGGGCGCCCAGTCGGGCTCGCTAATTACCCTCCGGGCTCGCTTCCTAGGAGCGGCCCAGAGAGGCCAAGGGGGCCCCAAGACGGGACAAGAGGGCTCCAGAAAGCGCCCAACAGGGCCCAAGAGGCCTCCAAGGCAGCCCAAGAGCGCTCCAAGACGCCCAAAATGGCCCCAAGAGGCCCCAAAGAAGCCCCAAGAGCGCTCCAAGGGGACCCCCAGGAGGGCCAAAGAGGCGAAGATCAGTCATGTTCCTGTTGTTTTTCTTCGTTTTTCGCGTTCTTGCGTTATGCGCTTCCGACGCTCCAAGATGGCCCCAGAGGCCCCCAACTGGGCACCAAGAAGGGCCCCAAGACGGTCCAAGAGGGCCCCAAAACGGTCCAAGAGGCGCCCAAGATCGCCCAAGAGGGCCCCAAGACGGCCCCAAGAGGGGCCCAAGAGAGGGAACGCAAACCAACAATTCGAGCCTTCCGCCCCAAGAGGCCCCCTGCAGGCCCCAAGAGGCCCCCAAGAGAGCCCAAGAGGCCCCCTAGAGGCCCCCTAGAGGCCCCTTAGAAGCTCCAGGAGGCCCAAAAAGAGACCCCAATAGGCCTCCAAACGGCTCACAAGAGGCCTCCAAAGCTTTCTTGGAGGCCCCCGAGAGGCCTCCCACGATATCCAAACGAACTTCCAAGAGGCCTCTAACCCACAATCCAGGCACGGTGGCGGGATGGGCCGAAGGCCACTAGACGGGCCAAGACGCCGAAGACGGCCTCCAGACGGCCCAAGAGGCACCCAAGATACCCAAGAGGCCTCCAAGACGTCCCCCAAGAGAGCTCGAAGAGGCCAACAAGCATTGATGTTCCTTTGGTGTTTGAGCAATGCTGGCGGTTCCGCCTGTTCCGCTTCCTGACGTTGCAAGGAGACGCCCCAAGAGGCCCCGAGGATCGCCCTAAGACGATCCATTAGGCTTCAAAAGCGCCCCAAGACGGCACCAAAACGGCCGAAGAGACGTCCAAGACGGCCCGAGAGGGCCCCAACCACGGCCCAGGATCGGGAACGTGAACCGAGAACTCGAGATCTTCGCCCCAGGAGACCCCAGGAGGCTTCAAGAGGTCCCCAAGAAGCCCCAAAGAGACCCAAAAGAGCCCCAAGAGAGGCCCCGAGTGCACTTGAAAATTAGCCTGGCGAAGGACCCAACCACATGCAGTTGTGGGCACCGTCGTTGTATGCACCGCATTCGGTGGAGCTCCTTATGGGGCCACGAAGCGTGGCAGGACGTTGCCAAACTGGATCACCGGACAGCTCGCCCCTTGGCCCCCCGCCAGCCCCACGCCAAGGGGCGAGCATATATACAGGCGCAGCACCGCGCTGGATGCGTAGCCGTCGGCTGGGCCAACCAAGCGAATGACGCATCGCGTGGCGGCTGGATGCCCGCGCCGAGCACAGATATTCTCTGTTCCTCCCTCCTCCTCCTCCTCCTCCTCCTCCGCGGGCTTAAAACTGCCATCGAAATATCCTCACACGCTGGCTTAAAACTACCACCGACATATCGTCACCCGCAGGCTTAAAACTGCCACCGAAATATCCTCGCCCGCTGGATCAATGCAGCCACAGAAACATCCTCACCCGCTGGCTTAAAACTGCCACCGACATATCCTCACCCGCGGAAATAAAACTGCCACCGAAATATCCTCACCCGCTGGCTTAAAACTGCCACCGAAATATCCTCACCCGCTGGCTGAAAACTGCCACCGAAATATCCTCACCCGCTGGCTTAAAACTGCCACCGAAATTTCCTCACCTGCTGGCTTAAAACTGCCACCGAAATATCTTCACCCGCGGAAATGAAACTGCCACCGAAATATCCTCACCCGCTTTCTTAAAGCCGCCACCGAAATATCCTCACCCGCTGGCTTAAACTGCCACCTAAATATCCTCACCCGCTGGCTTGAAACTGCCACCGAAATATCCTCACCCGCTGAAATAAAACTGCCACCGAAATATCCTCATCCGCTTTCTTAAAGCCGCCACCGAAATATCCTCACCCGCTGGCTTAAACTGCCACCGAAATATCCTCACCCGCTGGCTTGAAACTGCCACCGAAATATCCTCACCCGCTGAAATAAAACTGCCACCGAAATATCCTCACCTGCTGGCTTGACACTGCCACCGCTCGATAACACTCGATAATACATCGATAACACCTCATGCTATCGAGGTGTCATCGAGTGTTATCGAGGTGCTCTCGAGCGTTATCGAGCTCGATCACACTCGATAACACCTCGATAACACCTCGATAACACTTCGAAAACATGTTATCGAGGTGTTATCGGGTGTTATCGAGGTGTTATAGAGCGGGTGATGGTCACCCGCTGGCTTGAAACTGCCACCGCAATATCCTCACCCGCTGGCTTAAATCTGCCTTCGAAATATCCTCACCCGCTGGCTGAAAACTGCCACTGGAATATCCTCACCCGCTGGCTTAAAACTGCCACCGAAATATCCTCATCCGCGGGAATAAAACTGCGACCCAACTATGCTCATCTGCCGGCTTAAAACTGCCGCCAAAATACCCTCACCCGCGGAAATAAATTTGCCACCGAAATATCCTCACCAGCTGGCTTAAAACTGCCACCGAAACATCCTCACCCGCTGGCTTAAAACTGCCACCAGAATATCCTCACCCGCGGAAATAAAACTGCCACCGAAATATCCTCACCCGCTGGTTTAAAATTGTCACCGAAATATCCTCACCCGCGGGCTTAAAACTGCCACCGGAATATCCTCACCCGCGGAAATGAAATTGCCACCGAACTATCCTCACCCGCTGGCTTAAAACTGCCACCGAAATATCCTCACCCGCTGGCTGAAAACTGCCACCGAAATATCGTCACCCGCTGACCCGCTGGCTTGAAACTGCCACCGAAATATCCTCACCCGCTGGCTGAAAACTGCCGCCGAAATATCCTCACCCGGTGGTTTAGAACTGCCACCGAAATATCCTCATCCGCGGGAATAAAACTGCGACCCAAATATGCTCATCTGCCGGCTTAAAACTGCCGCCAAAATACCCTCACCCGCGGAAATAAATCTGCCACCGAAATATCCTCACCCGCTGGCTGAAAACTGCCACCGAAATATCCTCACCGGCTGGCTTAAACTGCTATCAGAATATCCTCACCCGCGGGAATCAACTGCCACCGAAATATCCTCACCCGCTGAAGCACCGAAATTTCCTCAACTGCTGGCTCAAAACTGCCACCGAAATATCCTCACCCGCTGGCTGAAAACTGCCACCGAAATATCCTCACCCGCTGGCTTAAAACTGCCACCGAAATATCCTCACCGGCTGGCTTAAAACTGCCACAGAAATACCCTCACCCGCTGGCTTAAAACTGCCACCGAAATATCCTCACCCGCGGAAATAAAACTGCCATCTAACGGCCTGGTGGTTGAGTTCAGTCTGTCTACCTCGCGAAAATCAAATTACGGGCTGCGCCCGTAAATGAGGCGAGCGCATGCGGGCGCTGGCATTTGGGCCTTCGATGGAGTTCCCGATGGGGCCACGAAACGTGTGAGTGGTATGCCAAAATAGATGCGGTGGGCGCATGCGAGCACTGGTGGGTCTTCGGTGGAGCTCCTCCTGGTGCCGCGAAACGTGTGATGGGTGCGCCAAACTGGGCGCGGTGGGCGCATGCGAACGTTGGCACATGGACTTTCGGTGGAGCCCCTATGGGGCAATGAAACATGTGAGGGGTGTGCCGAAATAGGTGCGGTGGGCGCATGCGGGCTTCGCCACTGGGGCCTTCAGAGGAGATCCTTGAGGGGCCGCGGAACGTGCGAGGGGTGTGCCGAAATTGGTGGCGGGGGCTCGTGCGGGCTGCACCGCTGGGGCTTGTGGTGCAGCTCGCTATGGGGCCACGAAGCGGGACATGGGTGGCGGGAGCGCATGCGCCGCTGGGGCCTTCGGTGCAGCCCCAATCTGGGCCGCGAAACGCGTGGCCACGACACGTGTGAGGGGTGTGCTGACATGGGTGCGGTGCCCGCGTGCGGGCGCTGCCAGTGGGGCCGCCGGTGGAGCTCCCTATGGGGCCACGAAGCGTGTGAGAGGTGCGCCGAAGTGGGTGCGGTGCCCGCATGCGAGCGCAGCCATTGTGAGGCCCTGGGTGGAGCTCCCTGCGGGGCCACGCAGCGTGTGAGGGGTGTGTGCCGAAAGGGGTGCGGTGCCCGCATGCGAGCGCAGCCACTGGGACCCTCGGTGGATGTCACACTGGGGCCACGCAGCGTGCGAGGGGTGTGCCGAGAGGGGTGCGGTGCCCGCATGCGAGCGCAGCCAGTGAGGCCTTCGGTAGAGCTCCTGAAAGGGCCACGGAATCAGGGGTGTGCCGAAATGGGTGCGGTGCACGAAGCGTGCGAGGGGTGCGCCGAGATGTGTGCGGCGCCCGCATGCGAGCGCAGACATTGTGCCCCGCGGTGGAGCTCCCTATGGGACCACGAAACGTGTGGGCGTGTGTGCCGAAATGGGTGTGGTGCCCGCATGCGAGCGCAGCCTTTGGGACCTTCGGTGGAGGTCCTTTGGGGGCCACGCAGCGTGTGAGGCGTGTGCCAACATGGGTGCGGTGCCCGCATACGAGCGCAGCCAGTGAGTGAGGCCTTCGGTGGAGCTCCCTATGGAGCTCCCTGTGGGGCCTCGAAACGTGTGAGGGGTGTACCGACATGTGTGGCGGGAGCGCATTCGGGTTGCACCGTTGGGGCCTTCGGTGCAACCCCCTATGGAGCCACGAAGCGTGTGAGGGGTGTGACGAAATGGGTGGCGGTGGCCGCATGCGAGCGCAGCCAGTGGTGCCTTCGGTGGAGCTCCCCATGGGGCCACGACCGCAACGTGTGAGGGGTGTGCCGAAATGGGTGCGGTGCTCGCATGCGAGCGCAGCCAAGGGGGCCGCCGGTGGAGCTCCCTATGTGACCACGGAACGCGTGAGTGGTGTGCCGATATGGGTGCGGTGCCCGCATGCGAGCGCAGCCACTGGGGCCCTCGGTGGAGCTCCCTATGGGGCCACGAAGCGTGTGAGGGTTGTGTGCCGAAATGGGTGCGGCGCCCGCATGCGAGCGCAGCCACTGGGGCCCTCGGTCGAGCTCCCATATGGGCCCACGAAACGTGTCGGGGGTGTGCCGAAATGGGTGGCGGTGCCCGCGTGCGAGCGCAGACAGTGGGGCCTTCTGTGAAGCTCCCCTTGGGGCCACGAAACGTGTGAGGGGTGTGCCGACATGAGCGGCGATGATTCTGACGAGAACGGCGATGATGATGAAGTTGTTGGTGATGATGACGATGGTGACGATGACGACGACGATGACGCTGATGCTGATGCTGATGCTGATGACGATGACGATGACGATGATGATGATGATGATGATGATGATGATGATGATGATGATGATGATGATGATGATGATGATGATGATGATGATGATGATGATGATGCCGATGCTGATCCTGGTGATGATGATGATGCTGATGATGATGCTGATGATGATGCTGATGATGATGTTGATGCTGATGCTGATGCTGCTGCTGCTGCTGCTGCTGCTGCTGCTGCTGATGATGATGATGATGATGATGATGATGATGATGATGATGATGATGATGATGGGATGTTGAGGTGATGATGGGACGATGGGACGATGGTAGGAGGAGGTGGTACGAGGAGGGAGAAGGAGAGGAGGAGAGGTGGGACGCGGGGCGCTGTCTCTTCAAAACGAGGACCCAACACCACAGGATGATTGGGACAAAAGAGGATTCCAACATTGTCTTATTTTTGTTCAAGTTCGCCTGGCAGCTTGACTACGCTTGCAAAAAAAGGAGATAACAAATTTCCTCCCCTTCCTCCTCTTCCTCCTCCTTCTCCCCCATGTACTCCTCCTCTGCGGCCTTCTCCTCCTCGTCCTTCTCCTCCTCCTCGTCCTTCTCCTCCTCCTCCTCCTCCTCCTTCTCCTCCTCCTCCTCATCATCCTCCTCCTCCTCCTCGTCCTCCTCTTCCTTCTCCCCCAGGGAACCCCTTCACCTCCCATTTCCCTCCCTCTCCCTCTGGCTACTCTGGCTACGTCCAGCCGCGGCGAAGTTAAGGGCCCCCGAAGTGCCCCTTAGGCCTGTCCTAGGCCTCCGTGGGTGGACCGTAGGAAGTGTTGGAAGCTACTTGGGCGTCTTCGTGGTTCCTGGAAGCCCCGGAGAAGAAGCACCATGAAAGCAGAGGTTCCCGAGAGTTCGACCGTCCAGCCTAGCTGTAGCTTGAGCACGCGCGAAGCGCGCGCGATGGCGTGGCGGGAAGCAGGAGAGGGAAGCCGAGGATGAGGAGCGGCTTGTGGTTCCTGGTCGCCCCGTGGCCATCTTCCCCTCCCGCCTCGCCTTGGCGGCGCTGGCCCACACCGTCGGGGGGGGGGGGCTGGTGGCGCAGAGGGCAGTAGGGAAGGATGGGCACAAGCAGCAGCAGGATGAGCAGCAGGAAGAAACCACATCAAAAAAGGATGAGCAGCAGGAAGGGAGGGAGGGGAGTTGTTTCTCCGATCAGGCGCAGTCGGGTGCCGAGTCTGCGGTGCAGGAGGAGGAGGAGGTGGAGGAGGAGGGAGGACCAGGACGGGCAGGCAGACAAATGCCCGGACCGACCGTGTCTTCCAGAAATGGCGCATGTGTTGAGACCGCAAGCTGCGGGTATGCTGTCCCAAATCGTCAAAAAAGGCAAACTCTTGCCAGGCGGAGCCTGGATCATGGGTCGCGACGGCGACCAGAAAACAATGCCGCGGCGAGTCTTACCAAAAACGCCAAGCGCGTAGAGTGTAGAGTGGCCTCGTCGAACGGCCAGGCGCGCGCTCGGACAACAGAGTACAGCACCCAACTATAGCATGTGGATGACAACTATCCTGGCGACAGGCCCGACCACATGCAGGCCTGGGTATCGCAAGGCAGGCGGGGCAAAAGGGGGATCTCCCTGCGGGGCCACGAAACGCCTGAGAGGTGTGCCGAAATGAACGGGTGGACACTCTGCGAAACCTGCCACTGGGGCCTTCGGTGGGGCTCACTTCTGGGGGCACGGAGCGCGTGTGAGGGCTGCGCCGAAATGGGCGGGGGGAGGCCATGCGAGCCCCGAAATGGGCGGTACCCCGTGGGACCACCCCGCGGAGAGGGGCGCGCCGACGTGGGCGGGGGGGACGCCTCTGCGTGCCCTGCCGCTGGGGCCTTCGGTGGGGCCCCCTATGGGGCCACGGAGCGCGTGCGAAGGTCTCCTCCTCCTCCTCCTCCTCCTCCTCCTCCTCCTCCTCCTCCTCCTCCTCCTCCTCCTCCTCCCTCCTCCTCCCTCCTCCTCCCTCCTCCTCCTCCTCCCCCTGCCGACAGGGGCGGCGGGGGGACGCTGCGCGGGGAGGCGGGCGCGCAGCGGCCGCGGCGGAGCGGCGCGGCCCGGCGCCCGCGCGCACGAGGACGCGGGCCGACCGCGAGGGCTGCGCCCGCAGCCACGGCGAGCGCTCCACGGCGCGCCGCCGCCGCCGGCGGGTCCTTCGGTTGGGGCGCCCCTCTCGTGCTCCCTCCTCCTCCTCCTCGCCTCCTCCTCGTCCTCGGCTCCTCTCTCTCCTCCTCATCCCCCTCCTTTCTCCCCCCTCCTCATGCCGACGTTCCTCCTGCCCGCCTCCTCCTCCTTGTCCTCCTCCTGGCGCGTGGCTCGAGATATCCTCTGAACGCGCCCACCTTCACGTGTCTGGCCAGCCCTGAAGATATACAGAGAAGGATGGGCGACTTATGTCAGAATGCACGTTGTGCCGATCCCGCGACCTTGTCCCTTTGGGTGCGAGGCAGGCTTCGACTCCATCGAGCACGATCTCCAGTGCCGGGGGCTCCTTCATCTTCAGGCGTTGCCTCGGGATTCCTGCACGAAGAGGTTCTGGTGAGACTGGGCGTTGGCGCGGACCACCAGCAGTCAGGCGAAAATTCCAGGAGCCATTGCCTCGCGAGGGTTGCGGTGATGCACCGCCTCTACCACATCACCAAAGACGTAAAGGTTGCCGAACTCGATTACGACCACCAGCAGCAGGCGGTTCTCGCCGCTCGCGCCGCTCAGAGACTGCCCGCCTGCATAGTTGGCGCTGCTGGCGCTTCGGGCTAGGCATGAAGACATGCGTCCGCAGGTTGACTTACGCTCCTCCTCCTTATTTTCCCCCTCCTCTTCCTCCTGCCTTCCCCCCTCCTCCTGCCTTTCCCCTTCCTCCTCCTTCTTCACTCCTCCTCCTCCGCCCTCTTGTCGCCCCCCTCCCCAGCCCCCTCCTCTTTCTTTCCCCCCCCTCCCCCCCACCCCCCCCCGCGCGCGACCCCGACGATGACGACGACGACGACGTCGACGACCACGACCACGACCACGACCACGACCACGATCACGACGACCACGACGACCAGGAAGACAACGACGACGACGACGAGGATGACGACGATGACGACCACGACGACCACGACCACCACGACGACGACCACCACGACCACCACGACGATGACGACCGCGACAACGACGTTGACGACGACCACGACCACGACGACGACGACGACGACGAGGACGACGACCACGACCACGACCACGACCACGTCCACGTCCACGACCACGACCACGACGACGACCGCGACCACGACGACCTCGACCACCATCACGACGACCACGACGACGACGACGACGACCGCGACCACGACCACCACGACGACGACGACGACGACCACGACCACCACGACCACCACGACGGCGACGACGACGACCACGACCACCAAGACGACGATCATGACTACCACTACACGACGACCACGTCGACGACGACGACGTCGTCGACGGCGACCACGACCACGACACGACCATGACCACGACCACGACCACGACAACGACCACGACCACGACCACCACACGACGACGACGACAACGACGTCGGCAACGACCACGCCCACGACCACGACCACGACCTTGACCACGACCACGGCCACGATCATGACCACCACCACGACCGCGACGGCCTCGACCACCATCATGGCGACGACGACCACGACCACAACCACGACCTCGACCACGACCACGACCACATCCGCGACGGCCTCGACCACTTTCATGGCGACGACGACCACGACCACGACCACGACCACAACCACGACCACGACGACCACAACGACGACGACGACCGCGACGACGACGACCACGACCACCACGACGACGACGGCCACAACGACCACGACCACTACCACGACGACGACCACCACGACGACGACGACGACCACCACAACGACGACGACGACCACGACGACGACGACCACGACCACCACGACGACGGCCACGACGACCACGACCACGACGACGACGACCACCACGACGACGACCACGACCACCACAACGACGACGACGACGACCACGACGAAGACGACCACGACCACCACGACGACAACGACGACCACGACGAGGACGACCGCGACGACGACGAAGACGACGAAGACGAACATGACCACGACCACGACGACGACGATGACGACGACGACGACGACGACGATGACGACGACGACGGCAACGACGACCACGACCACGACCACGCCGATGACGACGACCACGACCACGACGACGACGACGACGACGACCACGACGACGACGACCACGACCACGACCACGACCACGACCACGACCACGACCACGACGGCCTCGACCACCATTACGACGACGACAACCACGACGACGACGACTACGACCACCACGACGACGGCGACAGCGATCACAATCACGACGACGACGACGACGACGACGACGACGGCGACAACAACGACCACCACGGCGACGACGACGACTACGACGACCACGACCACCAAGACGACGACGACGACTACCACAACGACGACGACAATGACGACCTCCACGATGACCACAACGATGAAGACCGCGATGACTACGACCATGACCACCACCACACGACGACCACGACGACAACGACGACCAGGACGATGACGACGACGACGTCGCCGTGGTCGACGGCGACCACGACCACGGCCACGACCATGACGAGCCTGACGACGACCACGACGATGACGTTGACGACGACCACCATGACGACCACGACGACTCCGACCACGACAACCACGACAACGACTACGACCACGACGACCTCGACCACCATCACGACGACCACGACGACGACGACGCCCACGACGACTACGACGACGACGACCACGACAACCACGACCACCACCACACGACGACGACGATGACGCCCACTACACTACGACGACGACGACGACCACGGCAACCACGACCACCACCACACGACGACGACGACCACCATCACGACCGCGACCGCGACCACGACCACGCCCACGACCACCACGACGACAACGACGTCGACGACAACGACGACCACGACGATAACGACGACGACGACGACCACGACCACCACGACGATGACGACGACCACGCCTACCACGACGACGACGACGTCGACGACGACGACGTCAACAACGACGACGAATACGACGATGACGGCCACGACGACGACGACGACGACCACGACCACGACCACGACCACGACCACGACCACGACGACCTCGACCACCAATACGACGACGACAACCACGACGACGACGTCGACGACTACGGCGACCACGACGACGGCGACAGCGACCACGACCACCACGACGACGACGGCGACCACAACACCAACGACCACCACGGCGACGACGACGACTGCGACGACCACGACCACCACGACGACGACCATCGACGACCACCACGACGACGACGACCTCCACGATGACCACGACGATGAAGACCGCGACGACGACGACGACGACGGTGCCGTCGTCGTCGACGACGATCACGACCACGGCCACGACCACGACCATCCTGACGACGACCACGACGATGTCGTCGACGACGACCACCACGACGACCGCGACGACTCCGTCCACGACCACCACGTTGACCACGACGGCGACGACGACCACGACGACCTCGACCACCATCACGACGACGACGACGCCCACGACGACTACGACGACGACGACCACGACCACGACAACCACGACCACCACCACACGACGACGACGACCACGACCACGACCGCGACCACGACCACGACCACGACCACCACGACCACCACGACAACGACGACGACCACGACGACCACGACGACCACGGCGACGACGACGACGGTGACGACCACGACGACCACGACGATGATGACGATCACGACCACCACGACCACGACGACGACGTCGTCGACGACGACGTCGACAACGACGACGAATACGACGATGACGAACACCATGACGACGACCCCGACTACAACCACGACGACGATTACGACGGCGACAAAGTTGTCGATGACGATGACGACGACCACGACCACGACCGCGACCACGACCACGACGACCTCGACCACCATTACGACGACGACAACCACGACGACGACGACTACGACGACCACGGCGACCACGACGACGGTGACAGCGACCACGACCACCACGACGACGACGACGGCGACCACAACAACAACGACAACGGCGACGACGACGACGACGACCACTACGACGACCAGGACCACCACGACGACGACGACCACGACGACGACGACAGCGACGACCTCCACGATGACCACGACGATGAAGACTGCGACGACGACGACGACGACCATGACCACCACCACACGACGACCACGACGACAACGACGACGACGACAATGACGACGACGACGTCGTCGTCGTCGACGACGACCACGACCACGGCCACGACCACGACGATCCTGACGACGACCACGACGATGACGTCGACGACGACCAGCACGACGACCACGACAACCTCGACCACGACCGCGACCACGACCACGACGATCTCGACAACCATCACGACGACGACGACGCCCACGACGATCACGACGACGACGACCACGACAACTACGACCACCACCACACGACGACGACGACGACGACGACCGCGACCACGACCACGTCCACGTCCACGACCACGACGACCACCACGACCACCACGACCATCACGACCACCACGACCACCACGACGACGACGACGACCACGACCACCACGACGACCACGACGATGACGACGACGACGATGACGAGCACGACGACCACGACGATGACGACGACCACGACCACCATGACCACGACGACGACGACGTCGACGATGACGACGTCGACAACGACGACGAATACGACGATGACGACCACGACGACGGCGACGACGATGACCCCGACCACGACCACGACGACGGCGACAAAGTTGTCGATGACGACGACGACGCTGACGACGACGACCACGACCACGACGACCACGATCTCGACGACGACGACGACGACGACGACGACCACGACGACCACGGCGGTTGCGGCGGTGTGCGCCAGCGGCGCGCCCGCGAGGTGTCGCCGCGCAGCACCGGCTGCGCATCCTGGGCCACGGTGGCCCCCGGCGCGGGGGGCGAGGAGGGGGATTGTCGCATCGAGTGGCGGTCTCGGGAGGGGCGGTCTCGGGAGGGAGGGAAGGGGGGGTGATCAGGAGGAAGAGGAGGAGGAGGAAGAAAATGATGATGATGATGATGACGATGATGAGGAGGAGGAGGAGGAGGATGCGGATGTGGAGGAGGAGGAGGAAAATGATGATGATGATGATGATGATGATGATGATGATGATGATGATGATGATGATGATGATGATGATGATGATGGTGATGGTGATGGTGATGGTGATGGTGATGGTGATGGTGATGGTGATGATGATGATGATGATGATGATGAGGAGGAGGAGGAGGAGGAGGATGATGATGATGGTGAGGAGGATCTGGAGGAGGAGGAGAAGGAGAAGGAGGAGGAAGAGGAGGAGCAGGAGTAGTGGGAGGAGGAATTCGCTGGTATCAGGAGGGAGGTGGAATAGGAGTGAGGGGTATGAGGGTGGAGGAAGGAGAGGGGAGGGACGAAGGGGGGGACGGGCGCAGGGATGGTGGGGGGGGGAGGCGAGGGCAAGCGAGAGCGGAGGCGTTGGAGAACGAGGGGCGGGGGCAGGGTCAGGTTGAGGGATATGGGGGGCGGTGGCTGTATGATGGTGCGGAGGGGTGGTGTCGCGGTGAGGGAGCAGGCGGGCGTCGTGGAGCGATCGTACGGGAGAGAATTGGAAGCCTGAGCGAGGGGAGGTGGGCATGAGCCTCCTCCATCTCCTCCTCCTCCTCTTCCTCCCCCCCTCCTCCCAAGAAGGAGGTGGATGTGCTGGAGATGGAGCTTGCACGCGCGGAGAACTCTGGAGAGTGGAAGGGCGAGGGGTATGCGGAAGGGGGGAAGGAGTACGAAGAGGAGGAGCAGGAGGAGCTGCAGCGGGAGGAGGGAGGGTGGAGGAGCAGGATGATCATCATGTGCACGAGCCATGGACAGGAGCGTGAACACCTGCAGGGGCAGGAGCGGGAGGAGCAGTGCGAGAAGGGGGAGGACGAGAAGGGGAAGGGCGAGAAGGGGGAGGAGGATGAGAGGGAGGAAGAAGACGAGAAGGAGGAGGACAAGGACGAGGACGAGGACGAGGAGGAGGAGGAGGAGGAGAAGAAGAAGAAGGAGTGCGGGGAAGGGCGAGGACGAGAAGGGGGAGGATGAGAAGCAGGGGGGGGGGGGGCGCAGGAGGGCGGAGGAACGCGCCGACGAAGAGGAGGGGGCAGGAGGGAGGCGGCGGCGCAGTGGCGGCCCGCAGGCCAGCCTCGCGGGCAGCACCGCCACCGCGGTCTCACAGGCCCGCCGCCGCCCGGCGTGCTCTTCTCTCCTCGCGCTTGCTCCGTATCCTCCTCCCCACTCGTTTCGCTTCTCCTCGTCCTCTTTCTCGAGAAGTGCAGGTGGACGCGATGCCCTTGCCCATCCCAGGAGCCGCGGGGAACCTCCTCCTCCTCCTCCTCCTCATCATCAGCATCACCATCATCACCACCATCATTATCATCGTCATCATCAGCAGCATCATCAGCATCACCAACATCATCAGCATCACCATCAGCATCATCAGCAGCAGCCTCATCATCACCATCACCAACATCATCATCATCATCATCATCATCATCATCATCATCATCATCATCATCATCATCATAAGCATAATCATCATCATACTCAGCATCATCAACATTATCATCATCAGCATCAGCATCGTCATATTCATCATCATCATCATCAACATCAACATCAGTAGCAGCATCCTCCTCCTCCTTCTCCTCATCCTCATCAGCATCATCATCATCATCGCCATTATCCTCTTCTTCATACCTCCCCTCGCTTTCCATCTGCTGCTGCTTCTCTTCTTGTCTCCGTCGTCCGCCTTCTAGTCCCTCCTGGTATCCTCCTTTTAGTTCTGCCGCTCCTTCTCCTCCTCCTCCTCCTCCTCCTCCTTCTCGTCGTCATCATCGTCATCACCTTCTCGTCGTCATCATCGTCATCACCATCACGATCACCATCATCATCATCATCATCATCATCATCATCATCATCATCATCATCATCGTCGTCGTCGTCGTCGTCGTCGTCGTCGTCGTCGTCGTCGTCGTCGTCGTCGTCCTCATCCTCATCCTCATCCTCATCCTCATCATCATCCTCATCCTCTTCTCATCCTTCCCCTCCTCATCAGCATCATCATCACCATCCTCTTCATGCCTCCCCTCGCTTTCCGTCTGCTGCTGCTCCTCTTCTTCTCCCCGTCGTCCGCCTTCTAATCACTCTTGGTATCCTCCTTGTAGTCCTGCCTCTCCTCCTCCTCCTCCTGCTCCTGCTCCTTCTCCTAGTGCTCCCACCGCTGTTGGTGCCCGGAGGCCTATTTGCGGGGCCCCGGGAGACGCTCGACGAGCGCTCGCGGACACAGGACGCGGTCCCCCTTTGCAAGGGGCCGCGCGCAGGCACGAGCACGACTTCGGACTTCCTGGGCCCGTGAGCTCTTGCAGCACCGATTGAGGAGCCGCGGCGGACCTGCCCGCAGTCCCACACAGCCAGCGGGGGCTCGCAGGGCGACCGCACGCACGCAGGCCTCGATGGGCCTCGGGGCGATGGCGGCGCGGCCCGACAGGGCCGACAGGGCATGCTTCGACAGCGTCTCGTGCTCCTCACCCCACTCCCACCTCGTCCTCCCCCCACCCCCCCTTCGTCCTCACCCCACTCCCTCTTCATCCTCACCCCACTCTTCCATCCTCTCACCTCGCTCCTGCCTCGTCCTCACCCCGTTTTCCCCATCCTCATCCCGCTCCCTCCTCATGCCCATCCCACTCCCTCCCCATCCTCAGGCCAGGACCCTGGTGGACCCAGAGGCGGTGGCCCACCTGGCGCCGACCAGCCACGCGCTCGAGGCGCGCGGGCCCCACTGGCCTCTGGTTCCCCCCTGCCGCCGCCGCTGCTGCTGCCGCCCCTCCTTCGCCCGCCGCAGCCCTCCCTGCCCCGCGCGCCGCATTGGTCTCCTCCTCCACCTCCTCCTCGGTTCAACGGTTCAACGAATGGGTTCAAAGCCCATGCGCGGCACAGGAATGAACAAAAAATATGGAGGGGACTAGGGACGCACCCAGGAGAAGAAGGAAGGCCGAGAGGAGGGAGGAAAGAGGGGGGACAGGAAGATAGGTGCGTCCGAAATCCCGGGCGTGGGCGAGCCTCCTCTGCCCTGGCGGTGCCTGCTGCCCGCGCAACCAGGCAGCCAGGCCACACGGGCGGTGGGCGAGACGCGTGCCTCCACGGCACGTCGTCGCCGTCCGTCGTCGTAGCTCGTAGCCGCCCCCCTCGTCCACCCCCCCCCCTCCCGAGAATTCTGCAAGCTATGACGGTGAAGCCTGCTCAACATTCAGCTTGGGGGAGGGGGAGAGGAGGTGCGGAGACCCTCAGCAGCTAACACTATTACCTCTTCGCTGTTTAGGGAGTCCGAGGCCTGTACGGCCCTGCCTTGCAGACCTCACTTGGCGTCCTCCTTGGGGACGCCATGCTGGACGGCAGGGCAGGGCGGCTTGCCGCAGGCTCTCCTGGTGAGGCTCGTGGCGAAAAGGTGCGCTAGCTCATTCTTGGACGCATCACTCACCCGCAAGGCCTGGAGGCGGGCTTTGACCGCGAGCGAGAACGGATCCTCGGTGGTCGGGATGGCGGTCCTGAGGTTGAGCTGTTCGCCGTCGGCTGCACCAGCGGACTCCTCCTGAGCACCCTCCAGCTCCACCCCCGTCTGCGGGGCAGCTCCTGGAGGCGGCTGCGGTTTCAAGTCCAAGGCCGAAGCGGCGTTGTAGTTGAAGCTTCCAACCTCCGAGGCCTCCTCAGTGGAGAGGCCGTCGTACTGGTCAGATGCCTGCTCGTCTTTGGCTGCGCCAGCAGATTCTGAGGCCCCGCCTGCCATGACCTCGCCAACAATGGTCATCGTGCTCTGGTTGACCTTCGGGGCGAGGAGGCTGAGAATGTCTGCTCGCAGCGTAAGAAGAATGTCCTTGATGTCTTCCAGCACTTTAGGATTCAAGGCGACATCCTCCTCCGAGCCGATGTCGAAAAACTCGGGTTGGGCACCCGTCGATGTCGACTTGTTGGAGGCCTTGCTCCGACCGATCTGCTGGGACTCAATACTTTCCGTAGCCTGGTGTTTAAGCTCCCGCTTGAACAGCTCGCTCTCCTCGTCGAGGGCAACGTCCTCAGAGGATGCCGACTCCATGGAGATGCCACCACCGCTGCCCTCCATGAGCGGCTTGCGAAGAGCCTGCAGCACCTTCTGCGGCAAACTTGCGGCTGGTGGATGGGCCACCGCGCGCCGCCCCTGCCGCCAGAGCACGAAGTCCTTCGCGAGGTCAGTCTGTCCCCGTTGCACCAAGCCTCGCCGAACGTCCTCCGTCTGGACCTTCCTGTCGAGGCCGAGGCAACCCTGCGCCTCGTCCAGCACGGACTGGAATTCCTTGAGCTGCTGCATCTCTCCCTGCCCGCCGAGCTTGGCCATGAGCTCTGCCGCCTCCTGGACGGACCGCACGTGGGCCACGCACGAACCATGCCGGACAGGGATGCCACCACCGCGCACCATGCCGGGCCCGGTGGGTGAAGCCGCGCACCTGGAGGGTCGCAGCGCCGTATGAAGACAAGTGCAGTAAGTGAACTGAAAGAGTCTTGAGCCCAAATGGCTACGGATCTCCACCTCCTCCTCATCCTCCTCCTCCTCCCGTCGCCCCCTCGCCCCTTCGCCCTCTCCCCACTCGAACGGTAG
Organism: Prorocentrum cordatum; assembly: GCA_963575745.1. Classification (NCBI taxonomy): domain Eukaryota; class Dinophyceae; order Prorocentrales; family Prorocentraceae; genus Prorocentrum; species Prorocentrum cordatum. The sequence goes on from CAUYUJ010004280.1 coordinate 334,842, forward strand.
CTCCTTGTCCAGTGCCCTGTTTCTCACCTCTGCTGGCCCGCTGCGCTGTCTTGGCTCGAGGCCTGATCAGTGCACCGTGCCCGCTTTAGGCTCGCATTCGGCATTCCGTTTTGGACCATCAAACGCTGTACTTCTTTGACGGAAGACATCGTCTCCCTTCTTACATCCTCATTTCTAGATGGTAGCGAAGCAGGTTGACCCCTGCTCCCGCAACGGCCGCGATGTGTCGCTTCGCGTCGACCGCAATGGCGTCCACCCTCCGCCGCCTTCGACTTCGGTCAACCGCCTTCAACATGTACGTGCCCGCGCACTTCTTCCCATTCGCCCTGGCAGGAGACGTTACTTGGGGGTCTGTCGGGGCTGTGCCAGCCCATACGCCAAGACTCGCGACTGGGAGCGTGCACGCCGCCTTCAACACTTCAGCCGTCGTGCACCCTTTCCCGCTCATTACGGCAGGAAACGTCACTCGAGGGTCCGTCGGGGCATCTGCCCATCCGCCAGGACCAGCGACCGAGAACGTGCACAACCAGCACCCAATCAAGGACAACATCGCCAAGATCTACAAGGACCGCTCTGCGACCCATCCAGGGCGTGGTCGAACTGTGTCCACACAGCTCGTGGTCCCCAAACTGTCAGTGCCCCCGCCCGTCACATCTGCGGCGTCAGAACAAGGTCCCGAGCGTCTTGGGACTGCGTCTCGAGAGCCTTGGGAGAAGCAAGCAGAGAAGAGACATCCGGCGATTGTGTCGCTGGTGCCGAGCGGGGATGCAGTGGGGAGCATGGGAACTGCGTTCTCCCCCACCCCGAGGTAATGCAGCGGAGAGCATGACGAGTGGGACACCATCATTCCGAGGCACCACGCCTCGGGACCCGACCCTTCGCTTTACCCCATCAGACCCGCCAGCCGGGCAGGACGGCATCCCGATGCGCGCTTCTCTAGACGACCGTGCAACTGGCGGCGTTCAGCACAGTGACCGCGCGACGTACGAAGAGCATCCTCGTGACTGTTTCGCGGGATGATCCGAGCACCGCGAGCGCCGAAGTGACGCGACAGAAACAGACGTCCAATACGCTGACGAGGAGGAACACATCTGGAGCAAGTAACTTCGGTGACTCATGCAACGCCGCTTGAGGATGCCCGGCCATAAGCACCTCTACGACATGTGGAGGAAGCTACACTCTGGATGGAAGGCCATCGGAGTCGGCATGTTGGCCATCGCAAGGTGCATCGTCTACATGGGCGCCGGTGGTGGCAGCGCAACGTGCGACACCTCGGCACCTGGGGGCCTGAGCACTTTCAGTGGCGAACTCAGACCTCAACGAGTTCTGCCACGCGGCCTACGTCTCGTCGCGCCTTACCGGCATGGCGCGCGAGTGCGTGAACGCATGGCCGCCTGCTGTCTTGACGCAGGGAGGTCTCATCAGCAGCAACCTAGTGCCACCGATGACTTTCCTAATGCACACCTTTGCCGAACGATGTGGCCAGCTGGGCGAGGAGGAGCGCACCTTGGCAGTATCGGCTCTGATGAACTTCAACCGACTGCCGCAGGAGCGCATCGACAACCTCCTAACGAGATTCGGCATCTTCCACAACCGAGCGCAGCAAGCTGGCCAATTCATGATCGGTTACGAGGGGCTCAGCTTACTCCTGCTGTGCGCCGTCGGCGTGTCGAACACTCAACTCACCATGCTCCGACAGCACTGCAACATGGCCTACCCCACGAAAGCTCTGCAGCTCACACATACGACGGGCCAGCTGAGACGCTGTGGGCACGTGATAGAGGGACCGCCAGGCAACCTCGCCTCGGCGGCTCACTCTGCCCAACAGCACACGCTCCCCACGGGTACTCCCACGCAGGAGCAGAGTAAGGACGGCATGGGACGGCATGGGTCCTGCTGCACTGGTGTCGGCCCCCGGCCCCCTTGTACCAGCCGAGGCCGTATCTGGAGGCTGTGCCTCTCGTGCGGCACCACCGGCACAGGGGTCAGACCCAGCAGCAGAAATCGACTCAGGCACCGACACCGACACCGCCAGCTCATTCGGCGCGGAGATAGCCGCCGACGACCCCGACCTACGCGACACTCCCGTGGAACAACGTGGTGCGCACCTCTTCTGGCTTTACAAACGCGCCAAAACACGTTGGCGCAGCTTTAACAACCACAAGCCCGCGCGCCGCATTCGGAGGGTCATCAATCGGGAGGGCAGGGGCAAAGGGAAAAGCGACCGCACTTTCCTAGCCACCATGTCCAGAACGATCACGATCACGATAACGACGACGACGTCGACGACGACAGTGATGACGATCGCGACGACGGACGACGACGATGACGAAGACGACGACGACAATGACGGCGGCGACGACGACGACGGCGGCGATGACCACGACGACGACGCCAGCGACGATGACGACCACCATTACGATCACGACGATCATGGTTACGATCGCGATCGCGATCAGGATCGCAATCGCGATCACGATCTTCATAACGACGACGGCGATACCCATCGGCACGCCGACGACGACGAAGACGAGGTCGATGACGACGACGAAGACGACGACGACGACGACGAAGATGACGACGACGAGGACGGCGACGGCGACGGCGACGATCATCACGACCACGATCACGATCACGACGACGACGACATCGATCACCATCGCGACGACGACGACGATCACAATCACGACCACGACCACGACCACGACCCCGCCGACGAGGACGGAGTCGACGGCGGCGACGATTCCGATGACGATGATGACGACGAAAGTGATCCCGACCACGGTCACGATCACGATCGCGACCACGACCCCGACGTCGACGACCCCGCCGACGAGCACCTGGACCGTTGCCGTCTCTTGCTCTGGGAGCGTCCTGGGGGCCAGGACGTGCCAGGACTTCGACCGAGGGACGCGAGGGACAGAGGACGCGAGGGGACAGAGGAGGAGACGCGGAGGAGGAGGAGGAGGAGGAGGAGGAGGAGGAGGAGGAGGACGAGGAGGAGGACGAGGAGGAGGAGGAGGAGGACGAGGAGGAGGAGGACGAGGAGGAGGAGGAGGAGGAGGAGGAGGAGGGGAGGGGAGGAGGAGGAGGAGGAGGAGGCCCGCGCGCTGGCGCGCCAGGACTTCGACGGGCCGTCCCGGCCCCTCGGCAGCGGCTCCTTCGGGGCGGTCTGGCGCGTGGAGCACCGGAGGAGGGTGCCGGTGCCGCCGGGCGCCGTGGAGCAGACGGGTCTTGCGGGAAGCGGGTCCTCCTCGGTTCGGTCCTCGATCCTCCTCGATCCTCCTCCTCCTCCTCCTCCTCCTCCTCCTCCTCCTCCTCCTCCGCGTCCTCCTCCTCCTCCTCCTCCTCCTCCTCCTCCCTCACCCTGCTCCTCCTCCTCCTCCTCGTCCTCCTCCTTCTCCTCTGGCCTCTCCTCCTCCTCTGGGCTCTCCTTGCCCGCGCCCTCCCGAGGAGGGCCGAGGGAACGACGGGCTCGTCGCTCCGTGCGATCCGGGCGTGTGGCATGCTTTTCACACTGGGCGGCGCTTTCGCCGGGGTCCGGGCCCGGGGGGCATCACAGATCGATCGGGCTCGAGGAATGCAGCAGAAGGGTCCTCCCCCTCCTCCTCCTCCTCCTCCTCCTCCTCCACCTCCTCCTCCTCCTCCTCCTCCTCCTCCTCCTCCTCCTCCTCCTCCTGCCTCCTCCTCCTCCTCCTCCTCCAGGGCACCCGTCCTGAGGCCCAAGAAGGGTCCCAGGGGCTCCAACATTGCGCCAAAAGCTGGTGGCACTTTGGGCCAGGGGCACCTTCAGCAACCCCCGATCTGGGGCTTCGGTCGTGACTTTTCGCGGTGCTCTTTTTCCCAACGCCGGATCTCAGGGGACGAGTCCTGGGGGAAACGGGGCTTGCAGGTTTTTCGCCGTTCTCTGGCTCCCAGGGCCCTCGACGGGCCCCAGGATCGAAAAGACGACGGGATGAAGCGTTGGTCCTTGTGGTGGGCCTCGGAGTGCAGGACCCGTTGCCTTCGAAACCCGTCTCTTTCATGCCAGGGAGGGCCTCGTGCGTCCATGTCTGAGTGTCGTCTTCGCGGCTGTGCTGCGCTCGGCTGGCCTGGCACGAGGGAAGCCAGGCTCCCTCGCGTCGTGAGCAGTCGCGCCGGCAGAGCTCTTCGGGCAATCTCGGCCGCCGGGGGCCTTTCGAAGGGCCTCTGGGCCATGAAGACCAACTTGGAGTGTGAGAGCTCGGTCCCGGGGCGGGGGTCCCGACCTCTGGGAGTCCGCGCTTGGAAGAAGTCAGGCACGACGTCTGGGGTGGGAGGAGGGTCGGGATCCTGAGGAGGCGGGTCCTCCTGCAGCAAGCAAGGGAGGGGAGGGGGGGGGCGTCCTGAAGGAAATGGGCCTCAGGCGGGATGAGGGCGCTGGGGGCGAGGCCGTCGACCGAAGAAGAACAAAGTGCGCAATCATGTACTGTCCGAGGTCCACACGGATTTTTTGGATCGGCGCTCGACCACCACCTGGCGGCGCCTCCAGCGCCGCCCCCTCCACACACCAGAGGGGTGTCAGCGGCGGTCCGCGCCGATCCGAGAAATCCACGCGGACCTACGACAGTTGATGTGTATAGCGATGTGTCTCCTTCTACTGGAGGAACGAGGGTCGAGTTCCCCAATCGATGTTTGCACTAGGGGACTCTTGCCTGTGTCAGAACGAGCTGGAGATCATTTTTACGATTTCTCGTTCTTGCTTTGGTGCCCTACAGTGGTGGTGCTCTATGGCTGGTGCCGCGCGCCCTATGATGCCGCCATTGCTGCGATCTCTGACTGTTTTAGAGGGTCCTTTTTCTGCCCATGTTGGTAATACTGTGGAATACCTGGCGCCGCAAATCTATACACAGCACTGATGGACTGCACCACATCACATTGCACTACATACGTTTTCGCTCAAAAAGAAACATCGATCCCTCCCACTCCCCGTCCTGGACTTATCGACCTCCCCTTGGGATTCTGCTTCATTCCCAACTATCCTGTGGTGGTGTTGGGTCCTCGTTTTGAAAAGACGTCGGCCCGCGTTCTCCTCTCCTTTCCTCTCCTCTCCTCTCCTCTCCTCTCCTCTCCTCTCCTCTCCTCTCCTCTCTTCCTCCCCCTCCTCCTCCCAATCCTTCCCTCCTCCTCCCTCCTCCCCTTTCTCCTTGCGTTTCATCCACCCAGTACAACGTTTCTTGGCCCCATACTAGGGAGACCCACCTACGGTCCCAGTGCTACCGTCCGCATGCGTCCCGCACACCCAGTACAGCGTTTCGTGGCCCCATAGGGAGCCCCACCGAAGGTCCCAGTGCTACCGTCCGCATGCGTCCCGCACACCCAGTACAGCGCTTCGTGGCCCCATATGGAGCTCCACCGAAGGTCCCAGTGCTACTGTCCGCATGCGTCCCGCACACCTTGTACAGCGTTTCGTGGCCCGCCTCTCCCCCCTCCCTGTGTTTCACCCACCCAGTACAGCGCTTCGTGGCCCCATAGGGAGCTCCACCGAAGGTCCCAGTGCTACCGTCCGCATGCGTCCCGCACACCCAGTACAGCGTTCCGTGGCCCCATCCGGAACCCCACCGAAGGTCCCAGTGCTACCGTCCACATGCGTCCCGCACACCCAGTACAGCGTTTCGTGGCCCCATAGGGAGCTCCACCGAAGGTCCCAGTGCTACCGTCCGCATGCGTCCCGCACACCCAGTACAGCGTTTCGTGGCCTTCCTCCCCCTCCTCCCTGCGTTTCACCCATCCAGTACAGCGTTTCGTGGCCCCATAGGGAGCTCCACCGAAGGCCCCAGTGCCCCCGTCCGCATGCGTCCCGGAAGCCTAATTTCGTATTCTCACCCACCCAGTGCAGCGTTTCGTGGCCCCATAGGGGGCTCCACCCAAGGCCCCAGTGCCACCGTCCGCATGCGTCCCGTAAACGTAATTTGGAATTTTCACCCGCGCAGTGCAGCGTTTCGTGGCCCCATAGGGGGCTCCACCGAAGCCCCCAGTGGGACAGTTCGCATGCGTCCCAGACACCCAATTTGGCATTTTCACTCACTCAGTAGAGCGCTTCGTGGCCCCATAGGGAGCTCCACCGAAGCACTCAGTGGGACCGTCCGCATGCGTCCCAGAAACCTAATTCGGCACACCACCCACACAGCACAGCGTCCCCCCCTGCCCAGTGCAGCGCTTCGTGGCCCCATAGGGAGCTTCACCTAAGCAGATATTCGCAATTACGGTACCCACAACTGCATATGGTTGGGACCTTCGCCGGGATCATGTTTTTTTTCCCGTGTGAATTCGCACAATTCCGGGAGACCGGTGATCCCCTCCCCCCCGTCCTTGTCAGATCATACCATGCGCGCACACTCGTTTATCCCAGAAGATGCGTATTCAAGATTCCGTTGGGAAAGACAGCGCGCAGTCTTCACACGCGCTCACATGTCGAACTCACACCAAAGAAACAGGTCCTGCCAGCATTTCAAAATGCACATGTCAAGCACAGTTGTTTTGCCATCACGAATAATTATTGCAGATCGCCGGCCCGCGCGTACTTGCTGAAACCAGAGGGCAACCATCTTAATTCAGCAATTTCGTCCAGAACCCGCATTATCATCTCACCACGCATTGCATCCTTCTTGACCTAGCATCCGCCTACAGCACCAAACCGCGTCAACGAATACCATGCGGGCCCCACGCGCGCCGCCACACGCGCGCATTAAGATTCTTCCAAAACCGTTGTGGTCCGCTCAGCAATCCAGGTCGAGCTTGTCAAACGCATTTGACCACAACAGGTTTTTCAACAAGCAGCCTATCAGGTTTCTTGGATTTCCGCGCGCGCCCGCGTGCCACCGCGGCCTTACAGACGGGCTGGGAAGTCCCCATCGGTAAACGCCATCTCGGCCGCATCGGCTGTGCCCTACCAGCGGGCGGCTCTGCGCGCGAGCTTGCGCGCGCTGGCGCAGCCACAGGGGTGTGCCAGCCAGTGCCGAGTAGTCACCGCAATCGCGGCCGCATGGGTTTTGCGAGTTACGGGTGGGAGGGTGGGATGATTGCGCGAGCAATGGGGTCGACAACTAGTTAGTGAGCGTTTGCTAATTCTCCTCGCTGAAAAATTCTTAAGATCCCCGCCCCCCCACGGGGTTGAAGGGCCACCTTTTCGTATTGCAATGTGCGCATGATTCTGCCCCATCGTCCATCCGAAATACGAGCTCATACTATCCCAGTTCACCCGTTGCAAAAAATACTACGCGCGCGCACTAAGTTATCCAAACGCATCAGTTTTCAATATTCCCTTGCAACAAACGAGACGAAGTGCAGGCACACAAACGCCAGTCGTCGCGCGAGCATGGTTTCACATCGGGGTTTCAACGGGCATGGTTTCGCAACGAGGTTTCAAACAAAACCTGCGCCCGCGCTCTTGCACATTCTTTTGGGAACCATTGTTTCTAACATTTCCATAACATGCTACCAAGCGGGCCTTCCGCGCGCGCGTGTCGGGATCGTTGGAGCGCCCTTGCGCGCGTGTTGTCGGGCGAAGCCCTTGCAAAACATGAGACGAAATGAACACGCGCGCGTCGTCGCGCGCGCATGCCCAAGTCCATCACAAATCTTAGGTTTCGTAAGGGTTTCAAAAACGAGCGTCCCGAAGTCATATCAAAACACATGATTTGTGCAACAACAATTGTCAAAACAATCATGCGGTTCCTGTCTTGCAGGTTCTTAAGAACACTTTGGGCTTCCAACAGTTGCATCACATGATGCCAAACGGGCATCTCGCGCCGAATGCCGAACTCATTCGAACGCTTGCGCGCGTGCTGGGGGGAGGGAAACGATCCGTGTCAGATGATACCGCGCGGGCCTCTCGCGCTCGCCGGCCGCGCGCGCATGTCGAATGCCGTCAAACACCTTCATCGCCGACGTGAGGACATCGTCATCTTTCTCGGCGGGCGCGATCAACATCGGCGCCGTCATTGGTCTTGCCGTCGTCATCGCCGCCATCGTCACCATCATTGTTATTCGCATAATCGTGTCTACCGTTGTCGGCGTCGTTATGGTACCGCGCCTGCCCAAGTCACCGACTCGCACTGATGTGCCCGTTGGGACTTGCCCAGCGGTCAGCGCCACCGCGGCTGCGTCGGTCGCGCCAAACTAGCCGGCCGCTTTGCGCGCGAGCATGCGCGGGCTAGCGCGGCCGCAGAGATGCACCAGCCAGTTCCAAGCAGTCATCGCAATTGTAGCCGCATGGGTTTTGCAAAGCAACTTGCGTGTGGTTGGGCGGGATGGATGTTTGTTAAAAGGATTGCATGTGCCAGCTCATTTGTAAACATCAATTTCGCTACATACATTGCACCACGCATCACCACGCACAGGTAGCAACACAAGAGGGAGGATAGCGAAAGGAGGGATGGGAGGAGGGGGAAAGGGGGAGAGGGGGGGAAAGAGGGGGAAGGGGAGGCGAGAGGAGGAGAGGGAGGAGGAGGATGAGGAGAAAGAGGAGGAAAAGGAGGACCAGTGCAAACCTAAGGCTCACCAGCGATGTTGGGATAAACCCTCCCTCCAAGTTCTTCCTTCATAGGCCCATTCCACTGAGGGAAGTGCCCCGTTGGGAGACAACCATGTGAAGATCTTGGCGTGTGCCAAAAAATCGTTCTCGGGACTCCAACGCCACGAACCAACTTGACTGTTGCGTCTTGGAGATCCAGAATCGTGCCAGACTTCAATTTCTGGGATTTCAACACCGCGAGTCGTAACTGCTGCGCCTTGACAATCCGGAATCTTCCCAAAACACCATTTCTGGTTCGTTGACCAGGGGAACCAGCAAAACTTTTGCAAATTTTGCTGGGCGAGTGCGCGCGGCGCTACGGCGAGAGCCACACGTTGAAAAAGGAATCGCTCTCAATCCGTGAAAGTTTTGCACGTGTCTCAGATGAGCGTTCGCGGCGCTAAGGCAATGGCCACATTTCGGAAGCGGATCCGCCTCCATCTGCGAAGCTGGTGCCAGTTTGAAATTTAAGGACCGCACGTGGTGAGGAAGTCTCCGGCGAAACGCCTCGGCCGCCCTTCCGAGTGGCTTCGGAATGCGACAGGGAACAGTTAGAAAGCGCGCCACTGGATCACCCTGTAAATTAAAGGGGGGGGTCCGAACCCCCCCACCCCCCTCCCCCCCTTAAAGGGGGGATTTTCGACCCCCCCCCTCCCCCCCCTAAGGGGGGGGAGAGGGCGTTCCGACCCCCCCCCCCCCCCTTTTGAAGGGGGGAGGGGGTCCTGGATTTCTTTCCCCCCATCCCCCCTTGGCGTTGTAAGAGGGGAGTGGGGTCCCCCTCCCCCCCTTTGCGCCGAACAGGGTGCCGGTGACGGGGCCTCTCCCGCAAGGGGGGGTCTGGCCTCGGGATAGTGAGTTGTGAGTAGTGAGTAGAGAGTAGTGAGTAGTGAGTAATGAGTAGTGAACGGTGAATCGTGAGTAGATAGTAGCGAGTACGAGTAGTGAGTAGTGAGTAGTGAGTAGTGGTAATGGGGAATGGGTAGTGAGTAGTGAGTATCGAGTAGCGAGTAGCGAGTAGTTAGTAGTGAGCAGCGAGTAGGGCATTGTGAATAGTGAGTAGTGAGGACGGAGTAGTCAGTAACGAGTCGTGAGTAGGGAGCAGTGCGTATCGAGTAGGGTGTAGCGAGTAGTGAGTAGTGAGTAGTGAGTAGTGAGTAGGGAGTAGTGAGTAGTGAGTAGTGAGTAGTGAGAAGTGGGTATTGAGTAGTGCATGGTGGGGAGGAAGTAGCGAGTAGAGAGTAGTGAGTCGTGAGTCGTGAGTCGTGAGTAGTGAGTAGTGAGTACTGAGTAGTGAGTAGTGAGTAGCGGCTTGCGACTAGTGACTAGTGAGTAGGGAGTGGGGAGTAGTGACTAGTGAGTAGTGCGTAGTGGGTAGTGAATCGTTCGTATTGGGTAGCGAGTAGCGCGTAGGCAGTAGCGCGTAGTGAGTAGTCAGTAATGAGCAGTGAGTACTGTGCAGGGAGTAGGGAGTAGCGAGTAGCGAGCAGCGGATAGTGAGTAGTGAGTTGTGGGCGGTGCGTAGTGAGTAGTGAAGGGTGAGTACTGAGTAGTGAGTAGTGGACAGTGGTTAGTGGGTAGTGAATAGTGATGTGCGAGTAGTGGGCAGTGAGTAGTGAGTTGCGTTCAGTGAGTAGTGAGTATTGAGTAGTGGGTAGTGAGTAGTGAGTAGTTAGTAGTGCGCACTGAGTTGCGAGTAGGGAGTAGGGAGTAGTGAGTAGTGGTACTGGGTAGTGAGTGGTAGGTAGGGAGGAGTGAGTAGTGAGTAGTGAATAGTGAGAAGTGAGTAGTGGATAGCGAGTAGTAAGTAGTGGGTAGTGAGTAGTGCCTAATGAGTAGTGAGTACTGTTTGGGGCTAGGTTTAGGGTTTGGGGTTAGGGTTAGGGGTTAGGGGTTAAGGTAAGGGTGAGGACAAGACTCCCTCCCCGCCCGCAAGCCGTCTCGCTCACTCCCACCCGCCCTCCCCAACACATACGTAGCACCCGAGCCTGGCCCGAGCCGCAGCAGATTCAGCAGTCGTCTTTGGACGGGCAGCTACTGGGGGCGAATCCGCCGCCGCCGCCGCCGCCTCCGCCGCCGCCGCCGCCGCCCGCCGCCGCCGCCGCCGCGCCTCCGCCGCCGCCGCCGCTGTCTGCCGCCTTCCGCCGCCCCCGCCCCCGTTGCCGAATCGCCGCAGCCGCTGCCGCCGCAGCCGCTGCCGCCACCGCTGCCGCCGCCGCCGCCGCCACTGCCGCCGCCGCGCGCCGCCGCCGCCGCCGCCGCCGCCGCCGCCCCCGCCGCCACCGCCGCCACCGACGCCGCCACCGCCGCAGCCGCCGCAGCCGCTGCCCCCGCCGCAGCCGCCGCTGCCGCCGCCGCCGCCAAGTGTACTCTGGATTGTTTTTTGACAGGGATGGTGGGGGGACATGGGGTTCGCTGCGCATGCTCCGAATTTGGAGGCAGAATGTGTTTTGTATTGTTTTTTTACAAGGGTGGTGGGGTGGGGGCCCTCTTTGGCTCTGGTTAGCTCCCAGTCGCCTGGGGGAGGGGGTGAATATTAATAGGGAACATCGATTTAGTGTTAGGGGTGGTAGGGGTGGGGTTCCGGAGCCCGGGGGCGCCGTGGCGAAACGGGGGAGGGAGGGGGGGGGGGGGTCGAACTTGGCAGCCAAAGGGGAGGGCGGGATCGGACCCCCCTCCCCTTTTGGAAGGAGGAAGGGGGGTGGTCCCCGACGACGGACCGGGACAGGGTGGGAGGGGGGGGGTTTCCCCGACGGGAAAGGGGGGGAGGGTCCCCAACAACGGATCGGGGAAGGGGGGAGGGGTCCGACCCCCCCCTTTCCCCCCTTGAAGGGGGGGGGTCCGGACCTCCCTCCCCCCTCCCCCCCTTGGCGCTGGAAGAGGGCGGTGGGGGGGGGGTCGAACCTCCTCCCCTCCCCCCCCTTTGCGCCGAACACGGTGCCGGGGAGGGGGCCTCTCCCGCAAGGGGGGGGGTCTGGCCTCGGGATAGTCTTCGTGAGTAGTGAGTAAAGAGTACTGAGTAGGGAGTAATGAATAGTGAGTAGTGAGTAGATACGAGCGAGTAGCGAGTAGTGAGGAGTGAGTAGTGAGTGGTGAGTAGTGAGTAGTGCGCAGTGAGGCGTGAGTAGTGCGTACTGAGTAGTGAATAGTGGGGAGTGGGGAGTGGGTAGTGAGTAATGAATGGCGAGTAGGGAGTAACGAGTAGTCAATAATGAGCAGTGAGTAGGGCATTGTGAGTAGTGAGTAGTGAGGAGGGGTAGTCAGTAGTGAGTAGTGAGTAGGGAGTAGTGCGCATCGAGTAGGGAGTAGCGAGTAGTGAGTAGTGAGTAGCGAGTAGGGAGTAGTGATTAGTCAGTAGTGTGAAGTGGGTATTGAGTAGTGGGTAGTGAGTACCGGGTAGCGATTAGTGAGTCGTGAGTCGTGTGTAGTGGGTAGTAACTAGTGAGTCGTGAGTAGTGCGTAGCGACTAGCGACTAGTGCGTAGGGAGTAGGGAGTAGTAAATACTGAGAAGTACGTAGTGGGTAGTGAATCGTTCGTATGGGGTAGCGCGTAAGGGGGTAGCGAGTAGAGAGTAGTCAGTAGTGAGCAGTGAGTTATGTGTAGGGAGCAAGTACGGAGTAGCCAGTAGCGAGCAGCGAATATTGAGTAGTGAATTGTGGGCGGTGCGTAATGAGTAGTGAATGTGAGTACTCAGTAGTGAGTAGCGGATAGTGGTTAGGGGGAAGTGAGTAGTGCTTAGTGAGTGGTGGGCAGTGAGTAGTGTTTAGTGAGTAGTGAGTCTTGAGTACTGGGTAGTGAGTAGAAAGTAGTGAGTTGGGAGTAGTGAGTAAGGAGTAGGGAGTAGGGAGTAGTGTGCGTATTGGGTAGCGAGTATGGTGTAGGCAGTAGCGAGTAGTGAGTAGTGAGTAGTGAGTATTGTGTAGGGAGTAGCGAGTAGCGAGTAGTGGATAGTGAGTAGTGAGTTGCGGTCGCTGAGTATTGAGTAGCGAGGTGTGAGCAGTGAACAATGGATAATGGTGAGTGGGTAGTGAACAGTGATTTGTGACTAGTGAGTAGTGGATCGTGAGTTGTGTTTAGTGAGTATTGAGTATTGAGTAGTGTGTGGTGCGTAGTGAGTAGTTAGTAGTGAGTAGTGGTAGTGTGTAGGGAGTAGTGGGTAGTGAGTAGTGAGTCGTGATTAGTGAGTAGTGAGCAATGATAAGTGAATAGTGAGTAGTGAGCTGCGAGTAGTGAGTAGTGGGTAGTGAGTGGTGCGTAATGAGTAGTGAGTACTGTTTGGGGTTAGGTTAAGGATTTGGGGTTTGGGTTAGGGGTTAGGGTAAGGGTGAGGACAAGACTGCCTCCCCGCCCGCAAGCCGTCTCGCTCACTCCCACCCCCCTCCCAACACATACGTAGCACCCGAGCCTGGCCCGAGCCGCAGCATATTCAGCAGTCGTCTTTGGATGGGCAACTACTGGGGGCGAATCCGCTGCCGCCGCCGCCGCCGCTGGCCGCCGCCCGCCGCCACCGCCGCCCGCCGCCGCCGCCCGCCGCCGCCGCCGTCCGCGCCGCCGCCGCCCGCCGCTTTCCGCCACCGCCGCCGCCGCGCTGCCCGCCGCCGCCGTCCGCCGCCGCCCGCGCGCCGCCCGCCCCCGCCGCCGCCGCCGTCGCCCCCGCTGCCGAATCGCCGCCGCCGCAGCCCTGCGCCGCAGCCGCTGCCGCCACCGCTGCCGCCGCCGCCGCGGCCGCCACGCCGCCCCGCCCGCCGCCCGCCGCCGCCGCCGCCGCCGCCGCCACCGCCGCAGCCGCCGCAGCCGCTGCCCCCGCCGCAGCCGCCGCCGCCAAGTGTATTCTGTTTTTTTTGACAGGGATGGTGGGGGAGGCCGCATCGGGTTTTGCTGCGCGTGCTCCGAATTTGGAGGCAGAGTGTGTTTTGTATATTTTTTACAAGGGATGGTGGGGGGTGTCGCATTGACCCTTGGTTGGCTCCCAGTCGCCTGGGGGAGGGGGTGTCTATTAGGGAGCAGTGATCAAGACCCTCCCCGCCCGCAAGCCGTCTCGCTCACTCCCACCCGCCCTCCCAACACATACGTAGCACCCGAGCCTGGCCCGAGCCGCAGCATATTCAGCAGTCGTCTTTGGATGGGCAGCTACTGGGGGCGAATCCGCCGCCGCGCCCGCCGCCTCCGCCGCCGTCCGCCGCCGCCGCCGCCGCCGCCGCGCCGCGCCGCCGCCGCCGCCGCGCCGCCGCTCCGCCGCCCGCCGCCGCCGCCACCCGCCGCCGCCGCCCGCCGCCGCCGCCGCCGCCGCCCCCGCGCCGATCGCCGCCGCCCGCTGCGCCGCCGCAGCCGCTGCCAGCCGCGCGCTGGCCCGCCGCCGCCCCGCCGCTGCACCGCCGCAGCTGCCGCAGCCGCTGCCCCTGCGCAGCCGCCGCAGCCGCCGCCGCTGCCAAGTGTACTCTGGATTGTTTTTTGACCTGGATGGTGGGGGGAGGCCGCATGGGGTTCGCTGCGCTTGCTCCGAATTTGGAGGCAGAATGTATTTCGTATTGTTTTTTTGCAAGGGATGGTGGGGGGGCCCTCATTGGCTCGGGTTGGCTCCCAGTCGCCTGGGGGAGGGGGTGAATATTAATAGGGAGCAGCGGTTTAGTTTTAGGGTTGGCAAGGGTCGGGTTCCGGAGCCCAGGGGCGCCGTGGCGAAAGGGGGGGGGGACGGGGGGGGGGTCGAATTTGGCGGCCAACGGGGGGAGAAGGGGGGGGATCGGACCCCCTCCCTTTGAAAGGTGAGGAGGGTGGGAGGGGTCTTCGACGACGGACCGGGATAGGGGGGGAGGGGGGGGGTCCCCGACGACGGATCGGGAAAAGGGGGGGGGGTCCCCTAACGACGGATCGGGAAAGGGGGGGGGTCCCCGACGACGGATCGGGGAAAGGGGGGTGGGGGGGAGGTCCCCCCCCTGGGGAGATCCAGCGCGCGCCCTCGCTAGAAATTACTCATGAGGAAAAGGAGGAAGAGGAGGGGAGGAGGAGGAGGAGGAGGAGGAGGAGGAGGAAAAGGAGGAGGAGGAGGAGGAGGAAGAAGCGGAGGAGCAGGAGGAGGACGAGGAGGACGAGGAGGACGAGGAGGACGAGGAGGAAGAAAAGGAAGAGGAGAGTCAGGAGGAGGAGGATGAACAAGAAGAGGAGGAGGAGCAGGAGGAACAGGAGGAGGAGGAGGACGAGGAGGAGGAGGAGGAGGAGGAGGAGGAGGAGGAGGAGGAGGAGGAAGAAAAGGAGCAGCAGCAACAGGAACACGAGGAGCACCAGGAGCAGCAGGAGCAGGAGGAGCAGAGCAGAGGAGCAAAGGGGGGGCGGAGAGGGCCGGGGCGCGGAGGGGGCGGGGCGCTCCGTCGAGGGCGCGGCCCCCGCGCACCCGCAGCAGGACGGGCGAGGTCTTCGCGATGAAGGCCGGAGCCGGCGGCCCCCGCCGGAGGCAGGCCGCATCTGCGGAGGCCCTGACTTCGGATCCGCCGTACTTTGTTGG
Source organism: Prorocentrum cordatum (assembly GCA_963575745.1). NCBI lineage: Eukaryota > Dinophyceae > Prorocentrales > Prorocentraceae > Prorocentrum > Prorocentrum cordatum. The sequence goes on from CAUYUJ010004280.1 coordinate 349,872, forward strand.
GTTCGTGGGGAAAAAACGCACACACACACAGTGTGTTTTTTTGGGGGGAAAAAAAGCACACAGTGTTTTTTTTCCCCACAGTGTGTGTGTGTGTGCTTTTTCCCCACAGTGTGTGTGTGTGTGTGTTTCCCCCAGTGTGTGTGTGTGTGTGTGTGTGTGTGTGTGTGTGTGTGTGTGTGTGTGTGTGTGTGTGTGTGTGTGTTTGTGTGTGTGTGCGTGTGTGTGTGTGCGTGTGTGTGCGTGTGTGTTTCCCCACAGTGTGTGTTTTTTCCCCACAGACTTTGTTGGGTCTCGCAGGTAGGGCGGAAATGTCCGCCCTGCTTGTTGGGCTCCTTTGACGCCGCTTTCCGCCCCACTTTGCCGTCGCCGTTTTCGCCACGCCTCTGCAGAAGTATCCGCGCTATCTCACCCTGAGGTGGACATTTCCGTCATATTGTTTCGCATCGTTTGGGGTGCATTTCCGACACAATTCCAAGTCGGAAAGTCAACCAAAGTACGGCGGATCCGAAGTCAGGGGGTTGTGTTTCGCCGGAGTGACATGCGGTGCGGGCACAGATGGTTCCTCAGATGGCTGAAAACGAATCGGTAGCAGCGGCCTGCGCGCCCAGGTTTGGTCTCCCCGCGGCCCCCCAAAGGCCGCGCACCAAAGGTCACTCTTGCCCAGGGCCACTCGCGTGTAGCCGAGTGTTGGCGCGTGTGTGTGTCTGTGTGTGTGTGTGGCTTCTTCTGCTGGGCCTGGGGATTCTTCTGATGCAGGGCGCGATTTTCCGTGGCTTTCTGAGGTGTGGCTGCGCTTTCCGATGTCTTCTGGACCTGGGTGGTTTCCGTCCGCTTCGCCTCGTCGATGGCGTTCCGGGGAGGCCCGGGCTCTTCCCGCACGGCACGGCCGTTCGAGGTCCGCCTCAATGGGCCGGAGGCCACCTGGAGGGGACGGGGGGCGCCCGCAAGGGTCGGCCAGGCGTGAGGGTGGCCCTTCGTCAGGGTGATTTTCTGGGTGCAGGCTCACAGGGGCCCCCCAGCGCTGGCAGGGGTGCGTGAGTTTCGCCTCCCCGCGGCCCCCTGAATCCGGGCGTGTTTTTTTTAATTGTTGTTCTCTCTCTCTCTCTCTTTCTCTCTCTCTCTCTCTCGCTCTCTCTCTCTCCCTCTCTCTCTCTCCCTTTTTTTTTTCTCTCTCTCTCTCTCTCTTTCTCCCTCTCTCTATATATATATATACATACATAGACATATATGTGTACGTATATATATATATATATATATATATATATAGAGATGTATACAAGACTGCAGTGGCGCTTCGCGCCATGCACCTTGGTCATTGAAGTTTGGCATGCAGGCGGAATAACAGGGAGGTCAAGCCGACAATTTAGCGATAACTCCTTGTTGCATTTTCCGGCATCGCCGCTATGAGAATGTTATTCGTCATCCTTCCTCCATGTTTCTTTTCCCTCATTTGCGCCATACCCTGCGCATTCTCCCCATCCTCCTCAGCTCTTTTTTGCGGAGGCTCCTCCTTGGAGAGCCTTTGGGGGCCTCATAAAAGTTGTTTCAGGCTTTCTTAAGGCCTTCTAGAGGCCTCCTGGCCGTCTTCTGGGGGCCTCTGGGGGCTTCCTCGGGCCACCCTGCCTCCAACCGCGGTCTCCCTGAACGACCGGGTCACGATTTGGAATGCTTCGGAAGGTGTCTTCGGGCCATCTTGGGCCGCCATAGGGCTCTCTGAGGGCCATCTTGGACCCGTGTTGTGCCGTTTTGGGGCTCTCTTGGATTGCCTGGAAGTCTTTTCGGATGGTTGTGGGGCGACCTTGGAGCCTCCCAGGCGGCTTCGGACGCCCAGAAGACCGCCGTCTTGGAGCGTCGGGAAGCCGAAAAGAGGAGAATCCCAAAATTCACCAAAAACCTAACAGAAAGTCTATGATTTTTGCCTCTTGAGGCCTTCTTGGGAGTGCTCTCGGAGGCCTCTTTGGGGCCGTCCTGGAGGCCGCTTGGGCCATCTTGAGGTCACGTCGGTCACTCTCGGAGCGCTCTTGTGCTGCCTTGGGGGTCTCTGGGACGTCTCCGATGACCCCCCTGATCGCCCTAGATGTGGTGGCAAAACGCCCTGCGAGGCCCGGGGGGCCGCTTCGAGGCCCGTCCGGAGGGTCCCAAAGCCCCAAATCCAGGGAGTCCAGTTTTGGGTGCGGGGGGAGGGGTTTTCCCCCCACCCGGGCGTTTAGAAATGTAGGAAGAGGAATGTGTGTGTACCCAAGACTTGAAGCTCGCTGCCCTTCGCTTGGAGGTCTTGGCATGCTGCATTCGCGTGCAGCGTGCGAGTGACGCGCGACCCCGTGAGCTGAAGCGTCGGTGATGGGCAGGGGAGGGTCCCGGGCCCTCATCGAGTCCGCGCGCGCCGAGGGGTTGGAAGGGAGGAGGTATGCGACGGTGATCGGCGATAAGATGAGGCGGGGCTTGCAACGCCGAGGGCAGGGCGAACACAAGATATGCGTCGGACATGGGCAACCAGACGAAAAACGGCCTGGCGAGGATGATGGCCCCATGCCTCTGCAGACTTGGCTTGGACAGTGCGCGCGCGCGCTCACGGAATAGGGCGAGTAGTCAGGACACGCGCGAAGGCCAACGACTCGGTGAGCTGGGGCGGTCGGGTAGGTCATTGGGCGACGAAGAAGCAGGAGGGGGAGCGGAAGTGAGGCGGGCGCGTCTCTCTGGCAGGACCGCCCGCGGAGCTCCGATTCGGCCCGGCCGGGGGAGGACGCGGCCCAGAAGGTCTCTGGAATGAAGGGGGGGGGGGTCGGCTGCTGTCGAGCGTGGGGGGGTGGGAAGGCCACGGGGGTCTCTAAAAGAGGGAGGGCGAAGGCAAGGTGGGCGCCTCCTCCTCCTCCTCCTCCTCCTCCTCCTCCTCCTCCTCCTCCTCCTCCTCCTCCTCCTCCCCCTCCTCCTCCTCCTCCTCCCCCTCCCCCTCCTCTGACCCTCCCCAGGCGCCCTGGGGAGGGCGGGGGCTTTTGGGTGCCCTGCCGGCCTCTGCCTCGCCGAGCCCGCAGGGCGCACGCCTCGCTCCCGGGCCCAAGAGATGGGCCTGGCCATGGTCCTGGCATCGCTCGGACGTGTGCATTTTTCTCTTTCCGCGAGGACCATCCAGGACCATTCCCCAGACATGATGGCGTCGTAAGAAAATCAGCACGGGAGGTTTTTCGCTACCTTCGGCCCCGGGAGGCCCTCGCCGGGCCTCGGGACCGTCAAAAAACGAGTCAGGACGAAAAACCGGCCCCAGGGAAAGGGT
>CAUYUJ010004280.1:358142-370642 GCA_963575745.1 Prorocentrum cordatum
TCCCCTCCTCCTCCTCCTCCCCTCCTCCTCCTCCTCCTTGTCCTCCTTCTCCTCCTCCTCCTACTCCTCTCCTCCTCCCATTCCTCCTCCTCCTCCTCCTCCTCCTCCACGCCGATATCCGGAACATTGTCCGTGAACATCCTAGTGGACGTCCCGAGTCACACCGCAGGAGCAAGAGGAGGAGGAGAGGTGTCGAGGATGACGGGGAGGAGGACGGCGACGCCGCCGACGGTCCCCAGAGGTCTCAGGGTGTCTCCCGCGTTCTGGTACGTCCAAACCCGCACAACAACGTGCAAAGTCGACGACGATGACGGCGAAGCCGGTCGCGGATGTAGCGGCGGTGGCGGCCAGAGCCCGCACGCTGGATGAGCGCTGGCGGGAGCCCAAGGCCATGGGCGATCGCGGCGACGAAAGCGACCAAGATGGCCCAACATGATTCACAAACCTCGATCCTCGCCCTTGATCCATCATTCTCCCCGTCGATCGTAGACGACTGCGACGACGTTGGCGGCGACAACGACGACCACGACCACAACCACGACGACCACGGCGACGACGACCACACCTCCACAACCCTCCCACTCCTCCGGACCTCCAATCCAGGAAATGCGCGCGGACCCTTGCAGGTTTGTGCGCACAGTCGGGAACCTTTGATCAGCGTGTCGCTGTGTGAATTTAAATACAGACATACGTGGGTGATCTGTGTGTATAGATGAATATATACATAATACATATATATATATATACACATGGACACTTGCGCGTACATGCGTATGTATATGTGTGTGCTTCCGTACACACATACATACCTACAAACAGTTCGCCAGTGCTGACCAAACAAGTATCGCTAATGCTGTACCATGCAAACGCGCACACGTTTGACTATTCATCAAGCCTTGATTGGTTCAAGGCTAGTTCTTCCCCGTGAGATGTGACATCGTACGTATAGCTGCATGGAGTCCCGGACTCCAAGTTGCATCCCCACCGATCTGATCCTCTATAGCTCTTGCGCAATGCAGTTGCAATCGCAACCAGGGAAAGGCATCGGCATGATGGCCATCGACGTTATCCGAGAGGGTGAGGTCGTGGTCAGAGAGAAACCAGTGCTGTGGCGTGACGAGGCCGATCGGTCCAGCAACCAGTTGAGTACCCAGTTCGAGCGCTTGAGACCACATGTAGGCACTGCTGTAATGGATCTCTTTGATAACAGGGCGGCTGTGATGGAGATGCTCGACCCCCTGCAAAATCATAAGACGATTGACGGCGTCTTCGAAACAAATTGTTACAAGACCATGGACGGCGATTCAGTCTCACGATTATTTCTTTTGTTTTCGCGCTTCAACCACGACTGCACGCCGAATTGCGCCTACCGATATGATGAAGAGGCTTCGACGTCCATTATCACCGCCGTGCGCCAGATCAATGCCGCGGAGGAGTTAACAGTCTCGTACGGGGTCGACGCAGTCCTTGCCTCCACAATATCCCGGAAACGTTTTTTTGAAAACTGGGGCTTTGAGTGCTCCTGCAGCGCATGTGTCGCTTGCGATTCTGCATCGGACGGCCGGAGAGTGGAATTGGACCACCAGTTGAGTACGTTCAGCGCGCGTGGTGGCCCACGCAGCATGGATGATGAACAAGCGCATGAAGACATGTTTGGGTTGTTTGTTGCCGAGATGTTGACGCTTCCGTTAGGGGACCACGTTCGAACCCCACCCCTACCCCCCACGATTTCTGAGGGGGAGGGTGGGGTTCACTTCGTTCGGGAGCTCCCGAGCGAAGTGAGCCCCACCCTCCCCCTCAGAAATCGTGGGGGGTAGGGGTAGGGTTCGCACGTGGTCCCCTATCCGTCTTTGCAGGCTAACATATCTGAAAAGATGCTCAGGGTAATCATGAAGCAGATTGCCAATTCCGGTGTGACTCGTGAGGCTGGGCTGCCCCTGTCTCTTAAGTGGTTCGCGCGCGTGCAGAGGTACATGCCTTTGGCGGTGGGTGCAGAGTCGGAAAGGTTCAAGCTCTTCCAGGCAGAATTCTGCGAGCTCGCTGATCTGTCCTAGACTTTTTCGCGGCAATTTCATCATCTTCGCAGAGCCTGGATCACGAATCATCTTTCGGACTTGCTGTCCATAATTTTCTATGTGTTGTGCGGGGCTGGCACCGTTTTGCTGACTTTGCGTCGCGAAGATGTGTTGGGTGTGTTCTGCACAGAACAATGAGCACTGCATCATTATCGACTAGCCACAGCTGGTTTGAACCCGCATCGGCATCCTGCTCGAAATTTTGACAGCGCGTTTCAACAACATGTTTGGTGTCGTCGGCATCCAGCGGAAGTTCTCAGTTTTCCTTAGTCAGTCTTGGTTGCAAATCAAGCAAATGAAGCTGTGCGGGCACCTAAACGGAAAGCTATCGACTCCGATGCAAATTTCGGCACGGATCTGACTCATCTGGCCTGAGAGGCTTCCGGCCGGGGGTGACGATTAGGGAGGACGGATATCACAGGGGAGCCATGAAATCTTCCAGGCATCATGGCCGACTCTTCTTCTTCTTCTTCTTCTTCTTCTTTTTCTTCTTCTTCTTCTTTCAACGCATCTCCCAGCTCCCACTCGTCCGCACCGTGGCCCCCGTTCTTGGCGCACCCGAGGGGCCCGTTGCTCCGTTGTGCCAAGAGGTTCGGGGGTGGACAGAGCCCCCTCCCTGACACGTCGATGAGTGAATTGTCCGTTCTCGGTTCTCGAGAAGGCGCCGCGGCCGTCATCTTCCAGGCTTGCGCCCGCCAGGTTTGGGCCCGAGGTCGTTTTCACTAAACCACGTTTTGCTAAAGGGGGCTCTGTCCATCCCAGAGGTCTCCCAGGGGCACGTTTGGGAAGGCTGCGGGTCCTTGAGATGTGGGTTTCCAGGAGGCTTCGCCGGGGCCTCTAAGAAGCCTCGTGGCGGGTCGCATTGGAGACCTGTCGGGGCCACCTTGGAGGCACATTTAGCCTCGGGGGCCCTCTTGGTGCGATCTTTGGGGTCTCGCGTGCCGCCCTGGCCGCTAGCAGGGCTGACGAGGCGAGAGCGAGAGATCCAGGGCCGACCTCCAGGGCCGTCAAGGCCGCCCTCGAGGACCCGGGGACGGGCTCGCGGGGTCATCTCGGCAGCAAGCTGGGGGTTCTGGACTCTCAGCCAAGGCGTTGGACCAGAAGTCGCGCAGCAAGCCCAGGAGGGAGCGCCCGGGGGCGTGCCCAGGAGCGCTCCTGAGCGGAGGGGGGTCCGAGGGGGCGGGGGTCGGCATCGGGGCCGCACCAGTGCCTCGTCGTGTCTGCGTCAGAATGTAGCGTCATGCTCGCGCAGCGAACTCCTGTGAGGGATGCCGCCTAGAAAGGAGGGGTGGCGACGTGCATGTCTCTCTCTCTCTCTCTCTTTCTGAGCCGACTCGTTCCTTCACAGTTTGCCCGCGAGAAGGTCAAGACGCAGCTGAAGATCACGGCTGCCACTTCTGCATCATTTGTTGCATGTGTTGCCACCTTGTTCCCCGCGATTTCGTGATTTGTTCCTCTTCCTCCTCCTCCTCCTCCTCTCTCCTCCTCCTCCTCCTCCTCCTCCTCCTCCTCCTCTCCTCCTCCTCCTCCTCCTCCTCCTCCTCCTCCTCCTCCTCCTCCAGCCGTTTGGGCCCCGACCGTCCGAGGTGCTGAGGCGCACCACGGGCTTTTGTGGCCCCGACAATCTCCACGCGGTTTCGGCTGGGATCGACAGTCCCCGAGGCGGGATCCAGATCACAAATAGTCGGTAGCAAAACGATGGGCAAGAGCAAGCGCTCTCGCATCGCGAAGAAGCAGCAGGAGGTGCAGCCTGGGGACCCATGGCCGCCGCTCCCGCTCCGTCCTGGGCCTCAGCAGGCCGCGCCGCGGGGGAGCGGCATCGGGTGGGCGCCATGGCACGTGCCTCAGACGTGGTTCGTGCCGCCGCCGCCGCCCATGCCTGGGGCTGTGCGGCACCTGCGTGAGTCTCCCCAGGCTCAGGACACCAAGGTGAAGTGTTCGGCGTGTCTGCGCTGGGCCTGGACCAGTAAGTTGGCGATGTATAAGAATACGTGCCTCTGCGGGGCGCCTTTCAGCAACCTTCCGCCGCCCGAGGCCGACGAGGGCGGTGGCGGGCCCAAGCATGGCAAGGGCAAGGGCAAGGGGAAGGACCTGGGCGCGTTGGAGGCGCAGCTCGAGGCGGTCATCAAGGCGCGCGGCGGCACCGAGCAGGCGAAGGCGGCCCAGGCGCTGCTGGACGCCACTCGGGCCGCTGGCAAGAAGACGGACACGGCGCTGCCGATCACGCAGCAGGTGACGGCGGCGGCGTCGAAGGTGCAACGGGCTCAGTCGGCCTTCGACAAGGCCCAGGCTCAGCAGTTGAAGTTGACCAAGGAATTGGAGAAGTGTAAGAAGACGCTCCTGGATGCGGCGCAGACGTTGGCACAGGCTGAGGCGGAGAGGGCCACCCTGTTCCGCTCCATGGTGCCGACGGACACGGGCGGTGGCGCCCAGGCGAGCAACACCATCGATTTGTCGGCGCTGTTGTCGGCGCAGTCGGTGGACGACTCGCTGTTCTCCATCTCTCTGGGCGCGGAGTTCAATAATGAGGACGGGCTCATTGAGCAAAAGGATTTGGAAGAGCTGGATCGTCGGAAAAAGGCTGTCATGGAGGCGCTGATGCACACCTTGCGGGCCACTTTCGGCGAGGCTCACGAGAAGCTCAAGGAGCATCGCGACAACCTGTCGGCGATGCGCGAGAAGGTCGCCAAGCGGCGCAGGGAGCACTCGCCTGGGCCACCTCCGGTGGCGGAGGCGACGGGCGATGGCCCTGCGCCTACGGCGGCCTCGGCCGACCAGGCAGCCTCGGGCGCAGCCACCAGCTCGGCGGCAGGCGGCTCTGCGGGCGACGGAGGCGAGCCCGACGCTGTGGAGGCGGCGCGCCTGGCTGCTCTGGAGAGCAAGCTCAAGGCGGACGCGGAGGCTATGCTGGCGACGGCGCGCTTGGCGGCGGCTACGGCTGGGCCGCCGAGCCTTTAGCCTCTCGGATCCCCTCGATCGTGGCGGGCCCGATGGTCGAGGGGCATGCCCGCCAGCTACGAGTTCGAGTTCGGCCCCTACAAGTGCTGGCGCTGCTGCGGACGCTCTGGCCACTGGGACCCCCTCACCCCCTTTCGTTGCAGCGCGTGGGCGTGAGCCCTGTCCGCAGTCGACGGTGTCGACTGTGGGGACCGCTGAAGGGGGGGAGGCGTGCGGTCTCGGTGGCCCCGCGGCTGTGGTGGCTTCGTCGTCTGGGACTTCCAGTTCGGGTACAGACCTGGCAACCGCAGGCCCCCCCCGCCGCTCTCCGAGCGGTCTCCAAGGGGTTAAAGGGGGGGAGCGCCTTCTCGGGGGCCAGGTCGGATCGGATGCAGTTGTGACCCGCCGTACGCTGTACATGCGGAACTTGGGTGGATGGGGACCTGCTGCGCGATCTGTTTGTCGAAGTCGTGCCGCTGATATCCTCGTGTTTCCTGAGACTCATGTTCCTGAGGCTGGATCATACGAGTTGTTGCATGATTGGCGCAAGGCAGGATGCATTGGCATGTTGTCTGCCGCCTACGAGCAGAACGGGAAGTCTCGTGCAGGTGGCATTACCATGGGCACTTTGAAGAAGTATAAGGTTCAGTCGATGCGGCATTTGGCGTCGTCGCCATCGGACCAGGTCGGGCTTCGTGACCTGGATCGGCGTCCAGAGGCCATGCCAGGCATCGGCTTCCGTGATATGGTGGCTATGCAGCTACGGGCCCAGGGCCAGTCGTTGTTGATCGTTGGTGTGTACATGACCTCTTCGATCGGGCCGAAGGCAAACGCTCCCAAGCTCGCTAACGTTGGCACTTTGGTTTCGACGGTTCAAGGGCCGTGGCTTGCCATCGGTGACTGGAATATGACCCCAAAAGAGTTAGCTGGTACGGGGTGGTTGGGTCTTGTGAATGGCAGTGTGATCGTTCCGTCTAACACTGAGTACACGTGCACGTTGGGTTCAGGGCGCATGTTGGATTATATCGTGGCTTCTCCGCATGCAATGCCATGGGTCGAGTCTCTCTTGGCGGACTTTCAGGCGGTGGAGGGGGCGGGCAAGGCCCATTATGGGCTCCAGCTCAGCCTCAACTTCGACGCCTGCCGTGCCAGAGCGTGGCTCATGAGGTTGCCGCGAGCTTTCCCACACCCTGCTCGGCCTAAGGTGTGCGCTGACCCTGATAGCAAGCGTTCGCGGAAGAAAGCGGAGCAGCAGGCGGACCGAGAAGCTCAACCCCAGCAGGGTGTCATGCCCGCTCCGTCGTCGTGGGGGCCGAGGCGCAAGCTGGCCATCAAGAGCCCGCCTCCGTTGCAGTACGCCCTTTTCGAGGAGGAGGATGACGAGTTTCTCACGGACGGGGAGGACACGGACGTCCCTGACGAGGATGATGATGTGCAGGTGGCCGTCTCTGATTCGGAAGTGGACACGCATGCTTCGATTCAGTTGGAGTGGTCGTCCGAGGCGAAGGACCTGTTGTGGCAGCAGGTGGCGCCCGCAGTTTCGCGTCGACCCGTTCCTGATTTTGTTCAGCAGTCGTTGGCGTTTCAGGCGGCCGAGGAGGAAGCTTATGACCTCGGGGATGCTTTCGCGTCTTGGGTCTCAACCATGGAGTTGTATTATCTTGAATTGTATAAGGTGGACCCCTTGGCGAGGAGGCAGTACCGTGGTCGTGACTCCTTGCGGGGCCCTCAGTTGGGAGTCTATGCTGGAAGTAAGCCTTACCCTACTGCCGCTGATCCCAGTGCTCGCTGGTGGGCCTCTGTGGCTAACCTGCTGGAGGAGTTGGTGGGCCAGAAGGGGGATAAGCGCAATCTCCCTCGGGCTCGGCATCTTCGTGACCAGCTCTCGCAGCTGGATGGCTCCATCCCGTCCACGCAGATCGTTCCCTTGCCTGCCCGTCGTCGTGATCGATGGCTTCGCGGTCTACGAACTCTGGATGGGGCGACCTCGGAGTCTCTGGCGACCTTCGCTGCTGGGGCGCGCAGGGCCTCGGACCAGGCCCTGCGCGCTGTCGCTCGGCAGCGTCACCACGCTTTTCGCGATTGGGTCCATCAGCAGGCTGTTCTGGGATGTGGCGCTCTGCATCGGTTTGTGCGTGACCCCACGGCCGAGGTCAGCGAGGTCAGAGTGCACGGCGATACGTCTTTGGATGCGGCCTCTGTGATGGAGGCCAAGGCGGCGCTCTGGAGTGCGATATGGACGCCATCCAACGTCGTCGACGACCAGGCGCTCCGCGTGCTGCAGCGGGCTCGGCGGCTGGCGCTTCAGGACGAGCTGGAGCCCCTCACTCTGGTCCAGCTGGAGGAGGCGCTCCGTGCTGTGCCACCTCGGAAGGCGCGCGGCATCGAGTCGGTCGGCCAGCGGGACGTCTGGTGGCTGCCTGAGTCTGGCCGCCGTGCGCTACTCGATTTGTTTCATTTGATCGAGGCCAAGGTTGCTTGGCCTTGGCAGTGGCTCACCGCTATCGTTGTTCTGCTTCGCAAACCTGATGTGCGCAAGGATCGCGCCATAGGCTTGCTCACCTGGTTGGGTCGTTTGTGGAGCCGCATGCGGTCTCGCCCTGCGGAAGTGTGGGCTGCGGCTCGCTCTGGTCCTTGGGACGCCGCAGTTCGAGGCAACAGCGCTCTACGAGAGGCTCTGCTCAGGTGCTATGCCGACGAGGCTGCGCTTGCCTCAGTCCTGCCTGAGTATTGCTCTGCCTCAGTTTTGTGGGATGTGGAAGCGTTCTATGACACCATTCGATGGGATCGCGTGGTCGACCATGCGATTGATCTTGATTTTCCTCCGCACCCCCTAGCCTTGGAGGGTATCCTTCACATGGGGCCTCGGCTTTTGAGGGACGAGGGGGTTTTTGCCCCGCCTATCATTCCGCACGGAGGGCTTGTGGCTGGAGCTCGTAGGGCCCCCGATTTCTCGAAATGCCAAATGTTCGAGATTTGTGAACGTGCGTGTGCCAGCAGTGCTCTTGTTTCCCTCCGTACGTGGATCGATGATGTCACCCAGCGTGCGGAAGGTCTTAAGCGAGATGTCATTCGTGAATTAATCCAAGCTGGGGCTGTTTTTGCCTCGGGCTGCGAACAGGAGCAGCTGAGGATTGCTAGCAAGTCGATTATTGTGGCGTCTGAGATTTCGGTGGCGCGGGCTATCCAAGCTGGCCTTGCACTGAAAGGCATCCAGGTCGATGTGGCCTCGGTTGCGGCGGATTTGGGCATTGAAAGGGGCAGTGGCGTTTCTGTCGCCAAGCCCCGCCACTCGAAGCGTCTCAGGCAAGCCACTCGTAGGGCGTGTCGTATCCATAAGTTAGCTGCTGTGGCCCCTCGGAAGATCGGGGCGCGTTTGATCCTCACTGGGGCTTTGCCGCAGGCGTCCTACGCCTGGAAGGTTTTTGGGGTCGCGCCCTCGGTCCTCCAGAAATGGCGACGGGCCTTAGCCAGCAGCTTAACTCGAGGCTTGGCGGGGCGATGTCTCACGACCCTGCTGGCCCTGGAAGTTAAAAAAAAGGACCCTGCTTTCACCGCGGTGTTTCAGCTTCTGGAGTCCTGGTTTCAGATTGTTGCTGCGCTGCCGGAAAAAGGAGTGGACCGCATGCGTGCCTGTTGGTCCGCCACGGTCGAGAGGATCGATAGCTTGGGCCCCCAGCGCAGGTGGCATAATATAAAAGGACCCGTGTCAGCTGTGGTCGCTACCATGACGGCCTCGGGATGGAAGCTCGATGGGCCTTGGTCTTGGGTCGCTCCTGGGGGTGATGTCTTCGCTGTTCCCGATGAGCTTCGATCCCAGGCTTGTATGACGTCGGATTTTAAAAAGGAAGTGGACCGTAGCATTGAGGCACGTTTATGGTCTGCTGCCGCCGAGTTCCGCAATGGAGGGGGTCTTGCATCAGGCGTCGACCTCACGATTGCCTGGCGGCACCTTGCGTCCTTGCGTAGGAAGTCGCCTCAGAAGGCTGGCTTGCTTAGGGCTGTCCTTACTGGGGCCGTTTGGACGAGGGGCCGTATTCAGGCTTCTGGGGGAGAGTGTGAGCTCACCTGCCCCCGTTGCAACTCGGCCCCCGAAACGGACGTCCACCGGTTCTGGGAATGCCCGTGCAACAGTGAATTTCAGGAAGTTGACGATGGGTTCGCGCGTAAGGCAGCCTCGGTGGCTGCCGATTTCCCATGTTTCTGGCTTCGCGGTCTCGTGCCCCGTGAGTGGACGTCCGTCCCTCCGCCTCCCGACGACCCCATCCTCTGTGCCGCTGGTGCGTTTCCTGGGCCTCGGGGGGGAACTCGCATCTGGGGCGCGGGGGATGCGAGTGGTGGGGAGTTCACGAAGGATAAGCGTCTCAGACGGGTGTCATGGGGTGTCGCGGTTTTTGGCCATGATGTTCTAACCCTGCCCCCACTGGTGTCGGATGCCGACATTCAGTTCATCCAAGGGGGCGGGATCTCTGGTAAGCAGTCTGTGAATCGTGGTGAGCTCTGGGCCCTTTTGGCTTTTCTGGAAGGAGCTCACCCCCAGGCGTGTCTTGGATACGTCGCGGACTCGGCCTATGTTGCGAGGGGTTTTGCTCGCATCCAGGCCGGCCTTTTGCAGCGAATTCAGACCCACGTTGATCTCTGGAGGCGTGTCCTGAGCGCTCTGGATCGTCTTGGGGATGTGGTTCTCATTCAGATTCCGAGTCACCTCAAGGTTGAGGAGGCCGTGCGCCGTGGATTAAATCCTGGCGTCGTGCTGGCGAATTCGGTGGCCGATGATGTTGCGAGCCACTTCGCCCAGCAGGTTCAGGTTCCATATGCTGTCTCGGCTCCCGTCAGGTTCGCTGATGGGTTAGCTCGGAAGGTGCAAAATCATTTGCTTGCTGTGATGTCAGATGTTTTGGAGCGTGAGGGCGGACGCCCTCCCCGCCCCCCTAAGGAGAAGGTTCGGAGAACGGCCCGCCAGCTCCTTCGCGCTGCGGCGGTGAAGTCCTCTCATAATTGCCCCTTGCTTTGTGGGGATTTCTCCCAGTGCCAGAGGTGCGGTTGCTCTTCAACCGCTCGTGACCTGACATCGTTTTTGAATTCGCAATGTACCCCTGTGGAATGGTCTGGTGCGGTCTTTCGACCGACGGCTGCTGTGTGTGTGCGCAGTCGGCTTGTGGACCCTTCCCATGCCTTGGCGTTCTGGCCTGAGGCGAATGTGCTGTGGTGTTTAACTTGTGGGGCGTATTCGACCCAGCACTTGAGGGACCTGGGCAAGGTCTGTTCGGGCCGCCTCGGGAAGGCGGGGGCCCAAAACCTTTCCAGGATCGCCCAGGGCATGGTCCCTGGGAGTTTGGTTTGGGGGAAGGAGCGGAGGGAGAGGGCTAGCGCGAGAGGCGGGGTGGGAGAGAGAGAGAGAGAGAGAGAGAGAGAGAGAGAGAGAGAGAGAGGAGAGAGAGAGAGAGAGAGAGAGAGAGAGAGCGAGAGAGCGGCGAGTGCGGCCCCGCGTGCTCGGCGCGCGGCGCCGTTCGGGTCTGCCGCGGTCGCGGCCGACGTCTTCGCGGCCGTGGCCGCCAACAGGCGCCGCCCCGCCTCTCTCCCCCCCGCCCGCGCGCCCCCCTCCGCCCCCTCTGGTCCCCCGCCAACCTCGGTGGCATAGGCTGCCATTGTGGTTGGCCCTTTTCTCTTGTCCTTGATCATCATGATCGCTCGCTAAAAAAAAAAAAAAAAAAAAAACTCCTCCTCCTCCCCCTCCTCCTCCTCCTTCTCCTCATCCTCCTCCCCCCCCCTCCTCCTCCTCCTCCCTCTCCTCCTCCTCCTCCTCCTCCTCCTCCTCCTTCCTCCTCCCCTCGTCGTCTCTCCCCCCTCCTCCTCCCTCCTCCTCCTCCTCCTCCCCTCCTCCTCTCCTCCCTCCTCCTCCTCCTCTCCTCCTCCTCCTCTCCTCCTCCCTCCTCCTCCTCCTCCTCCTCCTCCTCCTCTCCTCCTCCTCCTCCTCCTCCTCCTCCTCCTCCTCCTCCTCCTCCTCCTACTCCTACTCCTACTCCTAGTCCTACTCCTATCCTTATTCCTAATTAGAACATGCTCTTACTCCCCCCTCTGGCCGGCCGATAGCGGCCCCATCCGGGCGTTCCTATCTTGACTTTCTTGAAATCAATACAAAGTCGTCGGTTTTTCTGTCAACATAGCGTTTCTTGTCGTCGACGATACGAAATGCGTGGCAGGAATAGGACGCGGCCCACATCGCGCGCGGCCGTCAATCCAGGCCCTCCCGTCCTGACTGTAAAAAACCAATAATCCATACAGAGTCGTCGTTTTTTCTCTCTCAACATGGCCTGTCTTGTCGTCGACGATGCGAAATGCGTAGTTGGAATGGGACGTGGCGCACATCGCGCGCGTAATTACGTCTGGGGCAACCCCATGCGGGAGGGGCCATCCTACCTTTCGAATGCACATACCAAGTCGACATGTTTCTTCTCAGCGAGGGCTTTCTTGTCGTCGGCTTTGCGAAATGCGTGGCAGGAATGGGGGGCGGTGCGCATCGCGCGCGACAGGGTGAACTGTCGCTCCCGCTTCGGCGCCGCGCGCATGCTTTCTGAAAGTTGCGCTCCCGCTCAGGCGCGGCGCACATTTTTCGCTCGCCAATTCGTCGAGCGTCTAGGGCCACCTGGGGCCTCCCAGGGTCTCCTGGAACATCCTGGGGCTTCCCAGGGCTTCCCCAGGGCCTCGTGGATCCTCCTAGGGCCTCCTCAGGCATCCTGGGGATTCCTGAGATGCCCCAGGGCTCCCTGGCACCTCCTAGGGCTTCCTGGAGCTTTCTCGAGCCTCCTGGGGCTTCCTGGGCCCTCCTGAAGCTTCCTGGGTTTTCTGTGGGGTTTCCTGCAACCTCCTGGGGCCTCCTGAGGCTTCCTGGGGCCCGCTGGGGCTTCCTGCAACCTCCTGGGGCCTCCTGAGGCCTTCAGCTTCCTGAGGCCTCCTCGGCTCGTGCTGAAATGCCAGCGCAGTCTTTGAGACGCGCCAGGAATTTCTGATCGGTAACCGCCATCGCGACTGCATCAGCTGTGGCAAACCACCTTGCCGATCTGATTTCGGTCTCCAGTTGCGCCAGCACTGTTTCTTATGTTGTGGGAGGGCGGGTGGGAATGGGCATGCCATCCTTGACTTGCTCGAGCTGGCTAACTTGACTCCTACTCCTACTCCTACTCCTACTCCTACTCCTACTCCTTCTCCTCTCTTTCGCCCATCCTACGACAGGGGACTCGAAACCCTGGGTCCATTTGGCGGGCTTGTCCCGAAGTTTTCGGCCGCAACGGCCAATCCTGGGGCACTGCCATCGTAGCTCGTTCAGATTATGTACCACGCATGGGGTTCGGTCGCCCCACCTCCTCTTCCCCATCGAACCTCCAATCTTATCCTGATCCTTCGGATGACGCGGTCTGGTGGGTGGCTCTTCACGTCCCCGCTCTTGGCCCCAGCCTTCCCCCGCCCCCTGGGTCCAGCTCCTCTCCC
>CAUYUJ010004280.1:378142-390857 GCA_963575745.1 Prorocentrum cordatum
GAACCCCCCCCATGTGGCGCGTCCGACGCTGGCACACTCCAGCTCGGACCGCATCGGCGTGGTCCTGCCACCCCTCATCTTTGTAAGTCTCTTCTGCGGCGGTTAGCTGCACCCCGCACATGTGTAGATGTTCTCGGCGTGCTATCAAGTTACCTGTATCTTGCGGCGGTTAGCTGCACCCCACTTCTCCACGGCCAGGTGCACTCTGAGGGTTGCACCCTAACCGGACAACCAGGTGACAAGGGACGCCTCGGCGCTGCTGCAGGCTGGCCGCGGTGAGGGACGGCGCCGAACGCGTGGCCTGGTGGGTGTCTCCCACTGTGCCTCCGGGGTTCGCCCGCGGCGGCTGCAGTAGCCAGAGCGGGTGACCCATCGGACGGGCTGCTCGGGGCTCTCCGCCCCCACGGGCCGACCCTCTGCGTCGTCTGCGGCTGGCACCGGTGGGCCTCTTCGCAGCAGGACGACACTGTGGTGCTCGGACAGTCGCTGGTGTTCACCGACATTGAGGGCTGCTGTGCCTGAATGCCTCGCCTTGAGTGTTGCTGCCTGGTACAGCCCGCGTTTTACGCATCGTCGCACCATCCCCGGGCCTTCCCCGCAGGCGCCGGACTCGATGCGATGGATGCCGCCAGCCCCCCCAATTCTGCGGTGGAGTTCGAGGGCTGCGCGCTGAGTGGTTCAGCCTTCCGCGCCTTCGGCCCCTTGTTTGCCACCGCCAGCAGCCTGTTACCCGGGCTCGTGCATCGTTGCTCGCCGGGTCGGCTGCTCGGAGCTTGGCGCCGCAAGGGCGACTCACTCCGTTGCACTCGCACTCGTGGCCGTTTGTACACTTCGGTTTACTGGGCGGCGCCTAGGTGCGTCTGCTGGTGAATGCTGAGCATTTTGTTCACTGCGTGTGCAACTGCACGCTCTGTGTGCAATTAGCTTTGTGCCGCCCGCCCCGGACATGCCTGTTGCCGCCAGACCGTCGTCGCGCGGCCGCCGACCAAAAAAACATATTCCCACCCTTTCGGACGCTTCCTGCGCTTTCGCTCGAGGCCGCGACAAAAAAAAATATCCCCACCCGTCCTGGCAGCCACAGCCATGCTTGCATGGACGCTGTGTGAGCGCTTTGCCCCTGGCCCTGGCATCCACATTCAGTGCAGCTTGCAGCTCACTTGAGGCGCCGCTTAGGCAGCTTAGGCAGTTTAGGTGCGCGGCTCTAGTTTGCTCCTGTTGTTGCAATTCGTAGGCCCGCGTCCCAGACTTACGACTCGCCGCTTGCGCTCTCGCTTGCGGCCGCGACCAAAAAAGTATCCCCACCCTTTCCGCGCCAGTTTGGCTGCGCTTACTTGCTGGTCGCCACCGGGATTTCCAACGCCACCGGGTTTGGGAGTATCGGTTCAGTCGCGGCCCGACTAGTGTTCGGACGGTTTTCGGCCCGCCTCGCGAGCCTGTTGACCAAAAAGTATCCCCACCCTTGACTTCCACTCGTCATGGTCATCGTGCCACTCTGCTTACATTACGTCCTGTTGGATGCTGAGTCCGCGACTGTGCTGAGCGTTGCTCTGTTATGGTTTTCCATGTTGCTTCGGCGCGGCCCGCCCTATCTTTGCCCGGCTTTCGACCCGCTTTGCGAGCCCGCGTACCAAAAAAACGTATCCTCACCAGCCCATCCAGAAACGGTGGATGGCCAGGCGAGTTGCCTTGATCAGGGAAGTGTAGAAGCATGCAGTGCGACAACTACCTTGGAAGCGTTTCGGGGGCGCCAAGACGGCGGTGAACATTTGCTGAATTGTTCAACACAGGCTCCCATGCTTCACTGGCGTTTTTGAGGCTTTCTGGGGGCATTCTTGGATATTATTAGAGTTATCTTGGGACCCTCTCGGGAGGAGGAGGAGGAGGAGGAGGAGGAGGAGGAGGAGGAGGAGGAGGGAGGACGCAGGAAGGACTGGAGGAAGGAACGGACGAGGACAAGGAGGAGGATGAGGCAACCTTTCAGATATGTTCGTTTGAGAGGTTCTTGAAAAACTCTTGGGGCCGCATTGGTGCCTTCGTGGGGTCGCCGTGGGGCCTTTTGGAGAACGCTCGCCAGGTCATCCAGAAACGATCGCATGGCGAGTTGCCTTGATCAGGGAAGTGAAGGTGCATGCAATTGAACGACCGCTTTGGAAGAGTTCTGGAGGCGCAGAAACAGCGGGAACAGTTGTTGAATCGTTTAACACATGTTCCCATGCCACACCGGCTTCATTGGGGTCTCCTGGAGTTTCCTGGAGTTTTTGTTGGACCTTCTCGGGGCGGGGAGGCTATGTATAGCAACGGGAGGAGGAAGGAGGAAAAGAGACCGGGATGAGAAAACAAAATCAGAAAAATAAAGAAGAGGAAGAACCAGTAGATTGATCGGGTAGGAAGAAGGAGACGGCGATGAAGGCGACGACGACCATGACGAGTCAACGCAGAGTTTTCGATCCGCGAGCCTCCTGGAAACCTATTGAAAGCACCCGCCCCGGCAAAAACTTTGCGAAGACCCTTACAACGCCCCTGCAAAGACCCTGCAAAGACCCAGCGATGGCATTGCAAAGACCTTGTAAAACTCTGCAATACCTTGCAATCCGAGCCGTCTTGAGGCCTCGTCAGGACATTGGAAGCGAACAGGCCCGAACGCAAAAACATGGATTGTCCTTTGGTTCAATGGTTTTGGCCTGTTTGGGCACCCTTGGGGCTCTCCTGGGGTGGGGCTCTTTGGGGGGGTCTGGGAGGCCTCTTGGGACCGATCTTGGGCCCCATGCATCAAAAAGGGAGAACGGGGGGGGAGGTCGCGGATTCGCCCCCTCCCCCCCCATTCCACTCTCGGAAACCAAAAATGGCGTTTTGGGGCCCTCTTGGGGCGCTCTTGGGCGCTCTTTTGGAAGTCTTGGGGCTCTTTTGGACCGCCTTGGGGTCATCTTTGCTTGAAAAGCCCGTCGGAAGCGAAGAAGCGAGAACGCAACACATCTTGGTTTGCCCTCGGTTGTTGAAGGATTGTGGCTTTTCCTTGGAGGGCTCAGAGGACCCTTGGAACCGTATTTGGGCTGTCTTGGGTCTTCTTGGAGGTATGTCGGAGGCTATCTTGAGCCACCTTGAACTATCTTGCGCCATCTTGGAGGCTATCTTGGGGTTTCTGAGGCCTTCCTGGAGCCATCTTGGGCGCTCTAACTACCCGCGCCCCCCCCTCCCAGGCCCAGGGGAGGGGGTAGGGGGAGTGGTCAAGTTACCCCCTCCCCGCCCGCAAGCCGTCTCGCTCACTCCCACCCGCCCTCCCAACACATACGTAGCACCCGAGTCTGGCCCGAGCCTCAGCATATTCAGCAGTCGTCTTGGGATGGGGAGCTACTGGGGGCCAATCCGCCGCCGCCGCCGCTGCCTCCGCCGCCGCCGCCGCCGCCGCCGCCGCTGCCCGCCGCCGCCGCCGCCGCCGCCCGCCGCCGCCGCCGCCGCCGCCGCCGCCGCCGCCGCCGCCTGCCGCGCCACCGCCGCCGCCGCCCGCCGCCGCAGCCGCCGCCTCGCCGCCGCCGCCGCCGCCGCGCCGCCGCCGCCGCGCCCGCCGCCGCCCGCAGCCGCCGCAGCCGCCGCCGCCGCCGCCGCAGCCGCCGCAGCCGCCGCCGCCGCCAAGTGTACTCTGTATCGTTTTTTGACAGGGATGGTGGGGGGGGCCGCATCGGGTTGGCTGCGCATGTTCCGAGGCAGACTGTGTTTTGTATTGTTTTTTTTTACAAGGGATGGTGGGGGGGGGGGTCGGCATGGACTCGGGTTGGCCCCCAGTCGCCTGGGGGAGGGGGTGTTTATTAATAGGGAACAGTGATTCACCCTTCCCCCGAGCAGGGGAAAAAGGGAGCTTTGGCAGAGAGAAGGCGAAATTCGTCAAACCACCTACGCCCAGAGGGCTGGTGGGATTCTCGAGCTTCTGGGCGATCGCTTGTGAGGACGTCCCAAGCGACATGCCTGGCCCGGCCTACGGACACTTGTGGTGGTGCGACGGGGAGGAGCTACAGTCGGCCCAGATTGGTAGGTCGACCCTGCCAGCTCAATGGTACCTTTGTGTCCTGTGCCTCGCGACACGTGCCTTCTTACACTCCTATGGCGATGTGGCCCTCGGAGGGGTCTTGTGTCCTCTCGCGTGTCTTGTCCAATCGAGTCCGACTTTAGTAATGCGGAAAAGGGATGGAGGAGGCAGAGGAAGGAGCACGACCGGAGAGAATGCAGGATGCGTCAGCGATGCTGCATCGCACCAGCGCGCCCCCCCCTTGACTGACTAGCGCCCAGTTGGCCTGCTTTTCAGGCGACCTCCCTCCTCCTCCTCCTCCTCCTCCTCCTCCTCCTCCCCCTCCTCCTCCACCTCCTCCTTCTCCTCCTCCTCCTCCTCCTCCTCCTCCTCCAAGGGATCCCCGAGCATTTTCTTTGGGCGGAGGGCAAAGGGTGAACTCTGAAATGCCGCCTCGATTGTTTTCCGAGGCTCGAATCTGCAAGAGGTGGATCACAAGGCGGACTGATTTTCGAGGTGCAAAGTCCCACATGGATTTCACCCTGAGCCCTGCACCCGAAGAACATGCTCAGGATCCACCCCCCATCTTTAGGGGGCCACATGCGAACCCTACCCCTACCCCCCACGATCTCTGAGGGGGAGGGTGGGGTTCCCTTCATCCGGGGGCTCCCGAGCGAAGTGAACCCCACCCTCCCCCTCAGAAATCGTGGGGGGTAGGGGGTAGGGTTCGCATGTGGCCCCCGAATCTTGTCAGCGTGGAGCATCGGCGGGAGGCAGGATTGGTGCAGTGCGGGGAGGCGTCCCGCGATGGCCCCGCTCGGGATCGGGTCTGCCTGCCGTCCGTGGAGAGGCCGCGCACTTCCTGCGGAGCTCGGTCCGAGAACCTGCGGAGGTCCTTAGCGAGGGCCCCCCTTTGAGCAGGAGGGAATGAAACACACAGACACAATTAATCGTCGATTCCCTAGAAAATATGAGGAAATATGGGAAGTGGGGGGGAAGACAGAAACCCAGAACATATGGGGAAGTATGGGGAATCTTTTTATTTGTGTGTATTTGTTTGTGTGTCATGGGGCCCCTTCATTTGAACTGGCGCCGCCCTTCATCCGTGTGACTGTTGTACAGAGTTCGAATGTGTGGATCGTAGATGACGAGGGGCTCTCCAGCGAGAGGCGCAGCCTGATAGCGAGTTGGACTGCAACCTTGAATATGCTGGAAACTGCTCGATCAAAGATTCGTGGCGCCAGAGCGACAGCCGCAATTTGAAAAAGAGCCGGCATCTATCCTTTCTGTAGAAATATGTTACAGCGAGTTTGCGCGGCGCTAATGCGACAGCCACATGTTGAAAGCGACCAGCCCTCCATCCCTGCAATTGTTGCTCTTTTCTAGCTTCAGGCTAGTAAAGCACCTTAAACGGAAGTTCTCGTGCTAAACGCCCAGCCAGGCCTTCGGACACGGCTTGCTGTGCGACAGGCGGGAGTCATATGTCAGAGGGATGCATGAGGACGACGACGAGGAGTAAAGAGACGAAGAGAACAGGGACGAAGAGGAGAAGGAGAAGGAGGAGGAGAGGGAGAAGAAGAAAGAGAAAAAGGGAAATGCGGGCCATCGTAGGGCCGTGGCCACTCGTGCCCGGGTGCAGGAGGGAAGGGTGGATGG
The DNA here is from genome assembly GCA_963575745.1 of Prorocentrum cordatum. Lineage (NCBI taxonomy): Eukaryota > Dinophyceae > Prorocentrales > Prorocentraceae > Prorocentrum > Prorocentrum cordatum. Next base: position 383,799 of record CAUYUJ010004280.1, read on the forward strand.
GAAGGGGCAAGGTTCAGAGGAGCGAGAGGTCATGATACTGATACGCTCCAAGATTCCCCAGAGTCCCCCGATTTCCCGAGCGCTCCACGCGGGCTGCAGAAGCGAGGGTCGCGAGATCACCCCCCTGGACTTCCTGGAACGCGTCCTGCGCCGACCGCATCGTGGCAGCATCCTCGCCCAGAAGAGCGGCAGTGGGCAGTGCCAGGAGCGCGGGAGGCTCCCCTCCGCCCTCTGCCCGGCCCGCCGGCGCAGACTCTTCCCTGGGACGCCAGCCCCCCCAGGCCCCAGACATGCGATGTCTGGATCTCCTCCCTACCCAGACCCCCTCGCGCTGTGAGAAAAGCCGCGGCGGGAGGTTTCTCACTATGTTCGCCCATGGAGGCACTTGCCGGGCCTCGTGACCGGCAGAAAACGATTCGGGGTGAAGAGCCGGCCCCGGGGAAAGGGTCCAGACCGCTTGGGGTCTGGGGGTAGACGTCGTGAAACAGTCACGACGTCGGGGGTCTGGGCACACGGTCCCCGGGAGCCCCGACTCCTTCCCCGGGACCGGCTTCTCATCCCGCGTCGCTTTCTGATGGTCCTGGGGCCTGGCGAGGGCCCCCCGGAGGCCGAAGACGGCCAACAGAAGCCTTCCGTCGTATACGTAGGGGTCCACATGCGAACCCCCCGACCCCTACCCCCCACGATTTCTGAGGGGGAGGGTGGGGTTCACTTCGTTAGGGAGCTCCCGAGCGAAGTGAACCCCACCCTCCCCTCAGAAATCGTGGGAGGTGGGGGTAGGGTTCGCATGTGGCCCCCTAAAGGGTCCAGCGTGCCTCAGACGGAGGTGCACCTTGGCAGCTGCTGGGCTGCGCCCTGGGTGCGCTGGGACCCGGCGCGCTCGCCCAGGCGCCCAGCCCACCAGCAGGTTCTTGTCTCTGCCCATCGCTCCTGCGAGGGCCGGCCAGCAGGATGTTTGCTTCACGACGCCAGCATGTCAGTGACGAACGAGCAACACACACACACACACACACACACACACACACACACGCACGCACGCACGCACGCACGCACGCACGCACGCACACACGCACACACACACACACACACACACAGGGGGTCGGAGGGAGGAGGACTGGCTATGGGTATTCTGGGTCTGGGTGCGTGTTGTGAGACCCTGGGGGAGGCTCCCGTTCCAGCGGGGACCCCCATCCGGCAGCACGCACCCCTGTTGGTGTGGGTGTGCTCCGTTCCTTCGTCATGTCTGCCCTCCTCCACCCCGGCACTTCGGCACTTCTGCGCCCGACCCGCCGAGAGGAGCCTTTTTTGCCTTGCAGAGCGCGGGGGCCGCTGCGCGGGACGTGCGCGCCCGTGCACGAGCGCCGCTCTCGCGCCTCTGCTCATCGCTCCTCCGCTCCTGCGAGGGCAGCCTGCAGGGTGCTGTGAAGGCCTCACGGCCGGTGCCCCGCCGACCCTGGTGTTTGCGAGAAGGACAGGGGGAGTAAGCAGGCGGACGAGGGGGGTGGGGGGCCTCTGGGTGGTCTCTCGGGAGCCTCTCGGTGGCCTCCTGGAGGCCTCCCGAGGGCCTCCTGGGTGGGCAGCCTGCAGGATCTCCTCCACGACGCGAGCACGTCTGGGCCCTCCCAGCCCCCCCGCCCGGGAGGAGCCGACCCGCACACGCCCCGACCCGAAATCCGAGAGGGTCTCCGGGGCCCTGTCTGCGGGACGGGAAAATGACCACAGCCACTGCTTCTTGTTTGCGCCGCCTTCCAGCCGGCCGAACAAGAAGCAGTGGTTGTGGTCCTTCCCCTGGTGCCAGGCTCAACGAAAATGCCCACAACCACTGCTTTCTTTCTGCGGACTGGAAGGCGGCGACAAAAGAAAAGCAGTGGCTGTGGTCGTTCTCACGCCCCGTTCTGTCGGGCTCGGCCTTGGTGCGGTCTGGGGAGTCCGTGGTGGCCCTCTCCTGCGGGGCGGGCTCCCGCCGGGTGCCCCCGTGGGCCCCCATTGGCTTCCGGCCCCCCGCGCTCCGGCGCGCCCCGCCCTCCCGGGGAGGAGCCGCCCGCCCGGCGCCGCGCGCGGGCCGCCGAGCGGGGTACGGCGCGATGGCCGCCACCGCGGAGCTGGAGCACTTCTGCGGGCGCCCGGGGGCCTCGCGGCCGCCGCTCCTCCTCGGCGGGCGCGGAGGAGGAGGAGGAGGAGGAGGGGGAGGAGGAGGAGGAGGAGGAGGAGGAGGAGGAGGAGAAGTGCCCTGAGATCTGGGCGTTGCATGCTTCCCCCCTGGGCGTGTTTGCCTGGTGTCGAGCCCTGTGAGGCCCTCACATATGGATCCAGCCCGAAACGTGCAGCAGAGAGGTGGGGTCAAATTAGGGCTCTGGGCGTGATTTTATGCTGATCATTGTCGCACCGTCGGGTCCCAGGGACGGAGGAGCCCCGCCGCCCTCTCGGAAGCCCACCCCCCCTATCGCGCTGCCCCCTTCTGGGCGCCGCCAGCAGGGCCAGGAGGAGCTCGGGGATCAAGACCCCGAGAAAACGATTCCGAGGCAGAGGCAGGAGGAAAGCACGGACGAATCGAAGGCTCCAGTGAGCCGTCTCCTCCCTCCATCCCCCGCCGTCCCAAAGAAGCCGCCCTAGACCCTAGACAGCGACCACACTCACTCACACGCACACGCACCAAGAGGATGAGGAGGTTGAGGAGGAGGAGGAGGATGAGGACGACGACGAGGAGGAGGACGAGGAGGAGGAGGAGGAGGAGGAGGAGGAGGAGGAGGACGAGGAGGAGGAGACGCCCCCCTGCCTCCCGAGAACGAGGGGGAGGAGGCCCCCCGCCGCTGCCGCCTGCGGAAGATGGGTGCGGTGCGAGCTTCACTCGCGGCGGCGCGCCGAGGGGGAAGTTTGGGAGTTTCGGGTACGAGGGGGGCTCGAGGCGTTCGAGCGGCTTCGTCGCCTCTCGGCGGCTTTTTCCAGCGTCGGGGTGCGCTCCGGCAGCTGCGCCCCGCCGATGGCATCTCCCGGGGTGCCCAGATCGCCGCCAGAGACCCGAGCTGGGACCCGAGAGCCAGGCTCGGCGGCGCGTCGAGTGGGGGAAGTGAGACGGAGAGTGCCTTCTCAGAAGGCGTTGAGGCTTCTCAGAAGCGCTCCAGCCTTCGTCAGCCCTCCGAGAGGTGTGCTGCTTTCGGTGCGCTTTCGGGGAGGGCTCAAGAAGCCTTCTCAGAAGGCCGGGGGACTTCTGGGCCCTCTGAGGAGGCCCGCCCCTTCTCGCGTCCCCCCGGGCTCGCCGCCGAGATGGGGGGTAACCTAAATACCTAAATTGGGGGTTAAGACAAGGGCCCTGAGGGCCCCTTGAGGGCTTTGTTTCCTTCCCCCCCTGTAGGGCCGCCCGCCCGACCCGACCCGCCCAGTACAGTGGAGGCCGACTAGTACCTGCCAAATTCAGGGTACCCTCGTGTCGTGTGTTTCGCGGCCCAAGCCTTCTGCATTCCTGTGGCGATGTGGACCTCGGAGGGGTCTTGTGTTCTCTCGCGTGCCCTCTCCGATCAGCCCCGACTGTAGTCGGGGAACAAGTTATGGCATAAGCCTGGAACAACTTTCTGAGGCCCGCGCAGATGTCTTGGATCGGCGCTGGCGGCGCCTCCGGCGCCGATCCAAGAAATCCGCGCGGCCCTCCGACAGTTCTTCTGCATGCCATCAGTTGTTCCCCGGACTCGGGCCCGCCCGCCCGCCCCGCCCCGACCCGCCCGCCCGATCTGCCGGCCGAGGACGGCGCCGACGGCGGCGGAGACGCCGACGCCGACGCCGACGGCGGCGGCCACGGCGGCGACGACGAAGAGCCATCGGCCGCTCGGCAGGTACGGCGGGGCGCACCTGAACACGGTGCGGTACCATCCCCTGCAGGCGGAGACGCTCATCTACACGGCCGCGAGCGCGGTCATCATCGAGGACGTGAACGACCCCCACAAGCAGGAGTCCAGCGAAGAGGGAGGGGGGAGGTCATGGAGCAGGAAAAGGTCGCGCGGGAGGGGCAGGAGGGCGTCGCAGGATGGCGGGGGAGGATGCAGACGGAGATGCAGACGGAGACGCAGAAAGGGAGGAGGAGGAGGAGGAGGAGGAGGAGGAGGAGGAGGAGGAGGAGGGGGAGGAGGGGAGGGGAAACATATGCGATGGAGCAGCAGCAGCAGCGGCAGGTGGAGGAGCAGGAGAAGGAGGACGTGCAGGAGGAGGGGGAGAGAAGGTAGGACGAGGACGAGGGGAGGAGGACAACGACGAGGAGGATGACGCAGGGAGCCCCGAAGGAGTTCCTCCGCGGCCAGCATGACAACGAGGTGTCCGCCCTGGACGTGTCCGCCAACGGCAAGCTCCTGGCCAGCGGGCAGCTGGGCTCCCCGAGCCGGACGGCAGGGCCCCCCTGCTGAAGGAGTAGAAGGAGGAGGAGGAGGAGGCAGAAAGAGGAGGAGGAGGAGGAGGAGGAGGAGGAGGAGGAGGAGGAGGAGGAGGAGGAGGAGGAGGAGGAGGAGGAGGAGGAGGAGGAGGGGGAGGGGGAGGGGAAGGGGAGGAGGAGGAGGAGGAGGAGGAGGAGGGGAGGAGGAGGAGGGAGGAGGGGGGAGGAGGAGGAGGAGGAGGAGGAGGAGGGGATGAGGAGGAGGAGGCGGAGGAGGAGGGGGATCGGAGGTTGACAGACCTCCTACCCTGACACGTCGATTAGCGAATTGGCCGTTTTCTGTGCGCGAGACGGCGTCGCGGCCGTCATTTTTGCGGGTCCAGGTCCGTCGGTTTCGGTCCCAGGCCGTTCTTGCGAAGGGGAGGTTTACTAAAGGGAGGTTTGCCTACCGCCGAGAGGAGGAGGAGGAGGAGGAGGAGGAGGAGGAGGAGGAGGAGGAGGAAAAGGAAAAGGAGGAGGAGGAGGAGTAGGAGGAGGAGGAGGAGGGGGAGGAGGAGGAGGAGGATAAGGAGGATGACCACAGTAAACCCACGATGCATCAGCGATGCTGCAATACACATCAATACACCCTCCGTCCCAAGTCCCTCCTCATACGTCCCTACAAGTTTTCACAACAAGAAGCGCCCTCTTGAAAGCCCAGCACAGTCAGGCCTTCCATTTCGGCGAGGGCACCGCTTTCAAGAAGCAACTCCCTTGCGTCCTTCTGGCGCCTGGTCTGGGATGCGAAAACCTGTGATCACGCAGTGGAGCGAGGTGTCCGGTGGGACCCCCAGATCGAGTAAGAACCGCCGCCCATCCTACGACGAGTGCGACGGATGGCCAGCTGAAGGATATGAGAACTACCACTACAAGCACCTGGAGACTGTGCGCTACAAGCTCAAGAATAAGCACTGGGCGTACCAGGCTTACGCTGTGCTAACTGTTGCGCAGGCATGCGCTTGCGGCCCTTGGCGTCGAGGAAGCCTCGGGCGAGAGCTCCATCTTGAAGGAGCGCCGCCCTGGACCGGTGCAAGTGCTGCATCGGCTGGCGCGTCGGCTTTTTTGCTGCATGTCTCGAACGATGGCCGATGACTCTGCTTTGAGAAGGGCAGCCCTCCCTTCTCAAAGTTGCGCGACAAGCGCATGCGCGCGGCGCTCAGACGAGACCCACAGCTTGACAGCGATTTGCGCTCATCTCTGTCAGCGCTGGAAGTGGGACGAATCCGCGCGGCGCCGAAGCGAGAGCCCCATCTCGAAAAGAAACCGCCTCCATCCTTGCAGCTCCATAAGAAGTTATAAGACGGATGCGCGCGGCTCGAAGGCGAGCGCCACAGTTTAGAAGCCACCTGCGCTCCATCCTTGAATCCGCTGCAAGCGTTTAGGTCGAGCATGCGCGGCGCCGCGGCGCGAACCACGTTTTGAAGTGGAGCCGCCCCCCATCCTCGAACGTGTTGCACATGTCAAGACGGACGTGCGCGGCGCGAAGGCGAGATCCGCAGGTTGAGCACCATCTGCCCCACAGCAGTGACAGTGCGGCAACATGTGCAGACGAATGTGCGCGGCGCTCAGGCGAGAACCAAAGTGTGAACACCACTCGCGCTCCATCCTTGAAGCTGCCGCAAATGCACGCGGCGCTAAGGTGAGAGCAACGCCCGGCCCGCGCTGCCGACACGTCTGGGGGTGCGGCAGGGAGGAGTTATTTATGAGGAAAAGGGATGGAAGGGGGAAAAGGAGGAGGAGGAGGAGGAGGAGGAGGAGCAGGAAGAGGAGGAGGCCGCGGTCCACCGCTTGCAGCGCGCAGCGACGCCAGTGCAGTCCGCGTTGGCTGGCCCGCTGTTGCGACATGCGGTTCGGAGACTCACGGAGCGCCCGGGCTGCGGGCGGGCCACCAGCCGTGCGCGCCCAGCGGGCCACGACCCCGCTGCAGGTAGCCGGGCGGAACTGGCAGCCTGAGGCAGGGCGAGGACGCCGCGGCCGCTCTCCTCGGGTCGCGGGGCGTTCGAGGGCCGGGCGCGGGCTCCAGGCGACACGTCGCGATCGCGACGTGGTGCCTGATCACCTCCGAGGAGGGCAATGAACTTAGAGACCTGAGAGGAGGAGGAGGAGGAGGAGGGAGGAGGAGGAGGTAGGAGGAGGAGGAGGAGGAGGAGGAGGAGGAGGAGGAGAGGGGAGAGGAGGGGAGGGGTGCAGGGGGAGGGGGGAGGGGTGAGGGGAGGAGGGGGAGGAGGAGGAGGGAGGAGGAGGAGGAGGAGGAGGAGGAGGAGGAGGAGGAGGAGGAGGAGGAGGAGGAGGAGAGTGAGGAGGAGGCAGGTGGGAGAGGAGGAGGATGCGGAGGAGGAGGAGGCGGAGGAGGAGGAGGAGGCGGAGGAGAGGAGGAGGGGAGTGAAGGGGACGACGGGCGATCTGCGCGCCTGCAGCGGGGCGCTGCTCTCTCGGAACAGGTCCATGTCTGCGCGCTTTGCCGTGCATGCTTTGGGCTCGGGATGGGGGGGGGCGGTGGCAGCCGCGCGGAGTGCTGCGAGCGGGGCCCGACCTGTTCTCGGCGTCGCAGCTACTGCTGGGACGAGCTGGCTGCCCCGTGCCGCGATGCGTGGGCCCCGAAACGCTGAAAGAGGAGGAGGAGGAGGAGGAGGAGGAGGAGGAGGAGGAGGAGGAGGAGGAGG
>CAUYUJ010004280.1:390957-408457 GCA_963575745.1 Prorocentrum cordatum
TAGGTTTTTGAAGGATTTTGGCTTCTTCGGGGGGTCCTCGGAGGCCTCGGAGGGCACTTGAAACCGTTTTGGGGCCGTCTTGAGGCCTCTTGGCCGTGTGTCGGAAGCTATATTGACCCATCTACCGCTATGTGGGGCCATTTTGGAGGCCATCTTGCGCTCTCTGAGGCCCTCTTGGAGCCATCTTGGACGAAAAAGGACCCTCTGCCACCTCGCGGGGGAACCCGTCCAGACGCAGGGAGGGGGGGAGGTAAACCTCCCGAACAGGGAAAGGCAGGAGGTTGGAAAAGGAAGCGCCCGAGACCACCCGCGCCCACAGGGCTGGTGGGATTGGTTTGGGGCGTTTGTTCAGCGATGCTACCTTGAGGCGAAGGGGGCGGCACGGATTAGGATTGCCTGTCTTGGGCTCGACTGTCTTGGGCTCGACAAGTCACCTCAGGGCCCTGTTGGGCGCTGTTGGGGTCGTTTTGGGGGCCCTGATGGGTCCCTCGTGGGGCTCTCTTGTGAGATGTTGGAGCCGTCTTGGGGCTTCAAAATCCATCTGGAGGAGGGCAGGCGAGGAGGCACGGCGCGCTGGTTTGCGTCAGGCGTTGCGATGATTCGGGCCTCCGAGGGGGCATTGCTGTGAGGTCCCGTGACCATCTGGAACCGCCTGGGGGCGGTTTTGGGCCCTCTTGGAGGCATCCTGGGTCTTCTTACACCATCTTGCGCTGTCTTGTCCCGTCTTGGAGGTCATCTTGGGCCATCTGGATCTGCCTGGGACCATCTTCGGCCGTCCAGACCCAGAGGAGGGGGGCGAGGAGTCGGCGTCACCCCAACATACTTATACTATATGTGCGTCGCCCCCCGGGGGGCGATGCGCGTACCGAGAAATCTTATAGTATATGCGTCGTGGCGGGCGCTTTCTGGCCACGCCGTTCGGGAAACGATATACTACAAGATGGGTATACTATATGTGTGGGTCGGACGCGCGCCTCCAAGGAATACACATAGTATTAGTATGTCCCTGTGCGTCCCAAGGAGGGGTCAAGCTACCCCCTCCCAAGGACGGCCCTCTCGCTCACTCACGTTAGCACCCGAGCCTCAGCACAAGAAGCCGGGGGCCACCATCGACGCCCATGGAGACCCGATACAGACGCCCGCCAGGTGCGCGACGCCGGCGTGGTGCGTCGCGAAAGCCAGGGCACCCCCAGCACCCTTGCCAAGCAGCAGTGGCAAATCATCGCGGGACGCCCGCGCATGCTTTGACCATGTCGCCGCGACGGGCACGTTGCGCGGGCTTGAGAGAGGGATGGTGGGCCTGCCTGCGCGGGGCAGTATCCTGGCACCCCCGCCGCCTCTGCCAAGCAACAGAGTCCGGTGATCGCGGTGCGCCCGAGCGTGCTGCCGTTTTCGCTGCCATGTGCATGTTTTTGCTTGACAGGGTTGGGGGGCGGGCGCTGGCCCTGGTCTGCAGGGGTCTGTGAAGCGCGGGAGGTGGTGCTTATGAGTAGGCAGGAGGGGCCCGGCTCCCAACGGGTGCGCCGCCAGTCGTCTCGCTCACTCCCACCTGCACTTCCACCATGAAAGTCGCACCAGGGACTCGGCAGGGGCAGAGGTTCGCCATAGGATGGACAGCTATCGCGAACCAATGCAGACGCCAGGTACGTAACGCTCGCGGGGTGCGCCAAGCGTGCGAAGCGCGCCACGCGCACCAGGTGCGCAAGGAGCCTTTGTGGCCCGAGCGTGCCAGGCGCGCCTGGTGCGTCAACTGTGCCACGAGCTCTGGCCGCGCTGCGAGCGCGACGTACGCAGAGCGCGCCAGGCGGCGACAGTTGCGCCGGCGCACGTGTCAGCACACCTCGGGCAACATGTCGACCCCCGCTGCCATCCCTGACACATGCCAATTCGGAGTGGCGGCGGGGTGGTCATCAGGGTGTATGGTGTGCGTCTGTCTGTGTCAGCACCCGCAATGTAGTTCGCCATGGATTTTGACACAGATAGTGGGCGCGGGCGCGCGCGCAGCGGACACACACATGCACCCCCACACAACTGCCATCCCTGTCAGAGACCTATGCGGCGTGATCGTGGGGTGCTTTCTCATGATCCAGGCGCCGCCACGTGAATTTCGCGCTGTTCTTTTACTACATGTATGGTGGGGTGGAGGGTTATGGTTCCTGCTCTGGGGCCAGTCGAGTAGGAGATGGAGTGCTGACGCGCAAGGGGCGGAGATACACCCCTGCCCGAAGGGGAAGGAGGGGGTTGCAACAGGGAGCGCTCTAAATCACTTCCACCTAGAGGGCTGGTGGAACCGTTCCCTCTGAAGGACCCGTGTGTTGAAGGAAGCGGATCTCAGAGCCTGTGGCTCTCCCGAGGGCAAGATCTTCATCCTGAGTCGTTTTTCGATTGTTCCAGGGCCCGTGGCGTCCTTCCTCCTAGGCCCGTGCACCTCACGCCAATGCATCGTCAGACTCGTGGACGGCGAAGAGGAAGATGAGGAGGAGGAGGAGGAGGAGAAGGAGGAGGAGGAAGGGGGGAGAAGGAAGAGGAGGAATAGGAAGAGATGAGAGAGAGAGAGAGACAGAGAGAAAGAGAGAGAGAGAATCAAAAATGAACAAACAGGTATGCTGGATGCGGCGCAACATATCTGACATCCGACCCATCTCACCCATACCTTCCCATTGCACTGTTTTGGTTTCTATCCGCTGACAGGGGCCCCAGCAGACCTGGATCCCGCAAATGCTGCAACGGGAGGGCCGGTTTGAACAACAATAAGCCTTACGATTGTGAAGCCATTTATGGCTTGGGAGAGCAATGGAACTATGCGTGCACTGCGCGGGGGAGGCGGGGCCACAACGTCACAGTGTCCAGGGAGAGCAGGGTTCTGCGCATATGCGGCTATGGAGCCCTTATAGGCAGGAGGAGGAAGAGGAGGAGGAGGAGGAGGAGGAGGAGGAGGAGGAGGAGGAGATTCTCGCACACCCCTCGCCCGCCAGGAAGGGCGCCGTTGCGCCCGTGGCCGTGTGGGACTTCGACGCGCGGCAGGTCCCTTGCAGACATGAGGGCGTTTGCGGGGCCCGAGCAAATCCCAGACAATGCTCGCGTCGTGACAAATGTCCCGACGGGAGTTGTTGTTTCCGTTTTCGGCCTCCTGGGGCCTTCGCCAGGCCCCGTGACCGTCAGAAAACGATTCGGGGTGAAGCACCGGCCCCAGGAAAAGAGAGGGGACTTCCACGGACCCCGCATGGACAAAAAACACGACATCGCATGTCTCGGATGGGGTCGCAGGGTTGCGCCGCATCGTCGATACATCGGCGACGTGGCGCAATGCTGGACCCGGTTTTCTTCATCCCGACGCCGCCGGTGCCCATCTCTGAAGCATCGGCGAGGCAGCGCGATCCATCGACCCCGTCTGCTCTGGCCCCACCCGGGCGGCCTTCAGCTTTTGCTTGCGGAATCTGCTCCTCGACCCCTGATGTTCAAGGATCCTTGTGTTTTGGGGGGGCGGGCCTTTCTGGACCTCTGGGGGCTTCTGGAGGCCTCCAGATGCCCTTGGAGATATCCAGAGACCTCCAGTGGAGGAGATTTGCCCACAGCACATTTGCCCGCGGCACACGTGCTTGCCCGAAGCGGTTTCGCTGCCGCCACGCCAGGTCCACATGGTATTCGAGGGGCTCGCCCACCGCGTGCTGAACCTCAGGTCGTCGGAGTCGTCGTCGGAGTCGTTGTCGCCGTCGCCGTCGCCGTGGTCCGACAAGGAGGAGGAGGAGGAGGAGGAGGAGGAGGAGGAGGACGACGACGACGACGACGACGAGGACAAGGAGGGAGCAAAAGTAGGTGGGGACGAGGAGGGGCAGGATGATATGGGGAGGAATTGGAGGAGGTGGGAGGAGGTGTAGGAGGATGAGGCAGAGGAGGACGAGGATGAGTGGATGAGCAGAAGCAGGAGGAGGCCGAGAGGGGGATGTGGAGGACATGGGCATGTAGGGATGACTAGATGAGGTGGAGGAGCAGGAGCAGGAGGAGGAGGAGGAGGTGGAGGAGGAGGAGGAGGAGGAGGAGGAGGAGGAGGAGTGCGCCAGCAGCTCCCCCGAGATTCGGAGGAGGAGGAGGAGGAGGGGCAAAAATGGAGAGCCAGAGAGGAAGAGCGCGCGCGCGGCACAGGGCGAAGGCCTGGTCCGCCCGGCAGCGCCGAGGCCCACCGAGGCGGGCCACGGGCGGCCCGCCGCCCCACCCGGCGGCGCACGGGGCCCCCCCGGCCGACCGCGAGGCCGCGCGGACGGGCGCCCACGCGCCGACGAGCCACGCCGCGCGCGGCGCTCCCGCGGATCCAGGCCTCCCCGGCGGGGCCCGAGTGGACGGGGCCCCGAGGAGGGCGCCGCGTCGCCGACGCGTCGGCGACGCGGCTCGATGTGGAGCCCGCTTGTCGCCGATTGCCGAGGGGTTCAAGCTTCGCGCCGCCCGCTTAGCTTCGACCGGAAGAGGTGCGCTCTCGACCCGCGGATCAAAATTGCCTCCGTGCCGACGGCGCCGCGGCATCGCCGACGGCGCCGATGCATCGCCGATGCGGCGCGATCCTCGGGGCCCCATGTGGGAAGCCTCCAACAGAGGGCCTCGCTTCAGAGGGATCGGAGGCGCCGGCACCTCTTCCCCGGCGGAAGGCCCGCGGAGGGCAGCGGAAACGAAACGAGGCCGCCCCCGCCGGCGGAAGGCCCGCGAAGACGGGCGGAGGCAAGAATCGTCGCCCCAAGAGGTGGCAATCTTTTTAGGTAGGTTCAGGGCTTCTGGAGCCGGTCCTGTGCAGGGAAGGGGGGGGGCAGGGACAGCAGGCGACGCGGCTACTGTCAAGGCGTTGCAATGGGGACCACTTCGGGTCCAGGAGGGGCTCTGGCTTCCGGCCGCCGCTCCCGAGGTCTGGGTTGGGGAGCCTGTTCGAAGCCGAGGCTCGCCGCGGCCAGACAAGGCCCTTCGGCCCTCACCCGTGGCAGCATGGTGGCGTCAGGCCCTCGGGTGGGGTCCGGGAAGTCTGTCATTCAGTGACGCTGCTGCTGTTGCCAGGCTTTTCACCAATGCAGCTGGATGCCCCCATCGGAAGAAAAAAAACATCTCCCACGCACGCCCCTCCCTGCGCCTGAGCCGCCGCCGCCGCCGCCGCCGCCGCCGCCGCCGCCCGGGGGACCGCGGCGCGCGCGCCCAGCGCCTCCGGAGCCCAGCTCCCGCGCGCCCGGCCAGCCACGACGCTGCGCGCGCTGCCCGCGGCACCGACGGCCCGCACTGCCTCGGGGCGGGCGGCGGGCCCCCGCCGCCGCCCCGAGGCAGCAGCAGCAGAGCGGGGGCGGTCGACCGCACCTGCGCCGCCCGATCGGGCGGCGCAGGGGCGCCTGAAGCCGCCGCGGGGAGCATTCTGGGAGGAGGCGCGCGCGAACCAGGGGCCTCGGCCACAAAGGTTTGGGTGTCCTCGCCTTCCCAGACCCCCTCGAGTAGTGAAAAAAGCATGACGGGAGGTTTTTCCTAATTTTCGGCCTCCTGGGGCCCTCACCGGGCCTCGGGAGCATCAAAAAACGACTCAGGATGCGAAGCCGGTCATGGCGAAAGGGTCGGGACCTCTGGGGGTCGACGTAAGGAAAAAATCATTACGTCGGGGGTCTGGGGAGGAGGCGCGCGCGATCCAGGGGCCTCGGCCACAAAGGTTTGGGTGTCCTCGCCTTTGCCGGTCGTCGACCCTCCAGGTGACGGCCCAAGAGGCCCCTCGGACCGCCCCACGACGACCCAAGAAGAGGCCCCCCCGACGACGGCGCAAGAGAGAGGGCCCGAGGAGGAGCCTCAGGGGGAGGCTCCCGAGAAGGAGCACGAACCGACACGTCGAGCCCTCCGGCCCAGAGAAGCCTCCGAGACCGCGAGCAGGGCCCCCCCCGCACGCGTGCAGCCCCGGCGCGCGGCGGGGCTCGGGGACGGGCGTCGGCCTCCCTCGCGAGCGCGCGCCGCGCACGCCCGCTGGGGGGCCCGCCCCGGGCCTGGGCCGCGGGGCTCCCCGAGGGCGGGCGGGCGCCCCCCTGCAGAAGGAGGCCGCCCGCCCGGGCCGCGGCGCCCTCGTCTGGCCGGCAGGGCCTTCGAACGCGTCGGCGATAAGGGCCCGTCCAGCTGCCCTCCTCCTCACGCCCCCTCGTCCTCGTCCTTGCCCTCGTCCTCGTCCTCGTCTTCGTCCACATGGGCCTGCCAAACTGGCTGCGTCGGCGGCGCCAGCCTCGCCGCGGCCGACCTCGCCGCCGAGCCTCGCGGCACGCTTCCTGAACGGCCTCCCGCACCGAGCCTGACGGGCGGAAGCGCCGAACGAGGCCCCGTCTCAGAGGTGCCGCACCAACCTGATTCAGCACCTCGAGCGAAAAATCTGCACACCAGTATTGCCACGATTGTGCGTGGATCTGGGCTTCTCCATGCACATGTTCCACATCCACCGCCCACTCCAAGAGGCCAGATCATGCATCCAGGAGCGACGGGTTCGCTCCTCAACTTCCCCGGGCTGCACTGAAGGTACAAAGTTCGGCGGTGGGAGGCCCGTCGAGCTGAGGCCGCCCCCTGGACTGATAAAGAAGGGGCCGACCTCGAGCTCAGCCGCCCCGCCTTCAGCTTCGTCCCGCCGAGCCCGCCTCGCCGAGAGGCGCTGGCGCATCTCCCGAGCTTCCCGCCGCATGCGCTGGATGTTACCTGCCGTTGGTCCGATGGCTGAGAGGATGGCTACCTGCAGTACTGGCCTTAAGCTCCGACCAACGCTGCTTGTCCATCCCCTCCGCCTCGAGGTCGGTGATGTCGAGGAGGTCCCCGTCCACGAGCTCGACCGCGTCGACCAGCTCGGCGCGGGGGATCTGAGAGAGGTTGATCTGCAAGGAGCCCGCACCGACTCCGCTGGATGCGTCACCGCGAATCGCGGCCGTCCCTGCGGAGAGTGCGCCCGCCAGCCTTGGCGAGCTCCGCCGCGCGCTCCTCCTTCCACGCCCTGGACGCCTCCGCTGCTGCACCAGCCGCTGCAGCTGTCGCCTCCTTGCACTCGTCAAGCCAGCGCTGCGCCTCATCCTCCTCTAGGAGGAGGAGGAGGAGGAGGAGGAGGAGGAGGAGGAGGAGGAGGAGGAGGAGGAGGAGCAGGAGCAGGAGGAGGAGGAGCAGGAGGAGGAGGAGGAGGAGGAGGAGGAGGAGGAGGAGGAGGAGGAGCAGGAGCAGGAGGAGGAGGAGGAGGAGCCACGCAGCTCTGGAGCCACGCCTGCCTCGGCTGCCTCCCGCTCGGCGGCGGAATCCACCACTGGCCGAGCGTCGGGTGGGGCGGGAGGCGCCGCCGAGCCTCGAGTCGGGCATGCCCCCTTACACGAGGAAGATTCAAGAATCGCAGGACATATTCTGGATACGCTTGTTCGTGTTTTTTGTGTGTTTTTGTTGTTTGACTATTGCTTAAGCTTTCTTCCCAAATTCGCCTGTAGGAGGGCATGCCCGACCTAAGCCGAGCCACCGCCGCACGGCCCAGGGCAACTGGCCCAGGCGGCGACCACACTCCCTTGCCCTCACGCCCAGGGACCTCGAGCGGGAGGAGCACGGCGCCGCACTGGCACCAGAAGGCCTTGGACTTCCAAGTCCACCGATACTGACACGCCGTGCACGTGATGAAGTTCTTGCCATCCTGCTTGCCCATGGGCTCCGCTAAGAGCTCGCAGGGGACACAAGAAGAGCAGACAAGTACCGTAAGAGAAAGTCGTTCCAGCCAGGAGCTCACCGTGCGTAAATGCCTGAACTGGTGTCCAGGGATCGCTGGTGGGGGCGCACCTCCCGCTTGCCACTTCTCAAATCACGGAGCCTCCTTTCCGCCCCACATGCGATGTCTTGATGTTTTCCAACACGGGGTCCCCGGAAGTCCCGACCCTCTCCCGACTTCAGATCCGCCGTGTTTTGGTTGGTTTCGCAAGCGCGTGATGCCGATTTCCGCCCTACTTTGCCGTCGCTGTTTCCGCCACACCTCCGCGGAAGTATCCGCAGTCCGCAGTCAGGGTCTCCCCAGGCCGGGTGTTTCGGCCCGTGCCGCTTCTTTGCTGGCGCCGGCGCCCGGCGCGAGCCCCAGAAGGCGGAGCGCGGCCAGAGGCTTCCCGCCGGGAGGTTGCTCGAACATATGCCGAGGTTGCTCCCGCGCCCAAGGCTCCAGGCCTCCTAGAGATGGGGTCGGAGCAGATGGGGTCGGAGCGGCGTCGCCAGTGCAACGCCGATGCATCGCCGAGGCAACGGTGACGTGCATCGCCGATGCCATCGCCGACGCGGTGCGATCCTCCGACCAACAGCCCCAGACCCCCGACGTAATGGTTTTTTCATTACGTCGACCCCCAGAGGTCCCGACCCTTTCCCCATGACCGGCTCTGCATCCTGAGTCGTTTTTTGTCGCTCCCGAGGCCCGGCGAGGGCCCCCAGAGGCCGAAAAGTAGGAAAAACTTCCCGTCGTGCTTTTTTCATTGCTCGAGGGGGTCTGGGGCTGCTCGGACTCGTGGCGCCCGCGCCCGTAGGCGCGCGCGCCACGCGCCGCTCCGCCCTCTGGCCCAGGCCGCCCCGGGCCACCGGGGCGGCAGCGGGCGCCGCGGGGGGGGCGCGCCCGCCCGACGCTGGCGGAGCGAGGCGCGCGCGGGCGCGCGGCCACATGGGCGACCGGGCGGGGAGCACGGCCAACCCGTTCTTCCTCTCGGCGGCGGGCCCGGGGGGAGGCGATATCCGAGGGGGCGGGCTGCAGAGGTCCGGCGCCCCCCCAGAAGAGCGCGGAGCGGGCGGCTGCTGGCCGCTCTCGGCCTCGAGGGCCCCCAGGAGAGCCCCCTCCTCCTCCCACTGCCCCTCCCCCCCCTCCTTCTCCTCGCACTGGCTCCCCGCACACGCTCCCAACGCACTAAAAGGCATGATGCACCGCGGAACCGCATAGCGGCAACGTGCGCTGACGAGCCCATGGCCTCCTAGAGCCCCAGGGCCCTTGCTAAGGCAAGGCAAGTCGCTGGGCCTCGGGAGCGTCGCAAAACGGCCCGCGGGACGAAAAACCCGGCCCCGGGGGGAAGAGGTCCGGCCTCCGGGGCCCACGCAGCGAACAAGTGGGAGCAGTCGGATGCCCGGAAGGGGCGGGCCTTCTCGGGAGGGAGGCTGCCTCTGCAGGGGCCTCCCGTGCGGCCTCCCGATGTTTGGTCCATGCGCGGCCCCCGGAAGTCCCGACCCTTTCCCCAGGACGGGCTTCTCCTCCTGAGTATAGCTCTTGGGCGGTCCTGGGGCCCGGCGAGGGCCTCCAGAGGCCGATAATATCATGGCGAAGCGCCTCTCCTGCCCAGTTTTTTTGTTCACGGCGCGACCCGAGGGGCCCTCTGGGAATCCGGAGGGAAAGAAACACACAGACACAATTAATCGTCGACTTCCAGGAAAATATGGGAAAATATGGGAAGTGGGGGGGGAAGACAAAAACCAAGAAAATATTTGAAAATATGGAGGTTCCAGTTACTTGTGTGTATTCATTTGTGTGTGCTACCTTGCTTTTCTGCTCACGACGCGACCATATGCGTGGGCTCTCAGAACTCCGAGGGCCCCTTCAGGGAAGCCCCGCCGCCTTCTGCCACTGCCCCCGCTCCCTCCGCCCCCCCCCCCCGGGCGCGCCGCCGATCCTCGCCGTGAGCCGCTTCCGGCAGAAGAGGTTCGACGACTGCATCGACATCTCGGGGCCGTCGAGGAGGGTCGGCCACGCGCGGAGGGGGGGGGTGCATGAAACAGGGCTAGGATCGGGATAAATCGCTCCAGAGCGTTCCGGAGCGCTCTCAGAGCGTTCCGGAACGCTCTGGAGCGGCCGCGGCGCCCAATACATCCTCCAAACCCGCCGATCCTCAGAGATTTCGAGTTATCCCGATCCGATTTTGTCCCGATTTTCGCGTCGTTTTAGGTGCAGTGGAGACCCATGCCGAGAAACACCCTGCTTGCCTCCAGGGTGCCCTGGCTTTCTTGGTTCCCGATGGCTCTGCTATGGAGAGCGTGACGAGTTCCCACACCAAGAACCAACGGGCGTCCTGAGGTCTCAGGGTTGGGTTTCTTGTGGAAGGTTTCTTGTGGTCGAGCTCCTGTTGCAGGCGGAGAGGGAAGGGCTTCTTAGAAGCACCGCTCCTTCTCAGAAGGCGCGGGCCTTGTCTGCAGGTGTAGGGCCCGCGACTTCTAAGGAGCAGCCTGCGTCTGAGAAGCCTTCCCCCCCCTCCTCCTCCTCCTCCTCCTCCTCCTCCTCCTCCTCCTCCTCCTCCTCCTCCTCCTCCTCCTCCTCCTCCTCCTCCTCCTCCTCCTCCTCCTCCCTCCTCCTCCTCCTCCTCCTCCTCCCTCCCCTCCCCCTCCCCCTTCCCCCTCCCCTCCTCCTCCCCCTCCCCCTCCCCCTCCCCCTCCCCCTCCCCCTCCCCCTTCCCCTCTCCTCCTCCTCCTCCTCCTCCTCCTCCTCCTCCTCCTCCTCCTCCTCTCCTCCCCCTCCCCCCCCTCCTCCTCCTCCTCCTCCTCCTCCCCCCCCTGGCGCGCGCCCCCTGGCGCGCGCCGGCAAGGGGAGGGGGCACGGGCCGGCCCCGAGACCTGGGCGAGGCACTTTTGTCCTCCCACTGGGCGCGTCCGCCCGGTTTCGGGGCCCCCGCGGGGCCCTCACGGACCGATCCGGCTCGAACACTGGTGCTGACAAGCATGCCCAGACATGATGGCGTCGTGAAAAAATCGGGACGGGAGGTTTTTCGCTATTTTCGGCCCCTGGGGGCCCTCGCCGGGCCCCGGGACCGTCAAAAAACGACTCGGGATGACAAACCGGCCCCAGGGAAAGGGTCGGGACTTCCGAGGACGCCGTCCTGAAAAAATCAGGACGTCGCATTTCTGGGTGGGGTCCAGGGCTCTGGTCGCGAGTTCTCGCGATGTTGGATTTCTCGCAGCGTGAGCTCTCAGCGGGAGGGGGGCGGGGGGACCCCGTGGCCGGGGCCACGAGATCTCGCCGACCTCGTGGCCTCCTCCGCTTGCTGCGGCACGTCCTCCTGGCGTCCCCTCGGCCGCGCACGTGCCTCGGGCCACGATTCGCTACCCCCCCCCTGACTCCAGATCCGCCCTACTTTGGCTTTATTTTTTCAACTTAAAATTGCGTCGGAAATCCACCTATAAGAGGCCGAAAAAGTAGGGCGGAAATTTCTGCACCCAACAGAAGTAGGGCGGAAATCCACAGAAGTAGGGCGGAAACAGCAGCAGAACAGTAAGGCGGAAATTGGCATCAGCGGGGCTTGAAAATAGGGCGGAAATTCCAAACCCTACTTACGAATTTCCCCAAAGTAGAGCGGATCCGGAGTCAGGGCCCCTCTTCCACGCCCCCCTCTTGGACGCCCCCGAACATCTGCACCGAGATACTCGAGAAGAACCCGCGCGACCAGGCGGTGTGGTTCCTCAAGTGCCGGGCGCTTACGCGCAGGCAGTGGCTGGACGACGTGGAGATCGACGAGGACCGAGGCGCGAACCCGGGCGCGAGCGTGAGCTCCCGGAGGCCCGCGCCCCCCCTACCCTGGCGCGCGGAGCGCGCCAGGGACTACCCCCCCGAGGCGCCGCCGGAGGGGCCCGGTGCCGCTCCCCCGGAAGCGCGCCGCGCGGGCCTCCCGACGCGCTGGTGCCCATGCCGGCGAGCTCGCTCTCCGAGACCCGGGCGCTGCACCGTTGCCACGCGGGCCTTTCCGCAGGCCCCCCCCGGGGCCCGCGCGGATCGGTCCGGCTCGAACAGTGGTGCGGGAAGGTGGGGTCTGCTGGTAGGGCCCAGGGCTCCGCTCGCGATGTGTCGCCATCTGTTGCAGTTTGTCTGCAGCGTCTGATCTGAGGGCTCTCCCCAGAGATCCAGCGTATTGAAAAAATTAAAAGACTAAGGTTTTTCGCCGTTTTGGGCCTCTGCAGAGGCCCTCGCCGGGCCTCGGGAGCGTCAAACATCGACTCCGGACGTCAAGCCGGTCCTGGGGAGAAAGGGTCGAGACTTCTGGGGGCCCCGTGTCGAAAAAATCACGACGTCGGACCTCTGGGCCTCCTGGAGGAGGGCATAGCGGACATCCTCATGGACGACAACGCCGTGGCGCAGGCGCCGCGGCCGGGCACGTCCCTGCACCAGCCCCTCGCCAGGGGCCCGGAGGCCGGCGTGC
Source organism: Prorocentrum cordatum (assembly GCA_963575745.1). NCBI lineage: Eukaryota > Dinophyceae > Prorocentrales > Prorocentraceae > Prorocentrum > Prorocentrum cordatum. The sequence continues at coordinate 403,107 of CAUYUJ010004280.1, forward strand.
CCTCGCAGGTGGTGCGCCCCGTCAGCGCCGCCCGGCGGCCGGTGACCGGCTTCGCGAGGCGCCGGGTTGCGTCGGGCCTGTCCCTCTATACAGGGGGGCAGTGCACCCTGACTCCGGATCCGCCTCACTCTGGGGAGATTCGTATAGGTAGGGCTTGGGATTGTCCGCCCTGCTTTTCAAGCCCCGCTGGTGCCAATGTCCGCCCCACTTTTCTGCTGCTGCTTCCGCCCTACTTCTGTGGAGTTCCGCCCTACTTTATGTTGGGTGCCGAAATTTCCGCCCTACTTGTTCGGCCTCTTATAGGTGGATTTCCGACGCAATTTCAAGTTGGGAAAAAAGCCCAAGTAGTGCGGATACGGAGTCAGGGCAAAGGCAGTCAAGAAAAGCCCTGGGGGCGGCTTTTCGGGGGCACCTTGTGGCCGTTTGGGGGGGCACTTTTGGGGCAGCTTTTTCCTTCCCAGACATGCGACGTCCTGATTTTTTCAGGACGGCGTCCCCGGAAGTCCCGACCCTTTCCCCGGGGCCGGTTTGTCATCCCGAGTCGTTTTTTGACGGTCCCGGGGCCCGGCGAGGGCCCCCAGGGGCCGAAAATAGCGAAAAACCTCCCGTCCCGATTTTTTCACGACGCCATCATGTCTGGGTTTTTTCTTTTTGTCCAGAGTGCGCCTGTGGGGGGACACGCCCGACGTGAGGCCAGGGACCAACAGGCCCACGAGCTCCGCGGCCGGGCGCGACGTGGCCACCGCGATGCAGGGCGCCGCGGGAGGAGAGAAAAAGACGCGGCGTGAGCCCAGAATGGAATGGCCATGGCCATGAATTTCCAACATGAGTTCTCGAGTTTTAGGTCCCAAAAATCCAGCTCATTGAAAAATCAAGACGGAGGTTTTTCGCCGTTTTCGGCCTTCCAAGGCCCTCGCCGGGCCTCGGGACCGTCAGAAATCGAGTCGGGGTGAAAAACCGGTCCTGGGAAATGGGTCGAGACTTCTGGGGACCGCGCATCGAAAAAATCACGACATCGGATCTCTGGGGTAATGACCATGAATTTCCAACATGAGTTCTCGAGTTTTAGGTATGGTCTCCTCAGTGCCGCCAATCGTGCCCCTTAGTGCCGCCGTGTGCGCGCACGTCGTTTTCAAAGGCTTAGAGTCTTGAAAGGAAGAGAGAGCAGCCAAGCCCAGACACCCGGCGAGGTGATGACTGCGCCGCGCGGTCCTGGGAGGTCCCGGCCCAGAAGTGCAGTGTCTTGGCAAAGTCAGGACGCAGGTTGCTCGTCGTTTTCGGTCTCTGGGGGTCCCTTGCCAGGCCCCTGGACCGTCCAACAACGAGTCGGGATGAGCAACTAGTCCTGCGGGGACAGGGTCGGGGCTTCCGAGGACTCCTTATCATGAAAAATCAAGACGCCGCATGTTTGGGGACCCCTTCCCTGGGGGTAGTATAGTCTTTCCTCCTAGATCAATTGTTTGATGGCCCCGCGGTCTGACGACGGGTCCCAGAGGCCGACGTCGAGAAGAATCGCCAGGACTGAGAAAGCATATCATCGGGAATCTGGGAGCATGGCATAGCATGGGAGGCCCGTGCGGAGCTCCGGAAGCCCCTGCTGATGCCGCTCCTCCTCACAGGCAACCGCCCTGGGACATCCCGGCCGCTCACGTCGATGGGTCGCCTGGTGCGTCTGGGCACCGCGTCAATGCAGCACGACGACGGCGGCGAGTTCGTCAGGCTCGATGCGCTCGACCTGAAAAAGTACGCGCAGCGCCCTGCCATCGCCAAGGCGCTCTGCGACTACATGCTGTACTACGCTCACAACCCCCGAAAGGCGCTGGAGCTTGCATCGGAAGCGACGCAGGCTGGTAAGACTTCGAGTTCCTTGAGATCCGGGCGTTGCATGTGTGTTCACACAGGACGGTTTCGCCCGGTTTGGGGCCCTGGGGCCATCACAAACAGCTGCAGCAGAACGTTGGGGTCTCGGGCTTTGGTCGTGTTTTTTGCGTTGTTGTGTTTTTTTTCGCAACGTCGGATTTCAGGGTTGCGCACAGACAGCCCCCCAAGGTTGTCCAGACTGACTTCAGCCGCCCCCCCCGAGTAGCCCAGGGCGGTCTCAACATCTCCGGCGGCGCCCCAGGGGTATGTTGAAACCGCCTTGGGCTGGCTCGGGGGACCTGTTGAGGCGAGCCAGGGCTGCTTGGGGGACTCCCAGTGCGCAACCCGAAGCCTGACCAACGCAGGCGTCGGACTTCAACGACTGGTGGTGGAAGGCTCGCCTCGGCAAAGCGTACTACCAGCTGGGGCTGTTGCGGGACGCCGAGAAGCAGCTGAAGAGCGCCCTCAGAGACCAGGACATCGTCACGACGCACCTCGAGTTGTGCAAGATCTACCTCAAACTGGACCAACCCAACACCGCGCTGGACCAGTACACCCGGGCATCAGAGAAGTGGACTGGGGACACACATCTATTAGTAGGCATCGCGCGGACTTGGGACATGTTGAACGCCCTGCTCAGGGGCGTGCAGTTCTACAAGAAGGTGCTGCACTACGATTCGGTCAACGTGGAGGCGATAGCATGCTTGGCGTCGCACCATTTTTACACCGACCAGCCAGAACTGGCGCTGCGCTTTTACCGACGGCTATTGCAGAACGGCGTTGCGAACGCGGAGCTGTGGAACAACATGGGGCTCTGCTGCTTCTATGCGGGGCAGTACGACTTAACCCTGAGCTGCTTTGAGCGGGCGCTAATGCTGGCGGACGACGACAACATGGCCGAAGTCTGGTACAATATCGGCCAGGTGGCCATCGGCGTCGGGGACCTCGGCCTTGCATACCAGGCGTTCAAGATTGCCGTGTCCGTGGACCCCAACCATGCAGAGAGCTACAGCAACCTCGGGGTTCTGGAGCTCAGGAAGAACAACGTCGAGCAGGCGCAGGCGCACTTCCACACCGCGATGCGCCTCGGGCCCCACCTGTTCGAGCCCGCCTTCAACGGCGGCCTGCTGGCCTTCAAGCTGGGCGACTTCCAGGAGAGCTACGAGCTGGCGCACAAGGCGCTGGAGGCGTACCCGGACCACATCGACAGCAAGGAGCTGATCAAGCAGCTGAAGTCCCACTTCTCCTCCCTCTGAGGCGCTCGCGCCGGAGGCGGGGACGGGGGGGAGGGGGCCCCTCCGGGCGGCCGATCGCGGGCGCGCCGGCCTGCCGGTGGAAGACCCACCCGCGTGCCGCGCGCGCCCGCCGCTGGGCCCAGCGCGGGCCCGCCGGTCCGAGAGCCCGTGGCGCGCGGCCGCGCGCGGGCCGCCTCCTCGGCCCTCCGGGCTCATCGCCGCGTCTGGGGAGGACTGATCCTCCCCCTCCCCTCCCGATCCCGGGTTTTCGCGGGGTATACTGATTCTTTTTTCGGGGGGAGGACTGACCCTCCCCCGCCCCTCTCCTCCTTGGGTTTTCGTGGGGTACTGCTCCTCCTGCCGTCCCCTCCTGCCGTCCCTCCGCCGCCGCGGCGGCCGCATAGTCGTGCGCCGTTGTCGGACGTGCAGCGTCTCGAGCAAAGTCGGGCCAGAGGTCTGCAGACGTCCTCTTCGGGCCCGAGGGGGACGTCAAGGAGCGAGCTTCGGGACGAAAAGCTGGACTTCCGGGGACCGGGTCGTGACCTCCAGAGGCCAGAAATAGCGAAGGCCGCCAGTTTTCATTTTGGCCACGACAGGATCCTGTGTGGGCCCCTAGGCCTCTCTGGGGGTGGGGCATGTTCTGACCAGGATCCCGACGCGAACCCGGCGCCCTGGCGAGGCGAGCCAGGAGGAGGAGGAGGAGGAGGAGGAGAAGGAGGAGGAGGAGGAGGAGAAGGAGGAGAAGGAGGAGAAGGAGGAGGAGGAGGAGGAATAGGAGGAGGAGGACGAGGAGGATGAATAGGAGGAGGAGGAGGAGGAGGAAAGGGAGGAGGAGGAGGAAAGGGAGGAGGAGGAGGAGGAGGAGGAGGAGGAGGAGGAGGATGAGGAGGGAGGATGAGGAGGACCAGTGCGAATCCAAGACTCATCAACGATGTTGAAATATACTCTCCCTCCGAGCTCTCTCTTCATATGTCCCTACAAGGGTTCATTTCCACTCAGGAAGACCCTGAAGCAGGCCCAAACACCATTCTCGGGACTCCAACGCCACGGATCAACTTGACTGTTGCGTCTTAACGATCCTGAATCGTGCCAGAACGCCGTTCCTGGGATTTCAACACCGCGAATCAACGTGACTGGTGCGTCCTCACAATCCTGAATCCTTCCAGAATGCCACTTCTGGTACGTTGACCATGGGAACCTGTGAATTTCCTGCGTTTTGTTTAAGTGAATGTGCGCGGCGCTAAGGCGAGAGCCACCTGTTCAAAACCAACCGCCCTCAATCCGTGAAGCTCTTGCACATTTTGATAGCGAGTGCGAGCGGTGCTAAGGCGAGAGCCACATTTTGAAAACCAGCCGCAATCATCCGCGAAGCTCTTGCAATTGTTTAAAAGTTGTGTGCGCGGCGCTAAGGCGAGAGCCGCATTTTGAAAGCCGCGTGCCCTCATTCCGTGAAGCTCTGGCAAATTTTGATAACGAGTGCGCGCGGCGTTAAGGCGAGAGCCACATTTTGGAAACCACCCGCTCTCAATGTTTGAAGCTGTTGACATCGTTTAAGCTTCATGGTCATAAGTGGTGAGGACGTCTCAGGCGAAACGCCCGGCCAGCCCTTTCGACCGGCCTCGGTGCGTGACAGGGAGGAGTTATTCATAAGGAAGAGGAATGGAGGAGGAGGAGGAGGAGGAGGAGGAGGAGGAGTAGGCGGAGGAGGAGGAGGAGGAGGAGGAGGAGGAGGAGGAGGAGGAGGAGGACAAGGAGGAGGAGGAGGACGACGAGGAGAAGGAGAAGGCGGATGAGGAGGAGGAGGAGGACAAGGAGGAGGAGGAGGAGGAGGAGGAGGAGGAGGAGGAGGAGGAGGAAGACGAGGAGGAGGAGAAGGCGGAGGAGGAGGAAAAGGAGGCGGAGGGAGATGAGAAGAGCCCAGACCTCCTCGAGTCATGAACGGGAGGCCTTTCGCCAGTCTCGGCCTCCCGGGGCCCTTGCGGGGCCTCGGGACCGTCCACAGGCAGCGACCTGGGAGGAGAAGCCGGCCCCAGGGAAGGGGTCGAGACCTCTGGGCGTCGACGCTGCGACGAGGTCCTGACGTCGGGGGCCTTCGGAAGCGTCGCGCGGCGGCTCGGAGGCGCCAGCCGGCCCCGAGCAGGGCGCCCTCAGAGGCCCGCGGCCTGGGCGCGCCCGGCTCCCGCAGGGCGGGGATGCGCGCGGCGGGCCCCTCGCGCGCGCGGCGCCGGGCTGGGGCCCCGCCCGGACTCCCTTCGT
>CAUYUJ010004280.1:412594-425094 GCA_963575745.1 Prorocentrum cordatum
TAGCAGAAGTCGTGGTAGTAGTAAAAGAAGTAATCGCAGTAGTAGTTGTTGTAGTCAAGCGGGCCCCGAGTCGCCGAGAGACCGCTCCTGAACACCCAAGATGGCCCAAGGCGGCCCGGGACCCCCCCCCCAAGGCACTCCACGACGCTTCAAGACGCCTCTCCCGAGCGCTTCAAGAGACCAAAATCGTCAATTGTACTGACGTTTTGGAGAGATTTCGGCCTTCCAGCCTTTTCGGCTGTCCGACGTTCCAGGCTGGCTCCGTAGGCCCCCAAGAGCGCCCCAAGACAGCCCAAGAGGGCCCCCAGACGGCCCCAGAGGCGCCCCAGAGAGCCCCAAGACGGCACCAAGATGCGCCCAAGAAGGGGACCACGGATCCAAAATTCGACCCACCCGCTTGAAGAGTGCCCCAGGAGGCCCCAAGGAGCCCCCCAGAGGCCCCAGGAGGCCCCCGAGAGGCACCGAGGAGACCCAAACAAGGCCTCAAGAGGCCACAAAACAGCCCCGAGGAGGTCCGACAACGGTCTCAACATGGCTACCGGGAAGCTGCGAAACTGCCTTCACGACGTCCCCGACAGGCCAACCACGAGATCCAAACCAACACCCATGAGGCTGATGCAGGCTGAGGCTGAGGCACGCTGAGGATGAGGCCGAGGCTGAAGGCAGACTGAGGCTGAGGCTGAAGCAGGCTGAGGCTGAGGCTCAGGCAGGCTGAGGCTGAGGCTGAGGCTGAGGCAGGCTGATGCTGAGGCAGGCTGAGGCTGAGGCTGAGGCTGATGCAGGCTGAGGCTGAGGCAGGCTGAGGCTGAGGCCGAGGCTGAAGGCAGACTGAGGCTGAGGCTGAAGCAGGCTGAGGCTGAGGCTGAGGCAGGCTGAGGCTGAGGCAGGCTGAGGCTGAGGCTGAGGCAGGCTGATGCTGAGGCAGGCTGACGCTGAGGCTGAGGCTGATGCAGGCTGAGGCTGAGGCAGGCTGAGGCTGAGGCCGAGGCTGAAGGCAGACTGAGGCTGAGGCTGCAGGCAGGCTGAGGCTGAGGCAGGCTGAGGCTGGCTGAAGGCTGAGGCTGAGGCTGAGGCTGAGGCTGAGGCTGAGGCTGAGGCCGAGCTGAGGCTGAGGCTGAGCAGGCTGAGGCTGAGGCAGGCTGAGGCTGAGGCAGGCTGAGGCCGAGGCTGAGGCTGAGGCAGGCTGAGGCTGAGGCTGAGGCATGAGGCAGGCTGAGGCTGAGGCTGAGGCTGAGGCAGGCTGAGGCTGAGGCCGAGGCTGAAGGCAGACTGAGGCTGAGGCTGAGGCAGGCTGAGGCTGAGGCTGAGGCTGAGGCAGGCTGAGGCTGAGGCTGAGGCAGGCTGATGCTGAGGCAGGCTGAGGCTGAGGCTGAGGCTGATGCAGGCTGAGGCTGAGGCAGGCTGAGGCTGAGGCCGAGGCTGAAGGCAGACTGAGGCTGAGGCTGAAGCAGGCTGAGGCTGAGGCAGAGGCAGGCTGAGGCTGAGGCTGAGGCAGGCTGATGCTGAGGCAGGCTGAGGCTGAGGCTGAGGCTGATGCAGGGTGAGGCTGAGGCAGGCTGAGGCTGAGGCTGAGGCTGAAGGCACACTGATGTTGAGGCTGAAGCAGGCTGAGGCTGAGGCTGAGGCAGGCTGAGGCTGAGGCAGGCTGAGGCTGAGGCTGAGGCAGGCTGAGGCTGAGGCTGTAACTGCGACTGCCGTTGCCACTGCGACTCCCATCGCGAAGGCGACTACGACTGCGAAAACAGCAGAATTCTACAACAGGATTCTCATCTGAATCTTAAGGGGAATGCTTCCAGATATGCTCCTACACATCGCTGTTAGGTTGCTTTGCCGGGATAATCCTTAGGTTTTTTATGGATTTCAGACACCCAATGTCGCCCCAACAGGCCCCCACGAGGGCGCCGAGACGGCCCAGGGACGCCCTGCCGCGGGCACGAGGCGGGCCCAGGACGGGGCCCTCGCACCGGGGGGCCCGGGGGCCCTGCCGTGGCGCTGGAGGCTTTGTAAAGTCGCCCGAAGACGGCCCTGGCGTTTCCAGACAACGAAAATGACCAATGACCGCCCGAGATCACCCCAGAATTGGTCCTTGACTGTCCGAGAGGCCTCCAAGACGCCCCAAGAGGAGCCCCAGGAGGCACAACTAATGTGTTTTCCTCTGGTTTTTGATCGATTTTCGAGTTCTCGCCTTTTGAGTTTCCTGACTCTCCACGACGGCCCAAGAGGCTTTAATTTCCGCTCCAAGGCATCCCCAGAGGCCTCGAAGACGGTCACAAGACAGCCCACAGGGGGTCCCAAGACGGCGCCAGAGGCGCCCAAGGCGGCCCGAGAGGGCCCCAGGACGGCCCCAAGATGGAGCCAAGAGGGTTGACACAAACCGAAAATCCGAGTCTTCCACCCCGAGAGGCTCTCAGGAGGGCCCGAGAAGCCCCTAACAGGCTCCAAGAGGCCCCAAGAAGCCCCCCAGGGGGCCGAAGAGTATCCAAGAGGCCTCCCACGAAGGCCCCAAGAGGCAACAACCCATGTCATGCCATAGGTTTTTGATTGATGTTCGAGTTTTCAGCCTTTTGGCGTCCTGACGCTCCAAGACGGCCCAAAAGGCCTCCAAGACCAATCCAAGATAGCCCAAGAGGCCTCCAACAGGGCCCAAGACAGCCCGAGAGGGCACCAATACGGCCCCAAGGGGGGCCCAAGAGGGGTAAGACGAACCGAAAATCCGAGCTTTCCACCCCGAGAGGCTCTCAGGAAGCCCCAGAGGCCCCCAAATGGGACCCAAGAAGCCCTCAAGAAGCTCCCCAGAAGGCCGAAGAGGTTCCAAGAAGCATTGTTCTCCCATCGTCTTTTGATGGATTTTAGAGTTCCCAGCCTTTTGGCATCCCGACGCTCCAAGACTGCCCAAGTGGCCCCCACGGCCGCTCCAAGATAGCCGAAGAGGCCTCCAAGAGGGCCCCAAGACGGCCCACGAGGGTCCCACGACGGTGCCCGAGGCGCCCAAGACGGCCCGAGAGGGCCCCAAGAGGGCCCCAAGAGAGCCCCAAGAAGGGGAACGAGAACCCAACAGCAGAGCTTTCCGCCCCAAGAGGCCCACAGGAGGCCCCAAGAGTCCCCAACTAGTCCGACGAGGCCCCCCAATGCCCCCCACCAAAGGCTCACAGGAGACGTACACGGGGCCCCAAGATAGCCGAACAGTGTTCTCGATGCATCAAAACTGCTTCAAGGAGGCCCCAGGAGGCTTCCGGATTGCCCCAATGTGGCCTCAAGCCAGGCCTCCACGCAGCCAAGACACTTTCCGACTGCCCGGAGACGATGCCCCCAAGGGACCCCAAGAAGCCCCAAGATTCCCCCCCCGAGGAGCACCCATGAAGTGCCTCCAACAGCAAATTGAGGAAGCACGGAGCGCCCCCCAGAACCCTTTCAGATGCCCCCACGAAGACCCAAGAGGTTCCCAAGAGGCCCTCAGGAGGCACGACTATGTCACGCGCCTGTGCTTTATAGCGCTGTCCAAGATCTTCTAGCGCGCCCCCAGCCTGGGCTAGAACCTGAGCGCGCGCGAAGCGCGCGCGCGATGGTTCAAGTATATATATATATATATCGATATATATATAATTGAATATATACACATATATATATATATATATGTATCGGAGGTTCGGGGGTGAGATCGCAGTGCAACGGAGACCCCCCACCGGGAAATCGGTTTCGGTTTCGTGTTCGTGTCGTGCGTGCGGGCGAGGCGAAGCTGCGTCGCCCGTCCGCCAGTGGCCGGTTGGGCCAGGCGGTGTCCCAGGTGTCCCAGGTGTCCCGGGCGTTTTCCCGTCCGCCGGTGGCCGATTGGGCCGGGCGGTGTCCAGGGTGTCCCGGGTGTCCCGGGCGTCCCGGTATCGATATTGAGATCGATGTGGTGCCCCGAGGTATCCCGTGGTGTCCCGTGGTGTCCCAAAAAGTGAGATCGATAGTGAGATCGACAGGTGTCCCGCCGTGTCCCGTGGTGTCCCGTTGAGTGAGATCGATAGTAAGATCGATGTTTAGATCGACAGGTGTCCCTCGGTGCCCCGTGGTGTCCTAAGGTGTCCCGTTGAGTGAGATCGATAGTGAGATCGATAGTGAGACCGATAGTGAGATCGAGAGGTGTCCCGCGGTGTCCCGTGGTGGCTCTTATCCAATCCAGCTTATCTTATCCAATCCATCTTGTCCAATCCAATCCATCTTATCTTATCCAACCCATCTTGTCCCATCTTATCTTATCCCACCCAATCCAATCCACCCAACCCAATCCATCAATTCATTTGTTTCTGCGCCTGCGGCGGGCCAATCCAATCCATCTTATCTTCTCCAATCAATTTCTTCCAATCCAGCTCATCTTATCTTATCCTATCCATCCATCCAATCCAATCCAATCCACCCAACTCAATATATCGATTCACTTTTGTCGGCGCCTGCGGCGGGCTTTCTTATCAAATCCAGCTTATATTATCCAATCCATCTTGTCCAATCCAATACATCTTATCTTATCCAGCCCATCTTGTCCCATCTTATACTATCCCACCCAATCCAATCCATCCAACCCAATCCATCAATTCATGTGTTTCTGCGAGGTGACAGGCTGGAGGTCAATCAGGGTGGGCATTTGATCATTTGATCTCAATCCCCCCAACCTCCTTATCGCCCGCAGGGCGGTCGTATAGGTAGAGAGAGAGAGAGAGAGAGAGAGAAAGAGACAAAAAAACCTCTTCCTATATTTACAAGCCTGGGCGGTGGGACCCCTCCCCCAAAACCGGACTCCTTGGATCCAGGGTTTCAGGGCCCCCTGGACACCCTTGCCAAAGGTCCTCTGGCTCGTCCCGGCCCTCCCAGGGCGCTTGGCTGGGTCTTGCCAGCAAGCCCCAGGCGATCAGAGGGGTGATCAGGGAGGCCGAAGAGAGACCCAAGACAGCACAAAAGCGTTCCAAGAAGCACCCAGACTGCCTCCAGAGGCCCCTAAGATGGCCCAGGGCCCTGAACAGGACTCCCAGAACGCAGAAGTCGCTTCTTTCCTCCAGGGAAACGTGCATTTTCAGTATATTCGCTGTTCGGGTCTTGGCAGCTCCAAAACAGCCAAAAATTGCCTCTGGTGTCGCCCCAAGACGCCCCAAGAGACCCCCAAGAGAGCCGCTAGACGGCCTGGATGACTGCCCAAGGAAGCCCCAAATGAGCCAAAAAGAGACCCAACAGGCCCTCACAAGGCCCCCAAGACAAGCCCAAAGAGGCCATGGGAGGCCCCCAAAAAGGCCAAGGGAGGCCACCAGGAAGGCCCTCGTAGCCCCCGTAAGGTCCCTAGAGGGCCCTAGCTCCCGAGCTCCCCAAAACGGCCCAAAATGGCCCCAGGACGGCTCCACCACTCGTTCTCCCCCACATCCGCTTCCCTCTCCTCGCTCCCCGAGATTCCCTCCCTCCGATCCTTCGCCCCTATCTGGCGCCTTTCGGGATCCCTGGAGGCCCGGCAAGGGCCACGGACCGCCCGAATTTTCGAAGACTTCCGAAATCCACCGCAGGGAAGGGACCAAATTTCCAAGGCCACTAGGGATGGCGCAAACGACCAACATAAGCAAAGCCTCAAGGACCAAGGTGCATGGCGCGAAGCGCCAATGCAGTCTTGTATGTGTACATATATATACACACACTATATATATACACACTCTCTAGGTGGGTAAGTCGGCCAATGGGGCCGAGGCCAAGCGTTATACCCCCTAGTTTTCGTGTCATATCTGCTCGGCTCTCTGACGGCCGTTCGGGACGACCCGCGCGCCCCGGGAATGCGCTCTCGGCGAGGCGCAGCCGTTGGAGAGCACCCCGAGGCTCGAAGCCCGCCGAGGGCCGACGCAGACGTCCGAGAGTCTTTGACCTCGACCGCTCCAGTGGGGATCGGGATCGGTCGAGGTGAACCCCATCCCGATCCCGATTCTTCACCCCATCCCGATCCCGACCCCGATCGGGAGCCAGCCCCATCCCGATCCCCGGGATCGGGATCGGGATGGCTGAATCTCGTCCGAAGTCCGCAGTGACCGCTCCAGTGGGGATCGGGGTCGGCCAAGCGATGCTCCGCCTCGAACCGCCCGCTCCCCCGCGGCACGCTCGCCGGCCACCGGAGGCCGCACGGCGGCGCGCCCAGACGGTGGCAGGGCGGGCGGCCTGAGATCCGACGACGACGACGACGACGACGACGACGACGACGACGACGACGACGACGACGACGACGACGACGACGACGACGACGACGACGATGCGCGAAGAATCACCACCCGAGCCCTAGACCTCCTCTTTCTGTCGAGCTTGTGAACCGGATCGACCTGTGAGGGTCCCGGGGCCCGAAAACGGGCGAAGACGCCAGGTGTGAAACAAATGCAGCGCCCGGATCTCAAGGGGAGACGGCCCGCAGAGGAGGCTGCCCGGCCTCCCAACAGAAGGCGTGGGCGCGGACCCGCTCTGCCTTGGGCGCACTCGTTTTTTTCCTCCTCCTCCTCCTCCTCCTCCTCCTCCTCCTCGTCCTCCTCCTCCTCCTCCTCATCATCCTAGCGGACCGCGTGTCCGCTCACCCTCCCAACGCGCCATGCACTTCCTTACGCCGAACAAGCCCGCGACGACCCGGTAGGCGAAGGCGCACACTGGCCAGACGCCCACCTCCGCCGGCTCGGCCGCGCGCCCGCCCGCTCGCCGCCGCCCTGCTTCCGCCGCCACCGCTCAGTGCTCAGCGCCGCGGCCCGGCCGCGGTCGCCCCGCGGCACGGCAGCGGCCAGCTGCCGCAGCAACCTGGCGAAACCCTGCCGCCGCGCGGCGCCCCCGCCGCCCCAGCTGCGCCCGCGCCCTTGGCCGCCCAGCATCTCCCCGCCGCCGCCAGCCGTGCTCTCCTGGAAGCTCTCGAGCCGACGTGGCCGCGGCCCCACGCCGTTTCGGCAGGTGTCCAGCAGCAGGCCGCCGCCGCGTCAGTCAGCGCCCTCGGCGGCCGCCCGGGCGGCCGCTCAGCTCAGGCGCGCGCGGCGGGCTGCGGGCTCAGCACCAGGGCGTGCCGCGCGTGGCGAAGCACGCCGCGAGGTAGGCCTCGGCGCTGCCGCGCTGCAGCGCAGCCGCCAGGCTCGGCGGGCCGCCGCCAGCGCGCCGCCAGCGCGTCGCAGTCGCCGCGCGCGCAGGTGCGGAGGAGCACCTGCGCTCCTGTCCCAGCGCGGCCCGGGGCCTCCAGCGCGGAGGCCGTGAGCGCCGTGCCTGGGCACCGCCTGCGCCTGCGCCCCTCCACGGCCACCGCGGCAGCGCCGTCCCGGACGGCGCGGCTCCAACCCGCCGCCGTGCCTGCGCCGAGGGCGGCGTCCGTCACGGCCACGCCGACGCACGCGACGCCGAGAGCGGGGGCCGCGAAGGCCACGTCGAGGCGGGCGGCTCCCAAGCGGCCCACGACCACAGGCGGTCCCAGGCGGATCCAAGCGGGGACGGCCCGTTCTGTGGCCACGCCGGTGGCCCCGCGGGCGCGCAGCCAACGCGCGAGACAGTCCCGGACGACGCTGTGGTACGCGACCGTTCCGCCGCCAACGCGGCATCCAAGGCAGTGCCCCGGTGCGGCGGCCAAGTTGGCTCCGCAGGGAGTTCCGTCCGCCCTGGCGCGGGAGCAGGTGGCGCTGGCGTCCGGCAGGAGGCCCGGCCGCAGTCGGGGCGCCAGCGCCGGCAGGAAGTGCGCGTCCGCCAGCACACGGGCGTCCTGCATCGGCTGCAGCAGGCAGCTGCCCGCGCCCTTGCTTCTCGCCGAGGGCAGCTGCGCTGGGCGCCCACGCAAGCGTTGCCGGCGCGCGTGCTCTTCCGGCCCCGCCAGAGCGCGCCGCGCTTTCTCTTGGGGGCCCCGCGGCGGCGCACAGCCAGTCGGCACGGCTCGCCCGCAGCGGCCCGCCCGCGACTTCGGCGACCGCCCACGCTCGCGGGCAAGCCCGCTAGAACGCCTCCAGGCTATAGGGGGCCCGAGCTCGCCGCAGACGCCAGCCAGGTAAGCCTGCCGGCCGCGCTGTCGGCAGGCAGCCGGCGATGCGCGAGGTCACGCAGCCTGAGTCCGCCCCCACCAAGTGGCAGAAAGGCCTGGTCGCAGGCCTCCTCCTCCTCCTCCTCCTCCTCCTCCTCCTCCGCCTCCGCCGCCGCCGCCGCCGCCGCCGCCGCCGCCGCCTCTCTCTTTTTTTCCGTGCCCCCATGTCCATCAAAGAGGGGCAAGCCATATTCTGCACGCAAGAGGCTGTTGTCTGGGCGTCACCCTGACAACGGCAAGCCTATCAATGACATACAGAATTTCGAGGCATTCCAGCAGCACCAATACAGCCACAGAGGGGACTCCAGCTACTGAGGCTGAAGGCTGCTGGGACCGCCGACTCCGAGCGGTGCATTTTTTGCTCTTGAGTGTAAATCGCTATTTTTCTTCTCCTCCTCCTCCTCCTCCTCCTCCTCCTCCTCCTCCTCCTCCTCCTCCTCCTCCTCCTCCTCCTCCTCCTCATCATCATCATCATCACATCATCATCATCATCATCATCATCCCCCCTCCTACTCCCCTCCTCCTCCTCCCTCCTCCCCTCCTCCTCCTCCCCCTCCTCCTCCTCCTACTCCTACTACTCCTACTCCTACTCCTACTCCTACTCCTACTCCTACTCTCCTACTCCTATCCTTATTCCTTATTAGAATATACTCCTACTCCCCCCTCAGGCCGGCAGATAGCGGGCGCATCCGGGTGGTCCCATCCTAACCTGTAAAAAACAATACAAAATCAACATTTTTCTTATTTTTTCCTCTCGACATGGACGTCCTGTCGTCCACGGCGATAATCCATTGCAAAAAATACCACAAAGAGCACACGCGCGCGTTCATGTCAGAATCCTACCGAACACCGTGTGTTTGCAAGCATTTCAACATAAAAACATCAAAAACCCAATGCTTTTTCACAAAAATTGTACAAATTTCCCGCCCGGGCTCTCTTGCTGAAATCATAGGAAAACCATAGGAATCTTAAGAATTCTGTCAAATCCAGCGATTTCACGTCATCGCGCGGTGCACTCGCGATGCTCTGTCATGCACCCAGGCCGCGAATCCTGTGCAAAAAATACCACAAAGAGCACACTCGCGCGTTCATGTCAGAATCCTACCGAACACCGTGTGTTTGCAAGCATTTCAACATAAAAACATCAAAAACCCAATGCTTTTTCACAAAAATGCTTTGGGGTGTCCTGTCAGACCGTCGGGCTTCCTCCGGCCACCTCTGGCTTCCTGCGGTGTACCGGGCCATTCTCGACTCGTCTGGCAATGCGTGCGCGGCATTCAACACGCGCTCGCCAGTTCCCGTCGGCAACCGCCATCGCGGCCGCATCAGCTGTACCAAACCGGCTGGCCGGTGTGACTTCGGCCCCCAGTTGTGCCAGCTTTGCTTCTTATGTTGTGGGAGGGCGGGTGGGACTGGGCATGCCATGCTTGACTCGCTCGAGCTGGCTAGCTTGACTCCTACTCCTACTCCTACTCCTACTCCTCCTTCTCCTCCTCCTCCTCCTCCTCCTCTTCCTCCTCCTCCTCCTCCTCCTCCTCCCGCCCCCTGGGGCCAAGTCCGACAGCCTGTTGCTGCGCTTTTCTTGCAGCTGGCTCGGATCCGCTGGAGGTTTGACGTGTCTCGAATGGCCCTGGTTGACGACCTCAACCGTGTGTGGTCAATTGATCGGTTTTCGCCCAAGTTTTTCACCCTTCTCCTGCGAGGCTCGGTCGTTCGGGCTATCGAGCGGGAGGAGCAGTTGAAACAGTTCGATTTCGGGATGTGGAGCGGCCCAGTGTTCTGGCAGCCCATTCATCAGCTCCTAGGGCGGAAATGTTCTGAGTCGTGGACAAAGTCGCACAAGGCAGCTCTTTCAGCCCTGTGCGCGAATGTGTACTGGTGCCAGCACAGAGTGTGCGAGCACAGCCCAGAGGCCCCTGACCAATGCCAGCTTTGCAGAGATGGTAGAGGCACGTTGTACCACCGCAGGTTTCAGTGCGTGGCTTTCGCTCCCTGGAGACGCGAGAACCTGGATCCCGTGGTTGAGAAGGCGGCTCGTGCGATTGGCCATCTCCCCACTCCTGCTGGAGAACTTTTTAGCAGATGTCTTTTCCCCAACCCTGCGGCCTGGGTGGAGCGACCCCCCCGCGACCCTCTGAACCCGTGCACCAGGCACTTTCAGTGGCCCCAGGATGGCCCTCTGTTCATTCCCGAGGGGGCCCATGTGTTCACGGACGGGTCAGGCTTTGAAGGGGAGCTCTCAGGTCTCGGGACCGCGGGTTGGGCTGTTGTGGTGCTGGACAGGTTGGGGAGGACACTCGCTGCCCTTTTTGGTGTCGTGCCGATCGGGGAAGCGCCTGGACAGCAGGCACGCGATGGCGAGGATTTTGCTGTACTGATGCTCTCCCGACGCTCGGTCCTCTCCGCAGGTGTTTCGCTCCATGTGGACTGCGCGGCCACTGTCGGCTGCCTCCGAAACCTCGCGGGGGCGGCTGGGGTGGCCTCGGCCCGAGCCCATTGGTGGGCGGAGATTGGGGACCGTTTAGAGGGCGTGGAGGTGCATCAGATCCCGTCTCACTCGTCGATGATTGATGTTAGGGAAGGCCGTATCACGGAAATGCAGCGTTTCGGGAACTCTGAGGCTGACAGACTCGCCAAGGAAGGAGCTGAGCCATTCCGTATTTCGTGCGAGGACCGCCAGTTTGTTGCTGGTTATGCTGAGATTGTCCGTCGTGTCGGGCGGTACTGTGCCAGGCAGCAGGCGGAGTGTAGAGAGCTGGCCCTGAACGATCATCAGGGGTTGGAATGGCTCGGCTACGTCCTCCTGGACGCGGTCCCTGGCCTCCCCCTTCCTGGTTCGAACCCTGGGGATGGTGAGCCAAGTGCGCAGTGCGGTGTGCCTCAGGGTGTGCCTGGTGAGGGGGAGGTCCCTGGCGAGACCCCTGGGGCTAACTCTGGTGAGGCGCCTCCCGAGAACCCCCCGACCCCAGGAGCATGGCTCCAGCTGGGACACTCCCTCGAGCAGGGGGTGGTTTATGAGTCGGACGGCTGCACGTATCACGACACGATGCTGTGTTGCACGGCCTGCGGTGCTATGGCACACTCCAGCACGAAACGGGGGAATCTGCGGTCGAGATGTCGTCTTGTCGCGTCGTGGGGACGGGGGTTCTACCTTGACCGATTTCGTGCTGGAAGGTATCCTGCGCATAGGAACCCTAGAGGGCTCACTATGGCGTACACAGGGGCCCCATCTCCAGAGGTTCGCTCGGAGTGGAGGCCCTATTTCGAGGCCTGGTCCCAGGGCCGCGACCGCCCTCCGAGAGTTGCTCGGGGGGCCCAGCCCTCGCGCCGCGAGGGACCCGCAGCCGACAGTGCGCGAGGCCTTGCCATGCTCGGGCTGTCGAGGGCGGAGGTCGTGGAGCTCGGGGCCGAGGTCGAGGCCAGGCGCTGGAGAGGCGGTCTCCCCGTGGAGGAGGAGGATCTCTTCGGCTGCCTGGGCCCCTCCTAACTTGTTTGTTTTTCTTTGTTTGCATGCGAATTGGGTCACTCCCTTCGTGGTCGTGGGCGTCCTCCTCCTCCTCCTCCTCCTCCTCCTCCTCCTCCCCCTCCTCCTCCCCTTTTTCCTGCTCCCTTTCCTCCTCCTCCTCCTCCTCCTCCTCCTCCTCCATCTCCTCCTCCTCCTCCTCCTCCTCCTCCTCCTCCTCCTCCTCGTCCGCCTCTTGATCCTCATCCTCATCCTCATCCTTATTGTCCCTCCCCTTTCGGAAATGAGAAGACGGCATGTAGATAAACTTTCTGATTTCCGCGCGGATCTGTCGGATCTGCACCTCGGGCCCCCCTCGGCGGCGCCTCTGGCGCCGCCCCCTGGCGCGCTCCTCGCGCCAGGGAGGGGGGTCCAGCGCCAATCCACGAAATCCGCGCGGAGCTCCGAAAGTTGATGATGATGCCGTTGTTTCCGTTTTGAGAGGAAGAGGAGGAGGAGAAGGAGGAGGAGGAGGAGGAGGAGAAGGAGAAGGAAGAGGAGGAGAAGGAGGAGGAGGATGACGAGGAGGAGGAGGACGAGGAGGAGGAAAATGAGGAAAAGGAAGAGGAGGATGAGGAGAACATGAGGAGAAGGAGGAGGAGGAAGGAGGAGGAAGAGGAAGAAGAAGAAGAAGAAGAAGGAGGAGGAGGAGGAAAAGGAACAAGAGGAAAAGGAGGAGGAAGAGGAGGAGGAGGAGGAAAAGGAGGAAAAGGAGGAGGTGATGCCTGCGTTCTCCTGCTCAGCCAGCCACCCCTCCTGTCCTGCCCTCTCCTGGCGCGCCGTCAGCCCGCGCCGCCGCAGACTGCGCGAGGGCCGGGCGTGCGCAAAAGGGCACTCTGCGCCGCCCGGGCTACCCAGACAGACTCGCTAGGGGGCCACATGCGAACCCTATTCCACCCTCCCCCTCAGAAATCGTGGGGGGTAGGGGTAGGGTTCGCATGTGGCCCCCTACCAGACAGCCTCGCG
>CAUYUJ010004280.1:435094-475094 GCA_963575745.1 Prorocentrum cordatum
GCGCCTTCCTCGAGGCGGCGCCCTGCGCGGGGCGCCACGCGTCGGGGGAGAGCCGGGCGGGGCCCGGCTCCGCCGATCGGGGCTCGGTCCTCGCCCGTGGCGGCGGCGGCGGCGGCGGCGGCGGCGGCGGCGGTGGTGGCGGCGGCGGCGGAGGCGGCGGCGGTGGCGGCGGCGGCGGAGGCGGCGGCGGCGGCTGCGGAGGCGGCGGCGGTGGCGGCGGCGGCGGAGGCGGCGGCGGCGGCGGCGGCGGTGACGGCGGCGGTGGCAGCGACGGGCGCACCAAGTCCCGTCGCGCGTGCGGGGTGCTCTGGCGGCAGCGCCCAGAGGCCGCCCCCACGGGGAGCACGCACGTCGAGCCTGCGAGGCCTCCCTCGAGCTGTGCGTCCACGGGCGCAGCCTACGAGACCTCCCTGGAGCTCGAAGACATGGCAGCATCGCGGATAAAACACGACTGGAGCCTCAGGCTCTGTCTTTCTGCGGCACTTTTTTGGGCGCCGGAGCGGGCTGCGCTGGCCCCGGGCCAGGTGCCGGGCGCCATCGCCTGGCGTGAAGTGAAGTGCAGCGCCCAGATCTCAGCATGATCAGCTGCGCCAGGGAGGCCCAGGTGGCCTCCAGGGCACCCCCTCGCGGGGCCCCAGGGGCTCCAGCATGGCTCCAGCATGGCTCCAGCATGGCCCCAGCATGGGGGGCTCGCTCGGCGAGGAGCTCGGCCCGCAGCCTCCGTCGCTGGGGGTGCGTCGCCCTGGGGGGCGCCTGGGCCCTCTCGAGGATCGATCGGGCCTCGACCAGGGCTCGACGAGGCCGCTGATCCAGAGCCAGCCGCTCAGTCGATCTGCCGCCGATCTGGCCTCGGCCTGGCCGCGGATGCAGGCGATCTGTCAACCGATCGGCCGCCGATCAAGCCGACCTGGCCCCCGATCGATAGGGAGCTCCGCGAGAAGGCCCTCCAGGGTGGCCCCGCGCTCCTGCATTGTGATATTATGATGCGCTCGCTCCCTCCCTTCTGTGGGCAGTGCGCTCCTCCTCCTCCTCAACATCCTCACCCTCACCCTCGCCACCACCATCATCATCATCATCATCATCATCATCATCATCATCATCAGCATCATCATCATCATATTCCTAAGCAGCATCAGCATCACAATCATTATCATCCTCATACTTATCCTTATTTGCGTCATCATCATTAGCCTCATAATCATCAGCATCACCACCGTAAGTATCGCCATCATCATCATCATCAGCATCATCATCGTCATCACCATCATCATCAGTATCATCATCAGTATCATCATCATCATCATCATCATCATCATCATCATCATCATCATCATCATCATCATCATCATCATCATCATCATCATCATTATCATCATCATCATCATTATCATCATAGTCGTCGTCGTCGTCATCGTCATCGTCATCATCATCATGGGGCGGGCTGCCCGTCTTTTCCTGTACTCTGTTCCGACACGCTGCAGAGTACATTCTCACAGAGAGAAGCGATCCGGAGCTGCGGTGTACAAGCGTGGTTGGGATGATCGCTGCGAAGACATGGAGGGCGACGCTGCGCCAACCTCGAAAGACAGGTTCGAGGCCTTCGGAAGTACCGAGCGGAAGACCAATCACACGAGGGGGCGGACGAGCGCGCTGCGGAGCGGCCCTCCCCAGGCGGCTCGGGCTTCCGCCGCGGCCGCCGAGAGGACCGCGGCGCCGACGAGGCCCTGCAGTCTGCGCGAGCCGCCGGCTCCGACACGAGGCCGGCCCACTCGGGGCGCAGCACCACCGCGGGCACAAGCAAAAAAAAAACACACGTGGGGGGGGGAAAAACACACACACACTGTGTTTTTTGTAGGAAAACACACAGTGATTTCGTTTCCCCACAGTGTTTGTTTTCCCCACAGACTGTGTTTTTATGTGTTCCCACTGTGTGTGTGTGTGTCTGTGTGTGTGTCTGTGTGTGTGTGTTTTCCCACGCACGAACAAACAACACGTGGTGACCCAGATAGAAATCAAGGGCTTCACCAAGTTCGTGCAGGGCATGCCCGCGGACGAGTCGCAGACGACCGACGCTGAGGCGGTGCAGCTGGTCCAGGACCTGCGTGCGAAGTTCCTCGGCGGGTGCACGAGCTCGGTGGACTGGGAGAAGAGCGAGACGATCGCCAACGCGGGGCCCCTCACGACTAAAGTGAAGCTGCGGTCGTCCGACGAGGGGAAGAGCGATAAGAACAACGCTTGGAAAGTCAGGGCCAAGACTCAGCAGGTCATCGGTGAAAAGAAGCTCCAGGAGCCTAGGGGTACGAACTTCACGGTCAGCCTGCAGGCGGACCCCAACCGAGCGGCCCCTTCCTGGGCTGGGGCCAGGTGGCTGGCGCTGGCTGGGCCAAAGAGGGTAAGCACCGCGTCTTTCGAGATCGAGCGGATGGCCACTCCATCGAGGGTGCTATGCAAGACCCCACCTCGTTCGCAGACCATTGTTCGCCTTTCGGCTTCCACCAGCTGGGAGGCCTGTCGCGAGCCGCTGCAAGGCCATTCCCGGGGACTTGGCCACCGAAGCGGCCGCCCGGGAGCTCCAGGGACAGCGGCGGCTCGCGAGAAGGGGGGGGGGCCTGGCTCCGAGAGGGCCGGGCGCCCCCCTTGGAAGGCGAGCCGCCCGGCCGCGGCAAGGAGCGAGGCGCTTCTCGGTGCACCTGCGCCGGCACTCCAGGCGGTAGTGCGGAGCGCAGACGGGGCGCTCGGCGGGTGCACCGCCTGCGCAGCAGCGGGAGCGCGAGCTCCGGTGGCCGCCCCGGGCGGCGCTGGAGCACGAAGCGACAGCCAGCCAGTGTTCGTATGGCTCATGGCAGCCAGCCAGCCAGCCAGCGCTGTTCCGAGAGAGTGGCGGCCGTATGCCTCAAAGGTGGCCTGGCCTTTAATTTATGTTCGCATATCTGGCGGATGCCTCCAAAGGGTTGGATGAGCACGAGTCTTCTGTCCTATCGTTCCGCCGCGCCCTTGGCCTGGAAAAGCAACGGGATGCCAGGAGTTTTGCATGCGGCCTGGACGCGCAGTTCGCACCAGCTCATGAGTGGGGGGAGTGACGCTGTCGGGTCTCAATGTCGTTTTCTGTTGTAAGAAATACAGAGTTTCAACAGCAACGCAGATGTCTCCTTTCAGGGGTCCTCTTCGATGTCAAGCTGTCCGTGGCGAACACCAACATGTATCAGGCGAGTTGGCACACTCTTCGACACTGGAGAAATGAGGACCTCCGGCTGATCGATTTCGCGTTGAATTTTCAGAGCCTTGCCAGCTCGTGCAAGGTGCTAAATGCTAAACAATCATGTGGTGCGGGGCAGCGACCACTTTCCCATGCTGTGTGAGATTAGCCTCAAGACAGCCCCACGCCGTTGCGACGCTGCGGCCGCGACGCAGCCCGCGCCCCGTTACGGCGACCCTCCCTCTATCAGCGCCCGACCCTTTCGGCGCTCACCGAAAGGGTGGGGGCCAAATTCGAGACGGCAGGAGGCGGAGTTCGGAAGAGATCTGATTGTTATCAGCGGGGATGCGCGGGGAGTGGGAGGACAGCGGGAGAGATTATAATTTTGGGGATTTGGATCGCATGGCGTCGCAGGCTGCGGAGAGCGTCCAGTTCCCCACTGCAGCCTCTTGCACTGCAGGGCTGCGCGGACGGCCCGAGGAGTTCAGCCGCTGGGAGGACCTCTGCAAAAAGTTGCCCCCTGGAGTTGGGGGGAGGGATGCAGGTCCGGAAGCTGCGTCGACGGCGGGTCGCCGAGAGGGGCCCCCCCGCGGCCCGCAGCCGTCGTCCGCGGTCGTTCCGACTCGGCGGGGGAGACAGCGAGGACCGGGAGGCGGCGGCACGCGGCAGTCGCACCTGCGCGCGCATTGCCTAGCTGAATATCGCGACCCGTCCACCACAGAGCGCGCGCAGCAGGCGTTACATGCGCACGTTGTCTCTTTCGCCAAAGCTGAGATCATGGAAGGGCCACCGCCTCCACGGCTATCTATCGCACAGGTTTTGAAGGCCCGGGCCAGAATGAGCACGGATAAGGCAGCGGGGGTTGGGAGCGCAGTGGTGGTGGTGGTGGTGGTGGTGGTGGTGGTGGTGGTGGTGGTGGTGATAGTGGTGGTGGTGGTGGTGATAGTGGTGGAGGAGATGTTGCAGCACTGCCCATATCTCTCGCGCGCGTCGTCTACGAACGTTTTTGGGGCAAGGTATCTGGGAATCGCGGGCTCCAGGGGGAACCAGCGGGTGTGGGAGTGGCTTCATCTCATCGTTATGTTCTTATCCAAAGAACGGCGCATCGCCGATTTCACAAGTTATCGGGGCATCACGCGCGTCTCAGTTTCTCTCCATTGGCATGTGCAGACTATCCTGATCATGACATAGGAGTGTCCAAACCATCCACACTGGAGGGCCCCATCCATCCTCGGCTTCGAGGAGCGCCTGTCGGTCGATCGTCTCGCTGGCGGACTCGGCCTCCTGGCCGCTCGTGCCCGCGAGAGGCAACCTCTGCGAGAGCTGCACATCTTGGCAGGAGACATGCCATCCAGAATGCGTTCGATACCCATAAACGAGGGCAACGTGGCCCAGGTGCCACTCTGGCGCGGCCTGCACCCCCAGGGCGCGTCGGCGATCGCCTGGGAGCACGTGCGCATGCAGCTGCGCCCCAGCTTCGACGGCATCGAGGCCGCGGAGCCAGTCTTCCACGGCGCCGCGGGCAGCCAGGGCAGCGCGGAGGCGCCGATGCCCTGGAACACTCTGCTGGCCAGGGTTATGTCTGCCCTGCGCCCGCGGGCGGCGCGCCCCGAGATGGCGCGCGGGGACCTCCGCGCGAGGAGGGCGCGCGGAGCAGGCCGCGCCGTGGCGGCGCGGCCGCGCCGCTGCAGCGCGATCTTGGATGGGCTCTGCGCGCACTTCACGTGGGCAGGTGCTGCTTTGCTGTTGTGCCGCAGGCGAGGTCACCTGCAGCCAACTAGGGGGCCGCATGCGAACCCTACCCCTACCCCCCACGATCTCCCGAGGGAAGTGAACCCCGGCCTCCCCTTCAGAAATCGTGGGGGGTAGGGGTAGGGTTCGCATGTGGCCCCCTACCAACGGTCAGAGAGCTGCCTCCCCAGCTCCGCGCAGTTCGCCTGCGGCGGGAACCATGGCATGTCCCATCTGCTGGTGGCGCGCGAGGCCACGAGGCCGCCGACGGTCCAACTGCCTGGCGGGGTCTCGGAGAGGCGCGCGCCGGTCTTCGAGGCGATGGGAGCGTTCGGGGCCGCGGTTGCGGCTCAATGCTTGAGCAATGACACAGCACTGATGCGGTTGTCAGCCATCAGTCGGGCCTTCTGGGCAGACCAGGGACACGTATGCAACAGAAGCACTGGACTCGCACAACGTTTGGAACGTTGTGGCAAGCGGATGGTTCTCGTGGCGGTGTTTTGTTCAGGGTGGTGGTCTTTGTCTCAACACTTGCGCGACAGATTGGCGCATTGGGAGGCCGCTCGCCTTCGAATTCTCTGGATCCCATGCAGGCCAGATGAGACGGCCATAGCATATTTCAAGCAGGGAATTCGCAAGGCTCGCAATCTGCACACAACACGGGGTTTGAATCTATCACGTTTCGCGCGTTACGATCCATGTTGGACCTTGGCCGCAGAGTGACCCCGCCACACCCCGAGCGCCCCACTGCAGCACACTCGTGGCTTCGGATACCAAACATTGGAAACGCCCGCAAGCTCGCGGTGTGCAGGTGAACCCCAGAAGTGGCAAGGCCCCTGGGCAGTGGAAACACGCACCGCGCTACACGCGACCGAAACAACGTGACGACGCATATTCGCAGATATATTTACCGACTGGGACCTGGGTGAGGAGGAGACTTCTACATATTGTTCATTTCTAATTATTCGAAAGGTCTTTGATTTTTTGGGGGGGCCCAGATCCTTTCATTTCGAATCGTTCTATCCTGGGCCTCTTCCTGGCCATTAGGGGGCCAGGAACAATTAGAAGCGAGCACGATTAGAAATGAGCACGATTAGAAATTAACGACGTGTATCCATGGTCGCAGGACCTGGGCGATGTTCTGGCAAGCGGCGTATGGCGCAGTTGGGGTGGAGCCGGCGAGGCCTCTAAAGGACTCCGTGGGCTCTCCTGGCCTGCCGCCGCGTAGGCGTGCCAAGACTACCAGGTTCGTCGAGGAGACACCCCAGATACTACGCAGGGAGCTCGGGGTCGACAGTTTGCTTGTAGTTCGATGGGCTGAGGGGCTGTGGAGGTGTGGATATTCTTGGCATTTGCATCCAGCGCGTCAGATACAAGCCTCGCCCTTCAGATTGCGGGGAGAAGAGGCCGCTTCTCCTGCGAGTCCTCACTCCTAAGTCACAGAGAAGACAGCTGGCCAACAGGGCCCACGAGGTGGCCGAAGGTGCGGAGTTTTCCGTCCACCCACTTGCAGATGGCGAGGCTCTCGCTTGGCTTCGTGGATTTTGGGGCAGAATGGGCTGCGGCTGGCATCTCGTCGGCAGCGTGGGGGGCGACCCCAACCAGCGGGCGCTGGCCCAGAGTGTTCCCTGCCGCTGGGCCCTGGCACAGCGATCCGCGCCGAGCTCGTAGGTGCACAGGAGGTGGTGTAAGCTGCCATCTCGTTTGGTTCTGTCAAGTCAAATCGAGCTGACTTACAATGGTCATGTACGAAACTTCCGCAAACGCCGGCGCAGCGAGGCACCACGGCCGCGCCGTTACGACACGGCCGCGCCGTTGCGACACTTTTCGAGAGCCTCTGCGACATCGAACCTTATCATACGCACGCCAATTTTACCCAGTCGGCACACCGGTTAAATGGAGAGGAAATCACCATCACCATCACATTATCATCATCGCCATCATCATCATCATCATCATCATCATCATCATCATCATCATCATCATCATCATCATCATCAGCAGCAGCAGCAGCAGCAGCAGCAGCAGCAATATCATCATCGTCGTTATCATCACCATCACCATCATCAACATCATCAACACGATCATCATGAGCATCATCATCACGTCATCGTCATCATCACCATCATCGTCATCACCATACCGAAGGTCCTCGATGCGAAGTGAATATCTAAATCATGTCAGCCAGCTTCCTAGTGCGAGCAGGCTGGGGATGCGAGCGAGGGCTTGTTAGTAAAGACTGTTCGGCGGGGTTGGAGGCCTGTTCGTCCCTCCTCCTCGTCATCATCAGCAGCATCATCACCAGAATCTATTTCCTCCTCTCCTTTCCCCACTGCTTCTCCTGCTGCCACTCCGTCTCCTAGCGCGATTGCGTGCTCTTCGAACTGGTGTGTCGCAGGGGCATTCGGGAGCTATGATATCTAATTTTGATTTTGCCCGCAGTGAAGGGTCAGGATCCTTGACGCAGGCGCACATCATGCAACGCTGGGTCCTCCTGTTTATGATCCGTCTCCCCCTCGGGCTGCATCGGCGGAGCGTTTCCCAGAACGCCGACGTCTTGTTGGTTTCTTCAAAACGTGGGCCCTGGAGGTCTGAACCCTTTCCCGAGGAGGTTCTGCATCGCGAGTTCCGTTTTGACGGTCCGGGGGCCCTCGCCGATCACCCAAAAATTGTCCGTCGCGATTTTTGTCACGACGCGAGGAGGTCTGGGTCCTCAGGTGAAAACGCTCACGGGCGACGACACGCACTGGGACTGCCAGGCGGAGAACGTCCTGGAGATCGGGGTGACGTCGCTAACGCCCTCCAGCGACTCCCAGGAGGGGTGCCCGCAACGACCGCGAGCAACGCTCATCGAGGAGGACGGAGGCGAGAGGAGGGGGGAGGAGCAGGAGGGGGAGGGGGAGGGTGAGGAGGAGGAGGAGGAGGAGGAGGAGGAGGAGGAGGAGGAGTCAAGTTGGCCAGGTCGCGCGAATCACAGGGCCCAGCCTATTCCCACCCCCCCCTCCCACCACAGAAGAATCCATGGTGGCACAGCTCGATCTCGTGACCGGATCTCGCCCCCGCCTCGCAGGCGGAGGGCGCTCGTGCGCGGCCCCGCTGCCGACGACTCGACGAGTGCCGCGCAGGGGCAGGAGCGGCAACGCGCCCGAGGGGCGCGGCGACGACGAGAGGCGCGCGCCGCGCCGGCACGGCACGGCCGCTGCCGCCAACAAGCTGCGCGGCGCCCGGGGCCGAGGTCGGCAGGTCGCCCGCGCTCGCGCGACCCCCCGTCGCTTTTCGTGCGATGCGGCACGCGAGCCATGCGCCGCGCCGACGCGGGGCTCCTCCTCCTCCTCCTCCTCCTCCTCCTCCTCCTCCTCCTCCTCCTCCTCCTCCCCCTCCTCCTCCCGAGTGACATGCGCACGGTGCCGAGGAAAAGGGCGGCAAGTCGCGCTAACTCCGCGCGTGGCCCGCCACGGCCTGCGGGCGAAAAGTGTGCGCCGCGCCGGGCCGGGAGCGCCACGTTCGGGCCGAATCTGCGGTGCCGAGGCGAGGGCGATCGTTTTTCCCCCGCTCGCGCGTCGGCGAGCTCGCGCGCGCGCAGAGTGTGCGCCGCGCCCCAGCTGGAGCGCTCCGCTTCTCTGGGGCGACGGGGCGAGAGCGACACTTCGGCCTTTCGCTCGGGACGTGCGCCCCGTCCAACTCTTGCCACGCATTTTGCAGCATGGCGGAGTCGGAGTTTTTACCAATAAGGAAGAGGGATAGGAGGAGGAGGAGGAGGAGGAGGAGGAGGAGGAGGAGACGGAGGAGGCGAAGGAGTCGGAGGTAGAGGTGGAGGAGGGAGGAGGAGGAGGAAGGAGTAGGAGGAGATGGAGGAGACGGAGGAGGAGGCGGGGGGCGGGAGTGCGGGTGGAAGGCGCAAGGCGAGGAGAGAGGAGAGGAGAGAGACAAGGGAAGGAGGCTCCCTCCCTCCCTCCCGCCCTCGCTCGTCGGCGAGAGCGCCTCGCGGGGCCCTGGCCCGCTGCAGCGTGTTGTGACCCTGGTGCTGCCAGAGCCCCCCTCCCCGGAGGCCGGTTTCGCACGCGGCATGGTTCGCCGGTGCACGTCCCGTTCGCCTGTGGTTGCGACCCTTTCGCTGGTGCATGCCCTGTTTGCTGGCGTAGGGACGTTTCGTCATGCGCCGTGGGTCCGGCCCGAAGACCCGAGAGGAGTGTAGACCGCCCCCTCCGCCGCCTCAGCGGCCTTGAAAGTTTCCACGGGGCGAAGCGTACAAACTTCTTAGGCGCTCCGCCGAGAGGCTAAATGGTTCGTTGGGGTTCCGCCTGATTCCAGCTCCTTTGCAAACCAGCGTTAAGAACAATATAACAACAATGAAGGCGATGATGACAAGAGGATGTCAACGACAGTGTTGTGCAAAGTGACAGCTTCGAGTAAGACAAGAAGCCACACTCTGAAGATGCACTATTGTAGTGGCCTTCGGCCAGTGCCGCCGATCCGGGGCGCTCCGACTGATGTGATCCTTCTTCGCCCTCGTCCCTCCTCTCTTTTTCCCTCCCCTCCTCTCACTCAGCATTTATCCAGTGGCCGTCGGCCTATCCCGCCACCGTGCGTGGGTGGTGGGTCAGAGGCCTCATGGATGCTGGTCGGGATCTCGTGGTTGGCTGGGACTTCTGGGGGCCTCTTGGGCGCCTCTTGGGGCTTCTTGGGGGCCTCTTGGGCCTCTTGGGGCCACCTCTTGGGCGCCTCTTGGGGCTTGGGGGTCTTGGGGGGGAGCCTCTTGGGGCTTCTTGGGGGTCTCTTGGGAGCCTCTTGGGGCTTCTTGGGGGCCTCTTCCGCGCCCCTTGGGGCCTCTTGGAGGCCTCCTCGGAGCCTCTTGGTGCGGGAGGGGTGGTACTCGAGTTCGGAACCCCCTCGGAGGCCACGATCCTTGTGAGGGGTGTCAAAAAACGCATCCGCCGGAAACTCGCCCCCCCCCCCCCCCACCCTTCCCCGGCAGAGCCACCCCAGCAATCCCCCCAGAGGCTGAGGCTCAGCCTCGAGGCTGTAGCTGAGACTCCTTGAAACTCACACGTCGGATCGGCGGATATCCGAAGACGACATTCCAGATTGGGAAGCATGGTCAATGTGGATTGTGTAACTATGTTTCACAGCATGGATTCCAAGACGTCACAGTGCTCCAGGCATGGCGCTAAACAAAGTACATTCAAGAGCACGTCTACAAGATGGGTCCTGCTCGCCAGTGCATGCATGTTTTCGCAGGTGTACGACGCTGAACATTCAACGGTGTGTTCCGACATGCAGTATCGATCGGGCCCAATGGTCTGATCGCCAGTGGCATGTCCTATTCGCGGGTGCATGTGGGCCTGTTCGGCGGTGCATGCGACCTTTTCGCCATTGTGTGTCACATGCTTGTCTCTACACTCACCTTAGACAAGGGAAGTGTGCGGCCTCTGGGTCTAGCTCAGCTCCAACACCAACCCCAGGTCCAGTAACAGCTGCAGCCCAAGCCCCAGCTCCAGCTCCAGCTCCAGCGCCCGCCCGGGCTCAGTCCTAGTTCCAGCTCCATTGCAGACCAAACCCCAGATCCAGAATCTAGCTCCAGCTCCAGCCCCAGGTCCAGCTCCAGCCCAGTCCCAGCTGCTGCCCAGCTCCAGCGCCGACCCCAGCCCCAGATCTTGCCTCAGCTCAGTTTCAGCATCAGGCTCCAGTCCCAGCTCCGGATTCAGCCGAGCTTCAGCCCCAGCTCCAGCCCCAACTCCAGCCCCAGCTCAAGCTCGAGGCCCAGTCCAGGTCCGTGTCCAGCTCTAGGTCCACGTCCAGCTTCTTGTTCAGCTCGAGCCCTAGCTCCAGCATCAGCTTAGCCTCCAGCTCCCGCTGCCGTTGCAGCCCGAGCGCCAGCTCCACCTTCAGCCCAGGTTCTGCTCCAGCGGCTGATCCAGCCCGATCTCGAGCCTCATCTCCAGCCCATCCCGATCCCAGCTCCAGCGCCAGATCCACCCCAAGCTCCAGCTCAAGCCCCAGCTCCAGCATCAGCCTAGCTCTAGCTCCAGCTCCATACCAGGTTCTCCAAGTCCAGATCGAGCCCCGGCTCCAGCTCTTGCTCCAGCGCTTCTCCAGATCCAGCCCCAGTTCCAGTCCAGATCCAGCTCCAGCTCCTGTCTCTCTTCAGCTCGGCCCACGTTCAGCTCCGGCCGCAGCCTCCGCTCCAGCATCTCAGCAACAGATTCAGGTCAGAACCCAGCTTCGCTCTAGCTCCATCTCCAGCACCAGCTTCCCTCCAGCCCCAGCTTCAGCCCAAGCCCAGCTCGAACTCCCCTCCGGCCCCAGCTCGAGCCCCAGCTCCAGGCCCAGTTCCAGCTCAAGCGTTCGGTCCAGATCTAGCGCCGCCCCAGGTTCAGCTCCAGGCTCAGGTTCAAGCTTCAGGTCCAGCGGCAGAGATCCAGCCTCCAGTCCAGCTACAGCCCCAGCCCCAGCTGCAGCTGCAGCTACAGCGGCAGCCCGAGCACCACCTCCAGCTCCAGCTGCATCCAAGGTTCAGATCCAGCCCCAGCTCGAGCCCCGGCTCGAGCTCCAGCCCAGCTCCAGCGTCAGCCCCAGCTCGAGATCCACTTCCACCCCGAACCCCAGCTACAGCATCAGCTCAGCTCATCTCAGCTCCAGGTCAGCTCCAGCTCGAGCCCCAGCTCAAAGCCCATGCTCCAGCTTAAGCTCAGCTCAAGCTCCAGCTTCAGCTTCGCTTCGGTCCATCGCCAGTTCCAGGCCCCACCCTGGCTCAAGCCCAGATCCAGTTTAAACCCCAGATGGAGCCTCAGCGTCAGATCCAGCCCCAGATCCAAGCTCAGCGCCAGCTCCAGCCCCAGCTTCTCCCCAGCTTCACCCCAGCTGAAGCCCAGCCCAAGCTTAGCTCGAGGCCCAGCTCTAGCCACAGCTCCAGGCCATGCCCTGGCTCCAGTTCCAGCCCACATCCATTTCTTCCTTGATTCTCTTTCCTTCAGAAAAAGTCCTCCCTGTCGCACCCCGAGGCCAGTCGGAAGGGCGGCGTTTCGTTTGAGACTTCCATACCATTTGTGAGCCTGAAGCTTCAAAACTCGCAACAGTGTCGCAGATGGAGGGTGGCTCTCGCCTTAGCGCCGCGCACATTCGTTCTAAAGCATTTGCAAGAGTTTCGCGGATTGAGGGCGGGTGGTTTTCAATATGTGGTTCTCGTCTTAGCGCCGCGCACGGTCATTTTAAAATAAGTGCAAGAGCTTCACGGATTCAGGGCGGGTGGTTTTCACAATGTGATTCTCGCCTTAGCGCCGCGCACAGTCGTCTTAAAACAAATGCAAGAGCTTCACGGATTGCGGGCGGGTGGTTTTCAAAATGTGGTTATCGTTTTAGCGCCGCGCGCATTCGTTTTAACAATATGCACCAGCTTCATGGACTAAGGGCGGGTGGTTTTCAATATGGGGTTCTCGCTTTAGCGCCGCGCATATTCTTTCCAAACAATTGCACGAGCTCCACGGATTGAGGGCGGGTGGTTTTCAATATGTCATTATTGTCTTAAAGCCGCGCACACTCGTCATACACATTTGCAAGAATTTTGCAGTTCGAGGGCGTTTGTTTGAAACTGTGGTTCTCTCGTCAGCGCCGCGCTACTTCTTAGAAGCTGCGAGGTTTCGTGAACGTGCCAGATATGATGTTTTGGAACGAGTCAAGATTACTAGGGCGCAACAGTTACTTGCCTCGAGGTGTTGAAGTCTCAGGGATGGTGGCCTGGCACAAGTCAGGATCGTCAGGGCGCAACATTCAGGTTGACTCGTGGCGTTGAAATCTTGAGAATTGTGTTTTGGCACAATTCAGGATTTTCACACGGTTGTCCCCCAATAGGGCTTTTCCCCCAGTGGAAATGAACCCGTGCAGGGGCCCATGAGGAGGGAGTTTGGAGAGAGGGTGCATCCCAACATCGTTGATGAGTCTTGGGTTTGTATTGGTCCTCCTGCTCCTTCTCCTCCTCCTCCTCCTCCTCCTCCTCCTCCTTCCTCCTTCTCCTCCTCCTACAGTTCAAGCCTCAGATGCAGCCTCAGCGCCACATCCAGCCCCAGCCCAAGCTCCAGCCTTGTGGCTGATCGAATGCCTTCTTGCTCAAGCTCTGCTTGATGTCCACATTGGCATGCCCTATAGCTGCACAGCTTGGACTCAACAACACATGCTGTACATCCCAAGTTGCAGATCGCAATTCGCATGCTCCTGGTCAGAGCATGCCACGGCAAGGTTGGCGACGCAAATATTGCGTATAACTCTCAACTTGTCGGCAGTCGTATGTGTTTTCCAGTTGCGATTCCACACCTTGCAGCGACCCTCAAGGTTGACCGCTGCCAGTGGTCCAGAATCGGCCAATCTGGAGCGATTTGGAGATCGAAGCGCCGCCGATCGCTCGAGGTTGGACGATCCACGCGGTGTCGGAGACCAATGCGGAAGTCGCCGCGACAGAGCGTTGCTACGCAGAGCATGGAGGAGGGAGAGGCAGGAGGGAGCGAGGAGGAGGAGAGGGAGGAGGAGGAGGAGGAGGAGGAGGAGGAGGAGGAGGAGGAGGGGAGGAGGAGGGAGGGGGAGGGAGGGAGAGAGGGAGGAAGGGAGGGAGGGAGGGAGAGGGAGGGAGGCTTGCCTGCGCCAGGAGCTGGTGGCGGCGACCAGGAACGGCAAGCTGTTCCGGTGCCTCCCCCGGCGAACCCGACGCTCGGGCGGTGCCGACCAGGATTTCCATAGGGGAACGCAAAGTGACATAAACATAAAAACTCGGAAGTCCGCGCGGATTTCTCGGATCGGCGCTGGACCCCCCTCCCTGGCGCGCGGAGCGCCAGGGGCGGCGCCGGAGGCGCCGCTGGGTGGCCCCAGCGCCGATCCGAGAAATCCGCGCGGACCTCCGAGTTTTTGTGTTTATGCCACTTTTTGTTCGGCACCCACGGCCGCGAGAGCCTGACATGCTTCTCGCATCGTGGCAAACATCACGCCGGGGGATGCTTGGCCGTGTTCGGCCTCGAGGGGGCCCTCGCGGGGCCGTGTAGGGGCCGCGAAAAAGGAACACTCGTGATGTGAAGCTGGCCCTGGGTCGGATGGGGCTAGGACGAGGATGAATCCGTTCCAGAGCGTTTACGAACGCTGTCAGAGCGTTCTGGAACGCTCTGAGAAGGCCGCGGCGTCCGAGACATCCACTAGAGCCGCCAGGCCTCAGAGATTCCTGCTTTTCCTTGTCCGGATTTATCCTCGCCCTGGTTTCGCTTCATCCTACGGGCCCAGACCCCCGACGTCATGATTTTTTCATGACGCGACCCCCAGAGGTCCAGACCCATTCCCCGGGACCGGTTTTTCATCCCGAGTCGTTTTTTGACGGTCCCGAGGCCCGGTAAGGGCCCTCAGAGGCCGAAAATTAGGAAAAACCTCCCGTCGTGATTTTTTCATGACTCGAGGAGGTCTGGGGGGAAAGGGCCGGGGCTTCCCGGGGCCGCGCGTGGGCAAACATCCAAGGCGCCGCAGGTCCGGGAGAGCAGCCCCCCCTCACGAGGCGCAGAGGGCTCTCCGCAAGTGGGCACAGCACTCGAGGCGGCTTGTGAAAGAGCTGGGGGCACCGTGGGCCCCGGGGCCGCCCATGGCTCCGAGGGCAACAACCCCAGACATGATGGCGTCGTAAAAAAATCAGGACGGGAGGTTCTTCGCTACTTTCGGCCCCGGGGGGCCCTCGCCGGGCCTCGGGACCGTCAGAAAACGAGTCGGGACGAAAAACCGGCCCCGGGGAAAGGGTCTGGACTTGCGGGGACGCCGTCCTGAAAAAATCAGGACATGTACGCGGTTTGTTTCCGCCGAATTGCGTTTGAACGCGGAGGTTCGTGCACGCTAGACCGCGGAGGGCGTACATGTACACAGGTCGTTGCTCGCTCACTGGCCGCCCGCGGCCGATGCCTCGGTCAGGGCTCCAGTGGGCCCAGCACGGAGCGACAAGCTGGGGGCACCCGGGGGCCCCAGACATGCGACGTCCTGATTTTTTCAGGACGGCGTCCCCGCAAGTCCAGACCCTTTCCCCGGGGCCGGTTTTTCGTCACGACTCGTTTTCTGACGGTCCCGAGGCCCGGCGAGGGCCCCCCGGGGCCGAAAGTAGCGAAAAACTTCCCGTCCTGATTTTTTTACGACGCCATCATGTCTGGGGCCAGGACCCCCGCCCCAGACCTCCAGCAGCGCCTCGAGCAGCCCAGGGCGTGCGGGCGTCTCGCAGTGCGCGGCCGATCCTTGGGGGCCCTCGCCGGGCCCCCGGGGCCGGCAGCGGCGACTCGCGAGCGAGGAGCGGGCCTTGGGAAAGAAGACAAGCTACAGAGCGCGCTCGTGGCGCACTTCTCACTAAGAGGGCGGCCCCGGCCTCGAGCTACCCCCCCCTTCCCTTGGAAAGGAGGGGGGGGGGCAGCCAGGGGACCCCGCATCGAGAGACTCAAGGACGTTGGAGGTCGGGGTCTTGCCATCGACCTGGGCTCGGCCAGGCCGGTCTGCCCCGCTGATCCGCCATGGCCTGGAGCCGGGCGACCAGGCGCTCGATCCGTGGAGCGCATGCCCCGCGCCACTAAGAGAGGTCCTGCCAGACCGGCCAGGCCGGAAGCCGGAAGCCCCGGACTTCTTACGTCTTGGCGGAAGTTGGGGAGCTCCGGAGGAGGTTTGTCGCCGTGTTCGACGTGCTGGGGGCCGTCTGGGACATGGATCCCCCGAGCGCCCCGCGCCGGAGGAGGCGGGCCTACCTGGCCGGGCCAGAACCCACAAGATGTCCGACGTCCTGAGAAAAACGAATTCTCCTGGCGAAGGGCTTGACCGCATGCACTTGTGGGTGCCGCGGTTGTGAGTATCGCAGTATCGCCTTCGGTGGATCTCCTTCTGGCGCCACGAAGCGTGTGAAGGGTGTGCCCCATGAGGCGGCGCCGCCATGCGGGCGATCCCACTGGGGCCTGAGGTGGAGCTCCCTGTGGGGCCACAACACGTGTGCGGAGTGGCCCACAGCGGGGGGTGACGCCCACACGTGTGCTGCCCCACTAGGGGCTCTCATGCGGAGCCCCCTGCGGGGGAAGGGGTGTGCCGAATCGAGCGTGACGCCCACACGCGGGCTGCGCCAGTGGGACCTCAGGCGGAGCTCCCTGTGGGGCCACGAACCGTGTGAGGGGTGTGCCGGAACGGGGGTGCCGCCCACATGCGAGCTGCGTGATTGGGGCCTTGGGTGGAGCTCCCTACGGGGCCACGAAACGTGTGAGGGGTGTGCCGAATCGAGCGTGACGCCCACATGCGAGCTGCGCTGGTAGAACTTTAGGTGAGCTCCCTGTGGGGCCTCGAAGCGTGTGAGGTGTGTGTGTGTGCGCCTTAACAGAGGTGATGCCCACGTGCGGGCTGCGCCAGTGGGACCTTAGGCGGCGCCCCCTGTGGGGCCGCGAACCGTGTGGAGGGGTGTGCCGAAACGGGGGTGGCGCCTACAGGCGGAGCTCCCTGTGGGGTCACGAACCGTATGAGGGGTGTGCCGAAACGGGGGTGACGCCCACATGCGCACATGCGGGCTGCGCCCGTGGGACCTTACCTGGAGCTCTCTATGGGGCCACGAAACGTGTGAGGGGTGTGCCGAAACGGGGGCGGCGCCCACATGCGGGCTGCGCCCCTGGGACCTTACGCGGTCAGGCGGAGCTCCTTGCTGGGCTACGCATCGTGTGAGGCGTGCGCCGAATCGAGCGTGACGCCCACATGCGGGCTGCGCCAGTGGGACCTTGGGTAAAGCTCCTTGTGAGGCCACGAACCGTGTGAGGGGTGTGACGAAACTGGGGTGACGCCTATATGCGGGCTGCGCCACTGGGGCCTACAGGCGGAGCTCCCTATGAGGCCACGAAACATGTAGAGGGGTGTGCCTAATCGAGCGTGACGCCCACATGCGGGCTGCGCCAGTGGGACCTCAGGCGGAGCTCCCTGTTGGGCCACGAACCGTGTGAGGGGTGTGCCGAAACTGGGGTGACGCCCACATGCGGGCTGCGTGATTGGGGCCTTGGGTGGAGCTCCCTATGGGGCCACGAAACATGTAGAGGGGTGTGCCTAATCGAGCGTGACGCCCACATGCGGGCTGCGCCAGTGGGACCTTAAGCGGAGCTCCCTGTTAGTCCACGACTGTGTGAGGGGTGTGCCAGAACGGGAGTGACGCCCACATACGGGCTGCGTGATTGGGGCCTTGGGTGCAGCTCCCTATGGGGCCACGAACCTTGTAAATGGTGTGTCGAAACGAGCGTGACGCCCACATGAGGGCTACGTCGGCGGAGCCTCCGCTGGAGCTCCACACTGGACCACGAAACGCGTTAAGGGGTGTGCCAGCGATCAGAATGACGTTGATGGGAATGATGACGTCGATAATGATGACGATGATGATGATGTTGATGAGGATGATGATGCTGCTGCTGATGATGATGGTGATGGTGGCGGTGGTGGCGATGATGATAATGATCGTGTTGACGATAATGATGATCATGATGACGATGCTTATGATGATGCTGCTGATGATGATGGTGACGGTGATGGTGATGATGATGATGATGCTGATGATGATGGTGATGGTGGTGGTGGTGATTATGATCAAGGTGATGGTGGTGATGGTGGTGATGGTGATGCTGGTGGTGGTGGTGATGATGATGATGATGATGATGATGATGATGATGATGATGGTAATGATGGTGATGATGGTGGTGGTGGTGATGGTTATGATGCTGATGCTGATGCTGATTGTGGTGGTGGTGCTGATGTTGATGTCGATGTTGATGCGGTTGCTGATGATGAGGAGGATGAGGAGGAGGATGAGGATGAGACTGAGGATGAGGATGATATGATGATGATGATGATGCTGATGATGATGATGCTGACGACGACGATGATGACAATGATGGTAATGATGATGCTGATGATACTGATGATGGTGATGATGATGCTGCTGATGATGGTGATGATGGTGAGGATAAGGACAAGGACGAGGATGAGGATGAGCATGAGGATGATGATGAGGAGGAGGAGGAGGATGAGGATGAGGATGACGATGACGATGACGATTATGATGATGAGGATGAGGATGAGATGAGGATGAGGAGGATGATGATTATGATGATGATGAGGATGATGCTGATGCTGATGCTGATGATGATGATGATGGTGGTGATGATGATGCTGATGATGATGTGGTGGTGGTGATGATGATGATCGTGATGACGATGATGCTGATCATTATGACGATGCTGATGATGATGATGATGATGACGATGACGATGATGATGATGATGATGATGATGATGATGATGATGATGATGATGATGATGATGATGATGATGATGATGATGATGATGATGATGATGATGATGATGGTGGTGGTGGTGGTGGTGGTGGTGGTGGTGATGATGATGATGATGATGATGATGATGATGATGATGATGATGATGCTTATGACGATGACGATGACGATGACGATGACGAGGATGATGGGGGGTGAGACGAGGGGACAGCGGGAGGAGTGACGCGGGGCGCTGTCTCTTCAAAACGAGGGCCCAACACAGGATGGTTGGCAAGAAGACGGATTTGTTTTTGCTGTTTTCGACGTCTGGGGGCCGTTTTCGGGCTCCGAGACCGTCAAAGAACCATGCGAGGCGAAATACTGGTCCCCGGGAAAGTGTCGAGGGGTCTGGGGGCCGCGGTTTGCACAAGTCACGGCAGCGGACCTCTGGGTCAGGGTCTATTCTCTCGGGGCACCGCCGATGCGACGACCGGGCCTCGGCAGGGTCGCTCTCTGACCCGTCGACCCACCAGGTTCAGGGCCAGGCTCGGCTCTTTAGAGGACCCTCTCCTCCTCCGACGCCCCCGGTGATCTCGACCCCTTCCCCTGCGGCCAGCTTGTCGTCCGTCCCTGCACCGCCCGCGCCGGTGCCGCCGCCTGCGCCGAGGCGGCGCGAGCCTGCCGAGCGTCCCTCGCTCGCGAGCTCGGGCTCGGCGCATGCCCGCGCGCACCAGCACTGCGCACCCCGCCGCGGGCTCCCGGGCAGTCTGTGCAGGCATCCTCAGCCGTTTTTCCGAGCATCTTCCTCAGGGGCAACGATATTGGGGGGGGATAGGCATAGGGGGGGATGCATCGACCCCCAATCGCTACGCCGATCGCCGGTAGGGGCCCGATAGCCCCAACCTGCCCAGGAAGGTGCGGACTCGCTTCCAGAGGCTTCTCGCCGATCTATCGGCGATGTGTCGCCGATGCCAGGTCGATGCATCCCCCCAAATGCCAGTCCCCCCCTATCGTTGCCCCCCAATCCTGGCCGAGAACGACGGCGAATTGACCGCCACGCCTGCTTGTGGCGACCCCCTGCTCTGAGGGGGAACCCTGCTGCGAGAGGCCGCCCAAATGCAGAGGCGGGAAGTTCCACACCACCACCGCCTGGGGCATCGATCTTCTGGGACCTCGGCTGTGGGCGGATATGGATATATTTGGCCCCCCTCCGTAGCCATTCTGGCTCAAGGGTCCTCAAGGGCTCGAGCTAAAACGTAAGTCTACATCCAGTTTTGCATCGCAAGCTTTAGTCTTCGGCGGTTCCAAGACTAACCCGCCTTCCGATGTCAGGATGGGGACGCAATACGCGTGGCCAGGGCGCGGTGTGGCCTGCCGGCCATCCCGCCAACGGGGCCGGCGGCGGCCATGGTGGCAGTGGCTCGCCTTCTACATCGGAGTGGAAACGCGACCTTGCGGGACAATGGTATTATGTCGGGTCCCGCCAGAAGAACACCGAGAAGAAGCTGTGGACGTGCTCAGGGTGCCAGTCCACCAACTTCAGCAAGCACGCTTGCTCCACGTGCGGGATGCGGCGGTCTTGGGCGGATGCAGTGAAAGGGTCACTCCACACGCCTCCGACGTCGCACAGCGGCCCCACGACGACCTCTACGAGTGCCCGCCCTGGCGGCAATCTGGTTCAGCAGCAACTCGAACTCGTTGCGGAGAAGCTGGCGCAAGGGGCTGGCGTGGCACCCGTGGCTCCCTCGCCCTCACCTCCGTCGGCGGCGCCGCCCACCGAACACCTCCAGGAGGAGGCGTCGGCGACCAAGAACGAGTTGATCGAGTCCGTCAAGCAGCTCGAGGCCACTCTTCAGGCG
Source organism: Prorocentrum cordatum (assembly GCA_963575745.1). NCBI lineage: Eukaryota > Dinophyceae > Prorocentrales > Prorocentraceae > Prorocentrum > Prorocentrum cordatum. The sequence goes on from CAUYUJ010004280.1 coordinate 455,157, forward strand.
ATGCCGAAGGACCCGTCGCTCGAGCTGGCGCGCGGCCAGATCCAGCAGCAGCTCGACGCACGCCGCAAGCAGATTGGCGACCTCCGCCCATTGGGCAAGCGCCTCGATGGGGCCCGCGCGGCCCTCGAGCGCGCACGCGCTCGCCAGGCCACGGCCGAGGATGGCCTCAAGCTGGCGCAGCAGACAGTTGCGACGGCTCGCGAGGAGGTTGCCAAGATCACCCAGGAGGTGGCCGAGCTCGAGAAGCAGGTCGCGCAGCCTCCGCCTCCGAGTCAGGACACGCTGGGCGGTCTCACGGCCCAGCTCCAGGCCGCAGTGCAGGACTTAGCGAAGCTCGGTTCTGTCTCTCCCGAGGCCATCGCCGAGGCGCAGTCCCAGTCAGAAACCATCATCTCGAAGTTCAGGGCCACCTTGGCCAATGCAGTGCAGACGACCTCCCACCGGATGCACGGCAAGCAGCCGCCGACTCCCCTGAATGCGCGCCATCGTGGGAAGCAGCCTCCCAAGCGCTTCATCCACGACTACTTCACCCCCCAGAGCAAGCAGGCGAAAGTTTTTCAGCCGGGGGACGACGACATCAGCGACATGTGACGGACGTCACGCCGGTGACGTTTGCTTGCGCCACTGCCAATGTTATGACCCTCCATCCTCATCAGGCTGAGCGGTCATACGCCCAAGTCAGCGGCGTGTGCATGCGCACGAAAATCACATTACTTGAGCAGCAGTTCAAGGATCGCGAATTAGATGTGATAGGGATTCAGGAAGGCCGCTCTTCCACCTCAGAGCAGACCGAAGGACAATTTTACTCAATGCTTGCTGCCGCCGCGGAGCCCGACGGCTCTCTAGGTGTGCAGTGTTGGGTGCACCGGCGCGCGCACGTGCTTCTGTGGCACGCAGTGTCGCCGCGCATTCTATATGCCATCGTCCGCATTTCTTATCTTGAGCTTGGTTTTATTGTAGCACATGCCCCTCACCTCCTCACGCCCCCTCCCGAGCGTGACGCCTGGTGGAGCCAGCTGTCGCAAGTGCAATCTAAAATGCAAGGCTCTCATAAGATCCCGTGGCTTCTTCTGATTGATGCCAATGGGCGTGTTGGCTCAGTCAGCTCTGTCGCTGTCGGCCCGAGCGTGCCCGAGCACGAGAGCAGCAATGGCTGTGCCCTCAGGACGCACGCTGAACATTTTCACATGAGAATATGCAATACCTGGGGTGAGAGTGGCCACACGTGGACATCCACGCGCGCCACCACCTCACGCATCGATTACATCCTTGTGCCAGAGTCGATTTTTGCCCGCCGGGAGACATGCTATGTCGACTACTCCCTGGATTCGACTCTGTCCGCGAAGGATGATCAGAATGCGGTCTTGCTGCGCACGCAAGCGTGTCCTGACTCCGCTCCCACCTCCTGCGTCCCACATTCTCGTCTCAATAAGGCGAACTTGCAGGACCCTGATCTTCGGGAACGCTTTCAGCAGCTCATGTGGCTATTTCCGGATATTCCGGAATCTGTGCATTGCGATGACCATCTCGCATTGCTCACTGACTGGACCAAATGGGCTGCTTCAGTTAGTTTTGGGCCTCCAGAGCGCCAGCCCCGACGACCGTGGATCTCTTCACAGGTGTGGCAGCTCATTCAGTATATTGCTCCTTTGCGCCGTGCACGTTTCAAGTTCACTTGCCAACGCAAGCTCGTGCACCTATCATTTGTTTTCGCTGCTTGGCGCGAGCAGGGCCCCTCCCTCTCCTCTACCTCCCCCTCTGGCACACGCTCCTTTGACATAGCCCCTGCTCTCCGTGCGGAGGTCGGCCGGCTGTTCAAAGCAGAGGCTCGTTGCACTGCTCAGATCTTTGCAATTCAGGCGGCCACGCGCCCGATCAATGCTGAGGATCGTCAGAAGTTTCTTGATTCTCTGGCGGCTAGCGCCTCGAGCGCCATTAATAAACACGATCCCCGGCAAGCTTTCGCAGTGCTGCGCGCCCTCGGCTCCCGGTCTCAGAAGCCCGGTCAGTGCTTGATCAAGCCTGACGGCGAGCTCACTTCGACCACCGATGAGGTCAAAGAGGTCTGGCAGCATCATGCCCAGACCATATTTCGTGGCGACGTTGTTGCCAAAGAGCAACTGCGCGAGCCACCTGCGCCGCAATTAGCTCACACCTCCACTTTGGACGTTGGGCCTGAAGCGACGCGGCGCGCTTACTCCTCCCTCGGTCGTAACAAGGGGGTGGGGTTTGACAGCGTACCTGCTGAGCTTTTGCAGGCTGGTGCTTCTGCCCTGGCATGTAAATTTTCTGCCATCAACCAGCGGGTTCAGAACACTCGTCAATGGCCCGCTGCCTGGAGAGGCGGCCGATCCCAGGAGATTGTTAAGCGGAAGGGGAGCCCCCAAATCACTGACGATTACCGCAACATTTTGTTAGCGGACCACGCCAGTAAAGGATTGACGAGTATGCTCCAACGGTCTGTTGACCCAGCCTATGTTGCCCATCAGCCCGAGGCCCTGTATGGGGCCATACCGAAGAGAGGCACTGACATGGCCTCCCATCTTCTTCATAGCCTCACTGATTATGCAGAGCTGGCCTGTCTTTCTATATGTGTACTGTACGTAGACCTCACGAAGGCTTTTGATATAGTAATCCGTCAGCTCATGTATGGCTGGGGATCCCGTCCTTCTGCTGAGCACCGCCAGTACTTGCTGTCGCTAGGAGTGTCTGCATCCTCCGCAGATTGGATGATAACATACCTTGATCAGCACGGCCGCCTATTGCAGCAATGGGGTGTCTATGAAGTAGTGGCGGACATGATCCGCACCTTGCATGACGGCTCTTGGGTAGCCGTGTCTGATCCCCCCACTTGCGTCACAAGCCGCACAGGCGGCCGCCAGGGCTGCAAGCTTGGAGCGCATATTTTTAATGGGGTGTATGGGGTCGCTTTAACGCTGATTGCGGACAAGCTCCGCGCAGGGGGCGTCTCTCTTCGGTTACCCTGCCCCCAGGGCCCTTTCTGGGCATCCCCTGGGCCAGGCGATTCCCCGAGCACGTCTGTTTTAGATGCCGCCTGTATCGACGATGAGGCGCTAGCCATTGTAGCTTCAAGCCCGAAGCAGCTCGACCAGAAAATCGATCAGCTGTTGTCTGTTCTTTTTGAGGTCTTTGGCCAGTTGCATCTCCAGCTCAATGCCTCCCCCGGCAAAACGGAAGCACTCTTGATGTACAGGGGCCCCAAAGCCACTGCATGTCGCGAAGCCCGCCGGCAGGGTGATGGGACCCTCCGTATCTCTGTCCCGGGCCGCGACCTGTCTATTAGCGTCGTCAGTTCTTATAAGCACCTTGGCACTGGCTCCTCCTTGCATCGTGCTGACATGTCTGATGCGAGAGCTAAAGCGGCCAAGACACTCACCGCATACGGGCCACTCTCGTGTAAAGTGTTCGCTTCCCATCTCATCCAGACTTGTCACAAGCTGTATTTCATGCAATGTTTGCTGATCACTCGGCTGCGTTTTAACATTCATGTTCTGGTACCATCTCCTCGCCATTTGAAATGTTTGAACGCAGCCTACATGACAGTCCTCAGACGGATCTTCGGGGAACCCCGCTTTCGTGCCACCCCCCACTCGGACCGCGAGGTGCGGGAGGCGTTACATCAGCCTTCGATTGAGTGCATCATTGCTAGGCTTCGTCTCAAATACTGTGCCCGCCTCGTCCGTGCGAGGCCGCAGGCGCTGCTTGCCATCTTGCACGCCCGCTCCAAGGACAAACAACTTCGGTGGATCCACGCCCTTGAGACGGATGCCGGCTTTCTCCGGCCCCACCTTCTTCCTACTTTGCCTGGCATTGCTGACGATCCTCAGGCATGGGCCAACCTGATACTCGATGAAGATGCCTGGAAGGCACTCGTCGATCGCATTTTCTTTACAGACTCCGTGTGCGATACGTCCCCTGCCCTGCGTCCCACGCCAGGAGTAGAGGCGTATGTTTGCGAGTGCGGCGAAGCCTTCAGCTCGTCTCGCGCACTCCAATCCCACCAGCGCGCAAAGCACGGGAAGCGGAATGAATTGCGCTTCTATGTGTCTGGATCCAGGTGCCCATGCTGTGGCACGGATTTAGTCTCGCGCCTTCGCCTCGTGTCTCACGTATCCGACACACGTCGGCCTAAGTGTCGAACGTTTGTGCTCGCTCACTGCGCTCGCCTCAGTGATCGTACTGTTCAGCAACTTGACTTGGTTGATTGCGAATTGCGTCGCGACGCCCAGCGGGCAGGCCGCAGCCATCATATTGCCACGGCTCCTGCTCGACGGGCCGACGGACGAGTTATAGGCCGCGTCTCGTCGTGATTTTCTTCTTGTGGTTAGCGCCGCATGTGTGCACACCTGTACAGTAAATTTGGTGGTATCTTGAGACTGTCATCCCTGGCTGAATAAAAATATTTGGCCCCCCAGAGGCGTCGGTTCCCCAGGCGGTGGATATATGGACATGTGCCCGCCTCGCCGTAATTGGGTCCGAGTAGATGGGGTCGGAGGATCTCGCCGCACCTCCAATGCATCGCCGAAGCATTGGCGATGCTTCGGCGACGTCGGCGTTGCATCGGCGACGTCGGCGTTGCATCGGCGACGTCGGCGTGGAGAGAATCGGGCTCCACATCGAGCCACATCGCTGGTGCATCGGTGATGCCACGCGATCCTCCTGCCCCATCTGCTCTGACACCATCTGTCAGCTGCGAGCGAGGGGGGAAAAAGAGAAGGATGAAGCCTTCTCAGAAGGCGGCGGGACTTCTCAGAAGCCCTCGCGTCTTCTGAGAAGTTTTCTGTGTCTTCGGGGAAGGCTCAGGAAACTTCTCAGAAGGCCGGGGACTGCCGAGCCTTCTGAGAAGGATTTGGGAAGCCTAGAGATGCATCGGTCGGGCCTCAGCCAGGCCGCTGCGCCCCACGGATTCCCCCGAGGACTGGGCCAGCCTTTCTCGCGCCTTCGGGACAGCCCAGGGGGCGGACCTGGTGGGCCAGGACCGGGGATCAGGGTCGGCCCGTGGCTCGAGCTATGTCGAGGACGCGCCGGCGTCGTCGCCCGTTTCGTCGTCGTAGTCGGCTCGGCTAGGCCAGAGAGTGACCCTTCGCCGGAGTGACCTTCGGTGCGGGCCCACGGAGGTCCCTCCAGCAGTGACCGGCGCGCGTGGATTTTGCACACCCGCGGCCCCCCGAAAGCCGCGGCGCACCAGGGGTCACTTTCGCCCAGGGCTTCTCTTGCGTGTAGCCGAGTCGCTGGCGGCGGCGAGACCTTCCACGACCAGGCGACGGCGACAGCGACGGAGACCACCCTCGCCCGACCCCGCCGGCGCCCTGCAGACCGTGTCCTCGACGCCTGCGACGTCCCTTCACCCCCCCTCCCCCCTTTCCCCTCCTTCTTGGACCTGACCTCCAAGGCTTCAGGGCGGGATCAGTGTTGGGCTTGGGTTCTCTGCTCCTCTTCCCCTCCCCCCCACCCCACCCCTCCCTCGTGTCCCCCTCCTCATCCCACCGAGTACCTTCCTCCCAGATACTCTTCCTCCCACCAGCCCATCCTCCGCATTCGTCCTGGGCCTTCTCGTACGCCTTCTTCGCCCTCGCCTCCTCCTCCTCCTCCTCCTCCTCCTCCTCCCCTTCCTCCTCCTCATCCTCGCACACCTTCCATCTCATACTGTATACATCCCTGGTATTCCTCCTCATCCTCCTCCTACTCCTCCTTATCGCCACCACCATAATCATCATCAACATCATCATCAGCATCATCACCACCACCATCATCATCAGCATCATCATCAGCAGCATCATCAGCATCATCAACATGGATCGACATCAACATAATCAGCATTAGCACCGTCATCATCATCGTCATCAGCATCATTACCATTAGTATTAGCATCATCGTCATCATCCTCTTACCATCATCATCATCCTCCTCCTCCTCATCATCATCATCCATCATCATCAGCAGCAGCATCAGCATCAGCATCAGCATCATCAGCACCACCATCATCGTCATCAGCATAATCATCAGCATCAGCATCATTTTCATCATAATAATCAGCTTCATCATGATCATCATCAGCAGCATCATCGCCATCATCATCATCATCATCACCATCATCATCATCATCATCATCATCATCAGCATCATCATCATCATCATCATCATCATCATCATTATCGTCGTCATCGTCCTCATCTTCGTCACAGTCATCATCATCCTCCTCGTCTTCCTCATCATCCTCAGCATCCTCATTATCACTAACATCATCATCATCATCATCATCATCATCATCATCATCATCATCATCATCATCATAAGCATCAGCATGATACTCATCATCATCAGCAGTACCACAATTATCGTCATCACCAGCACCATCACAATGATCATCATCAGCAGCATCGTCATCGTCATCATCATCGTCACCATCATCATTATCATCATTATCATCATCGTCGTCGTCATCATCATCGCCACCACCATCATTATCAGCATCCTCATCCTCATCCTCGTGCTCGTCCTTGTCCTCTTACTCATCTGCTCCTCCTGCCACCTCCTCCATCCAAGGCTCCTGTGCTCCGACCTCACGTACACCCTGCAGGCGGTGTCCCACACCGCTGAGGTGACGGACGTGGCCTTCGGACCGACCAGCGACACCGTGGTGACGTGTTCCGAGGCGGGGGAGGCCTTCGCCGAAGAGGAGGAGGATGAGGAGGAGGAGGAGGAGGAGGACGAGCAGGAGGAGGGGGAGAAGGAAAAGGAGGAGGAGGTGAAAGAGGAGGACGAGGAGGAGGAGGAGGAGGAGGAGGAGGAGGAGGAGCAGGACTAGTGCAAACCCAAGACTCAACAACAATGTTGAAATACACTCTCCCTCCAATTTTCCTCTTCATAGGCCCCTACAGGGGGTTATTTCCATTGAGGGAATTGCCCCGCTGGGGGACAACCGTGTGAACATCTTGAAGCGTGCCCAAACACAATTCTCTGGACTTCAACGCCACGATTCAATATGCCTGTTACGCTTTGGCGATCCTGAACCGTGCCAGAACACCATTCCTGGGAATCGTGCGAGAACACCATCAACAGAACTGGTGCGCCCTGACAATCCTGAACCGCTCCAATTTGCCCTTCCTTAACCATGCGAACCAGCGAAACCCTCGCAAATGTTGAAACGAATGTGCGTGGCGCCAAGGCGAGAACGAGAGTTTGATACGGAACCGCCCTCAATCCGTGAAGCTCCCGCAACTGTTTGAAACAAGTGTGCGCGGCGCTGGGGCGAGAGCCACGTTTTGAAAACGAACTGCCCTCAAGGCGTGGAGCTATTGCAAATGTTGAAAGCGAATGCGCGCGGCGCTGGGGCGAGAGCCACATGTTGAAAACCGCCCACCCTCAGTCCGTGAAGCCCATTGCAATAGTGAGTACGGGTGAACGCGGCGTTAAGGCGAGAGCCACATTTTGAAAACGAGCCGCCCTCAATTCGTTAAGCCCTTGCAGATTCTGAGAACGAACGTGGGCGGCGCTAAGACGAGAACCACATTTTGAAAACCACCCGCCCTCCATCTGTGAACGTTTCAGCATCAGGGTCAGAAGTGGTAAGGAATTCTCAGGCGACACGCCCGACCCGCCCTTTCGACAGGCCTTGGGGTGCGACAGGGAGGAGCTATCTATAAGGAAAGGAATGCATGATGAGGAGGAGAAGGAGGAGGAGGAGACAGGAGAAGCAGGAGGAGGGGGAGGAGGAGGGGGGCGGGGGGAGGGTAAGAAGACGGAGGAGGAGGCGGAGGAAGTGGGAGGGAAGGGGAGGAGGAGGAGGAGGAGGAGGAGGAGGAGAAGGAGGAGGAGGGAGGAGGAGGAGGAGACGGAGGAGGAGGAGACGGAGGAGGAGACGGAGAAGGAGGAGGAGAGGGACGATGTGGAGGAGGCGAACGAGGATCAAAATAAACCAAAAATGCATCAACGAGGCTGCAGATCACCCTCCCGTCGGAAGTCCCCTCCCCACAAGGCCTTACAAGCCTTTCCTTCCACTTCGGGAAGCGCCCCCTTGAAAGACCAGCACCCTACGAACCTGCCCTTCAAGATAGAACCCCGCTTTGGAAACGAACTGATTGCCTTACCGAGCGATGAGGGCTGCGCAGAGGTATGATCCAGCGAGATCCCCGTGTTGAACAAGGATTGCACCCACCTGGGCAAATCGTGCACAAGTTTAAACGTCTGGCCATAAGCGCCGAGTAAGTCTCAAGCGAGAGCCCCATGTTGGAAAAGAGTCTGGCTCCACCCGTTGATCTGCACCACGTGTTCAAATTTTTAGTATGTAGAGCCAGAGAAGTCCCAAGCGGACGCCCACATTTGAAAAGGAACAGCCATTCACCCATGCAGCTGTTGCTCATGTTGAAGTTTCTGGTCTCTAAGGTCAAGGAAGTCTCAAGCGAACGCCCCATGATGAAAAGGAACCGCCACTATCCCTGTAAGTGTTGCAACAGTGTAACACGACTGTGCGCGGCGCTGATGCGAGGGCCCCATCTCGAAACGAAAGCACCCACCACCCTTGAAGTGAGTGCAATCACGAATGTGCGCAGCGCTAAGGCAGGAACCCCATGTTGAAAAAGACCCCCCCCCTCTACCTCGAAATCGCTGCAAGTTTTTATAACGAATGTGCGCGGCGCTGCGACAAAAGCCCCGTTTTGAGGGAGTGCCCTCCATCCTTGGAGCTTCTGCAATAGTTTAAGACGGATGCGCCCCGAGCTAAGCCGCGGGCTCGATTCTCAGAGCGACCCGCCCGTCGTCCTAAACGATCCCTTCAGTCTGTGAAGACGAAATATGCGCGTTGCCAAGGCGATAGCTCCATTTTGAAAACGAGCCGCCCTCTATCCTTGAAGCGATTGCAACTGTTGGGCCCCAGGACCACAAATGGTAGGGAAGTCTGAGGCGAAACGCCCGGCCCGTCCCACCGACACGCCTGGAGGTGCGGTACGGAGGAATTCTTGATAAGAAAGGTATGGAGGGGGTGGAGGGGGACGGGGAAGAGGATTAGGAATGCAATATGGAGAACGGAGCTGAGGAGAACGAGGGCGGAGAACAAGAAGGGATTGCAAGAGTAGTAGTAGTAGTAGTAGTAGTAGTAGTAGTAGTAGTAGTAGTAGTAGTAGTAGTAGTAGTAGTAGTAGTAGTAGTAGTAGTAGTAGTAGCAGTAGCAGTAGCAGTATTAGTAGTAGTAGTAGTAGTAGTAGTAGCAGTAGCAGTAGCAGTAGCAGTAGCAGTAGCAGTAGTAGTAGTAGTAGTAGTAGTAGTAGTAGTAGTAGTAGTAGTAGTAGTCGTAGGAGGAGGAGGAGGAGAGGGAGGAGGAGGAGGAGGAGGAAGGGGATGATGAGGCGGAAGTAGGAGCAACAGGATACTAGGAGGAAGTAGGAGCAACAGGGGATGAGGAGGAAGTAGGAGCAGAGGATGAGGAGGACGATGGGGAGGAACAGCAGAAGCATAATGAAGACCAGAACCGATCGGAGGAAGATGAGATAAGATGAGTAACAGGAGGAGGGGATAAGGAGGACAGGTGATGATGATGATGATGACGATGATGGCAATGATGACAATGATGACAATGATGATGATGATGATGATGATGATGATGCTGCTGCTGATGATGATGATGATGATCATGATGATGATGATGATGACGGTGATGATGCTGATGATGACGATGATGGTGATGATTGTGATGCTGCTGCCGATGATGTTGTCGATGATGATGATGCTGATGATGAGGATGAGGATGCTGTTGTTGATGATGGTGATGCTGATGGTGATAACGCTGCTGCTTGTGCTGATGATGATGATGATGATGATGATGTCGATGTTGCTTGTTAGTATTATGATGGTGGTAATGCTGGTGCTGCTGATGCTTATACTAATGATGAGGAAGGGGAGGAGTGGATGGAGCAAGAGGACGTGAAGGACGATGATGAGGAGGGAGCTATGAAGACGAGCAGTAGCATCTGGAACAGGAGCTGAGGAGGAGGAGAAGACTGCGTCGGCGATGACTAGGAGGCGTGTGCAGGACGAGGAGGAACATACGGCTTAGGAGAAAGAGCAGGAGGGGAAGTGGGAAGAGGAGAAAGCGAAGGAGCAACAGGACGAAGGTGGAGGACAACGAGAACGAGGATGGAGAGGTGTGAGCTCCCTCCCATCCTCCTCCCCCACAGGAGGTTCCTCCATTGTTAGGCGTTCATCCTCGTTTCTCTTCCTCCCTTCTGAGGTCTTTTTCGTCCCGCTGCGCCAACTTCTCTTTCCCCTCCTCGTCATCACTATTCCTCCTCACTCCTTATTGCGAAGGCCTTACGGCCAGTGCCGCCGACCCTGACGAAGATGAAAACGAGGGGGGGGCATGGGGAGGAGGATGAGTGGGAGGTGGAGGAAGGGTGGAGGAGGTGAATGAGGGAGGAGGAGGGGGGAGAAGGATGTGGAGGAGAAGCAAGAGGAGAAAAAGGATGCAGAAGAGAGCAGGAGGAGGGGGAGCAGAGGGGGGGGGGCGGGGAGGAGGAGGAGGAGGAGGAGGAGGAGGAGGAGGAGGAGGAGGAGGAGGAGGAGGACGAGGACGAGGACGAGGAGGAGGCCAGAGGCTTTCTTGAGACAGCCTGAGACTCTCTTAAGGCCGTCTTGGGCCGTCCAGGCCTCCTCTTGCGCCGTCTCGAGGCACTCTTGGAGGCCCCCTGGGCAATCTGGGGCTCTCCTGGGCTGTCTTGGGGCAGTTTGGGGGCCCCTTGGGAGCCTCTTGGGGCCTCTTGGGGCTTCTTCGGGGCCACTTGGGGGCCTCTTGGGGCTGAGAGCTCGAAATGTCCGTTCGGGTCCCCCGTCTGGGCACTCTCCTGGAGCCGTCTTGGGGGCCTCTTGGGCCGTCTTGGAGGCGTCTTGGGCCGTCTTGGGGCCCTCTTCGGCCCTTAGGGGATCCTCTTGGGGGCCTCTTGGGCCGTCTCGGGGCGATCTTGGGGGCCTCTTGGGCCGTCTTGGCGCGTCGGGAAGCGGAAGAGGCAAGAACGCCAAAATCTTCCAAAAACGTATGGGAAATCCATGAATTTTGCCTCTTGGGGCTCTCGTGGGAAAGTTCCTAGAGGCCTTTTGGGGCGTTTCGCAGGCCTCTTGGGCCGTCTGGAGGCCGTCAAGGCGTCTTGGACAGATCGTTCAGCGATTCGGGGTTCTCTCGGACTGTCTTTGGGGCCTCCTGGGGCTTTCTTGGCCCGTCTTGGGGCTTTTTTGGGCTCCGGGACTCCCAGGGGTATCTGAGCCCCCCTCCCCCCCCGGACCCCCCCCCGCGGGGGCAAGATCGAGGGGAGGGGGCTTCCCTTCGACTCAATTACGACGCTGCTCAACTTTGCTTTGGCTGGCGCACTGAAGAGGTCCCTGGGAAAGGGGGGAGCTTCGACGAACCCAGGGAAAGGGGGGAGGCAGGGAAAGGGGACGACAGAGACGACGACCAACGAATGGCGGAGATGACGACTTGAACGGATAAGCCCCTCACACACGCCGACATGGTCGGCGGATGTTTCCTCCTCGGCATCCTTTGCATTATCCTCATCACAGCGCACTTGGGCAAGTCCTTGAGACATCGGTTGGAGCTTATGGTCATTGTCTGTCTGTCTGTCTGTCGTCATCACAATCTTCCTAACTCTCCCTTCCTCTGTCTCTCTCATCATCATGATTGACATACTCAACATCAGCAGCATCATCGTCACCATAGCTATACATACATTATCTCTCTCGTTCTCCCTTCTCTCTCTCACTCTCTCTCTCTCCATCTCTCTCTCTCTCTCTCTTTCTTCCTCGTACCTTCCTTCTCATCTTCATCACTCTCCTTCTCTCCGAGGTCGTCCTTATGGACCTGTCTGACTACATGCCCGTCACCGCCGCCGCGTCCAAGTCGCCAGCGCGCTGCGTTGTCGTCGCCCCCGGTGGCGAGATCCTGGCGGGCTACGCCGACGGCTACCTTAGAGCGTGGTCTTGTTGCCCCAAGGGGTTGTTTTCAAAGAGCTCGGGAGGTTTCGGGAGCTTGCCTGAGCTTTTCGAAAGGTCGGGGAGCGCGTGTTCAAACGTCTTCGGATGTTTTTTGAGGTTTCCGAGGCTCTTCTTCATTCTCCGGGTGGTTCCCTGACATGTTGGAAGGTTTCTTTGGATGGGATGGGAAAGGGAGGAGCGTGGAGGGAGGTCGAGGAGGGAGAATGGGGAAGGGGAGAGAAATGCGAGGGAAGAGAAGGAGGAAATGGGAGAGGAGGCAGGTGGAGGAGGAGGAGGTGGAGGAGGAGTAGGACGATGTTGATGACGAGGACGAGGACGATGACGATGACGAGGAGGAGGACGACGATGACAATGATGAAGATGATGATGGTGGTGGTGATGATGATGGTGATGGTGAGAATGATGCTGATGACGATAATGGTGATGCTGATGATGACGATGATGGTAATGGTGATGATGATGATGATGATGATGATGATGATACTGATGATGACGATGATGATGATGATAAGTACGATGAGTACGATGAGTACGATGCTTACGATGCTTACGATGGTGACGATGATGACGATGATGATGATGATGATGCTGATGCTGCTACTGATGATGATGATGATGACGATGATGATGATGATGATGCGGATGACGTTGATGCTGGTGACGAAGTTGATGCTGTTGTTGATGATGATGTGGATCGTGCCGTTGGTGATGATATTGATGATGACGACGACGACGACGACGGTGAGGATGATGATCTCGATTACGAATACAAGAATTATCGTGGTTGCGATGGTGACGATGATGATGATGATGATGATGATGATGGTGATGCTGATTATGATGATGATGATGATGATGATGATGATGATGATGATGATGATGATGATGATGATGATGATAATGATGATGATGATGATGATGATGATAATGATGATGATGATGTCGGCGATGATGATATTGCTGCTGTTGATAGTGCTGCTGGTGTGGATGATGATGACGATGATGGCAATGTCGACGGTGATGATGGTGACGATGATGATGAAGATGATGATGATGATTATGATGATGATAATGCTAATGATACTGGTGACGACGACGATGATGATGATGATGATGATGATGAGGAGGATGGCGATGATGAGGATGCTGATGCTGATGGTGATTATGATGATGATGGTGATGATGATGACGACGACGGTGATGATGATGATGCTGCTGATGGTGAAGATGCTGCTGGTTACTATTATGATGATGATGGTGATGGTGATGGTCGGATAATGACAAGATTATTGATGATGCTGCTGATGATCATGATGATGGTGGTGGTGGCGGCACTTGATGATAATGATGACGACGATGATGATGATGATGAAGATGATGATGATGATAGTGATGATGATGATGATGATGATGATGATGATGATGGTAACAATGATGATGCTGGTGCTGCTGATGATGATGATGATGATGATGATGATGATGGTGGTGGTGATGATGATGGTGGTGGTGGTAATGATGATGTTGGTGATGATAGTGTTGATGACTGTGATGTTGATGCTGCTGATGATGATGGTGGTGATGATGATGATGATGATGATGCTGATGGTGATGATGATGAGAATGATGATGAATGACGAGGATGAGGAGGAGCAGGAGCTGGAGAAGGAGGAGAAGGCTGACGAGGGGGAGAAGGAGGAGGAAGGCGAAGAGGAGGAGGAGGAGGAGGAGGAGGAGGATGGAGGAGGAGGAAGGGCGAGGGGGAAGGATAGAGAGGGGGAAGGGGGAAGCCTCGGTGCCATGACAAGCACCAAGCTTCCCTCAGGCCAGCCGAGAGAGAGAGAAAGAGAGTGAGAGAGAGAGAGATAAAGAGAGAGAGAGAGAGGGATAGAGACAGAGAGACAGAAAGAGAGAGAGAGAGAGAGAGCCAGGGGGGGGGTCGAGGAAGGGGGTGAGGACTACGTAGGGGGGTCTGTATGTCATGGCCAGGACGACCCCTCGGTGTCGGACGAAAGTCGGGGGGCGTGTCCTGACCGCCCCGAGCGGCAGCTGCGGGCCAGAGCTGGGACCCGAGGGCCACTTGGCGTTCGAGGGGGTGGGAACTGGGAAGGGGGAGCGAGAGCCACTTGGCGTTCGAGGGGGTGAGAACTGGGAAGGGGGGGCACGGAGACCAGGTCTGGGGCGAAATGCCCCAAATCTCGTGGCTGGCCCCGACGCGCGGACCCCCCTCCTCGGCGCACCCGAAGGAGAGAGACAGAGAGAGAGAGAGAGAGCGAGAGAGAGAGAGAGAGAGCGAGAGAGAGAGCGAGAGAGAGGGGGGCTACCGACTCCTTCGACCATGATTTGCTCATCATTTTGCAGTGGGGGCCCCCCCGAGGTTGAGACACGTTCCCCGAGAGGCCGCCTCGCATCCAGAGCTATGTGTGACGGTCCTGGGGCATCGACAGGGCCCCCAGAGGCCGAAACTTGTCACAAGCTGACCGCCTCACCCCCGGAAGCCAGCGAGCTCACCCCTGGGTTAGGCAATCCCAGGCGGGCCGAGCATCCGTGTCACGGTGCGCCTCAGTGCATCAGCGGAGCGAGAGAACACATCAGCATCATCGAAGGGCCCCTTGAGGCCGAAACTTGTCACAAACTGTCCGTCCCCATTTCCCCCCAACCCAAGTCAGACCAAACTCGGTCACCGGTCACCTCTCCTATGGCGTCCATCCTGACACGCTTTTTCGAGGCGGATCCGCCCCTGGCGACGAGAAGCCTCTGGGCGGGGGGGGCACAAGGAAGCCAGAAAAGCCAGGGAGGCCCGCCGCCGCCCAGACTGGCCCTCCTCCGATCGTCGGCACCCCGGGAAGGAGAGAGATAGAGAGAGGGGGTCTCGCCCTGCGCCCACGCCTGAGGAGGAGGAGGAGGAGGAGGAGGAGGAGGAGGAGGAGGGTATCTGGGGGTCTGGACCTTTTCCCTGGGAGGAGCACGGGCGATTGAGGCAGCCGGACGCTGCGGGCGCGTCGCCCCCATGGCTCGGCAGGGGAGAAGAGAGGGTGGTGGTGAGGAGGATGGTGGTGACGTTGATGCTGATGAGGTTGATGTTGATGATGATGATGATGATGATGATGCTGCTGATGATGATAGTGGTGATGGTGATGGTGATGGTGTTCGTCGTGATGATGATGATGATGATGATGATGATGATGATGATGATGATGATGATGATGATGGTGATGGTGATGGTGATGGTGATGGTGATGGTGATGGTGATGGTGATGGTGATGGTGATGGTGATGGTGTTAGTGATGATGCTGAGGAGGCTGAGGAGGCTGAGGAGGCTGATACTGATTCTTATGCTGATGATGATGATGATGATGATGATGACCATGATCGTGGTGATGATGGTGACGATGATGATGCTGCTGATGATGATGATGACCATAGTGATTATGATGTTGATGAGGATGATGCTGATGATGATCATGATCATCATCACAATGGTGACGATGATGATGCCGATGGTGATGTTGATGATGCTGATGCTGATGCTGATGCTGCTGCTGCTGCTAGTGGTGGTGGTGGTGATGATGGTGATGGTGGTTGTGACGATGATAAGGAGGAGGAGGAGGAGGAGGAGGAGGAGGAGGAGGAGGACGTTGATGATTCTAGTTTTCCTCCCCCCCCATCTCGAGCACCAGATTTTCATCATGACTCGTTCTTTGACGGTCCCGGGGCCCTGCAAGGGCCTTTGAAGGCCGAAAACGGCGAAAGACGTCCACACTCCGTGTTTCCGTTCTGGCCCACCACGCCTCGGAACGACATGCTAACTACGTCCGGATCCGCGAGCGTCAACGTCCCGACCTTCTTTCAGCCCCCCGCCCCGAGGAGCGGAGCGACACGCTATCCGCTTGCAGGGCATAGCGCGTCGCTGGGGCCGCCGCCGCGACATGCCGAGCAAGACTTCTCAACCGCAGGGGGGGTTGGGCGCGGGCTCGCCCTGCGCGCGCACTTATCCGCCGTCATCGTCGTCGTCGCCGACGTCGTTGTCCTCGACGTCGTCGTCGTCGTTTTTATCGTCGTCGTCGTTCGTTGTCGTCGTCGTCGTCGCTCGCCGTTCGCCGCTCGCCGTCCTCGTTCGTCGCCGCCGTTCTTGCCGTCGTCGTCGCCGTCGCTGTACTGGGCTCGCCCTGCGCACGCGAGCGCGCCAGGTCTCCGGCTCGCAGCGCCGGGAGCGCGGAGATGCTGTGGCAGGCGAACTGCCACCGGGAGGGGGTCACCAGCGTGCGGGCGAGCCCGGACTTCATCGTCACGGGCGGGGGCATCCTCCTCTTCTTCCGCGCATCTTCCTTACGCATAATTCCTCCATGTCTCACCCCGAGGCGTGTCGGTAGGGCGGGCCGGTCGCTTGTGATGCTTAGGCTGAACATTTGCAACAGTTTCACGGACGGAGGGCGGGCAGTTTTCAAAATGTGGTTCTCGCCTCAGCGCCGCGCACACTCGTTTAAACATTGCAAGAGCTTCACGGATGGAGGCCAGGGGATCTCTTCAAATGTGATTTTCGCTGTAGCGCCTCGCACATTCGTCCTAAAAGTTTGCAAGATATTCGCGGATGGAGGGGGAACCTTTTAAATATGTGGCTCTCGCCTTAGCGCTGCGCGCATTCGTCTGCAGTTTCAAGGATGATGATTATCATGGCTCACGTCCCAGAGATGATGCTCTGGCGCGATGTAGGGCTGTCAGGGTGTAACAGCTACTCACACTCGCGGTGTTTAAGTCCAAGGAATGGCGTTCTGGCACGATTCTTGATCGTCAGGACAACAGTAACGTTGATTCGCGGCGCTGAAGTCCCAGGAATGGTGTTCTGGCAAGGTTCCCGATTTTGTTCAAACGTCTATCTCCCAGGGAAAAACTTCCTTCAGTGAACATGAATCTTTGTAGGGACCTATGAAAAGGAAACTTGGAGGGAGGCTTTATTGCAACATCGTGAATGGGTCTTGGGTTTGTACTCCTCGTCCTCCTCCTGCTCCTTCTCCTCCTCCCCCTCCTCTCTCTCTCTCTCCTTCATTATCTTCCTCCTCATCCCTCCTCCTCCTTCTCCTCCTCCTCGTCTTATTCCTCCTCCTCAACCCTCTTCCCTCGTCCTCCTCCTGCTCCTCCTCCTCATCCCTCTTCCCTCGTCCCTCTTCCCTCTGCCCTGTCCTCGTGTATCCTCCTCCTCCTCCTCCTCCCTCCCTCCTTCCTCCCTCCTCCCTCGGCCTACCTCCTCCTCCTCCTCCTCCTCCTTCTCCTCCTCCTCCTCCTCCGCCTCCTCCTCCTCCTCATCATCATCCCTCTCCTCTGGGTTCGCGCCTGCAGAGAGTACGCTAGGCAGTGGGAGGCTGCCAACAGGCAGAAGTTTTTTGCTGAGAGTTGCTTGTCTTCCAGCGTGGACACCGTGTGGCGTCAAAGTGTGTTGTGTGAGTGGTCCAACATGTGTTCCAGCTCGGTCGTGTGGGATTACCTGAAGCTCTATGAGTCGGTCGACCTGGACCTCCTCTCCCAGCGCTGCGGCCAGCACGGCTTACCCATGCAGATTGCGCGCGTGTGCGACGTGGCGTACCGATCGGCGCGGGACATGGCCATGTATCGCAGGGTCGAGGGGCCCAAGTTCGCGTGGCGTGGCAACGTGGCTGGATGCGGCTTCGCCGTCACGCTGGCCAGAGTCGTTTCCTTAACGGCCCCGGACGGGCTCAAGCTGCCAAGATTTGTCTCTGCGCATGTGCATTTCGATGCTTGTACCCTGTCGTGCGAATGCGGTCGCCAATGATCTGCTCGAAGCCTCGTTCAATCTCCAGGAAGTCATCGAGAGCCACCTTGGATGTGCTGTCGCGGTTTCGAAGGCTTCAGTGGTGGCTTCTCGCCCAGCCGTCGCTGAGGCTGTTCGTGCTGCATTTAGGCGCGCCGGGCGGCCGGCCGTGCGACTCAGCTTCGGCGCTGATGACGTTGCCGACAGAGCCCGTCGAGTAGCCAGGGAGGGGGAGTGAGGGGGCGAGCTCTACGTTTGGAAGTTTTAGTTGTCGAAGAAGTTTGAACGCGTGGCGCTCCATACAGAGTTCGTTGAGTAGGTTTGCCAAGCAAGTTTTCTCGACGGGTGCGCTGCCCAGCAGGACCTACGGGTGCGAGTAGCACGGCACTTCGAATCACGAGCTATTTTCTTTGCGGATGTCTCTGAGGCGATTCCTCCAACCCAGTGCTGTGGGCGATCGCTGACGGCTGCGCTGCCTTTCGCCGTCGATCCCATGTGGTACTGCTCTGTCACCCCCATTGTCAGATGGTCCAAAGAGATCTGGGCCAGCTTGGTTGGCTCTTTCGGTTTCGGACTTCCCATGTCTGTCATCAGGCAGATGTGGGACTTCCGTTTTGTTGGGCCCTGCGGGGGCCACCAGGCTGTCCGTCGAGCGCATCGGGATGGAAGATGACGGGCTTCAGCACACGCTAATCGATGACATTGGCGTGGAGGTGCCACTCACGTTCGTTTCTCCCTTTCTGCTCAAACGCCGCTTGTGGCCCGCGGTCGTTCAGAACCATGAGCGTTCCTGCGGGGAGCTCTTGGGTCTGGAGTGTCGTGTGTGTGTGCGGATGTGGCTCTAGGACAGATCAGCTCTAAGAAGTTCACCCCCTTTGAGAAGGGGGCCATCAGAGGACATGGTTACCAAGCACCCTGGACCAAGTGCCGCGCCCAGGAACTCGGGTATGGCCTTCCCCGACCTATTGTGCCCCGCGTGCGGCCTGGAGAATGACACCATGTTCCACCGCATCCCGCACTGCACGCCAGGGAGCTTCGTGGACGTGTGCTCGGAGATCTTAAGTTTCAGCCTGGAGAACGGCACGCAGTGTCTGAGGCGGACGCGGTGTTGTCTACCCTGGGCGTGTTCGCGCATCCTGGCGAGGTCTCTCCGCCTTCAAGTCGTGTGGAACCCGCCTGCAGGCCTCTGAACGAACCCGGGCGTGATGAGCATCGTGTGCCAGGCACGGAGTCATGGATGGGTCGCGCGCGTACGGCCGGCGACGCAGGAGTTGCCAACGGCGGCTTGGCGTGCCGTGCCGGCTTTTTTACGACTCCGGGCAGGAGCTCGGCCAATGCCTGTGCCCCCTATCGCTCCACCCGGTCCCCCACGCGGCGCGGGCGGAGGAGAGTGCGCCGCCGGCGCTACCGCTCACCAGGCTGCCGTGGCTCCGCCGACGGAGCACCGTCACTGCCGGCATGTACTCCAGATTTCGTTATAAAGGGATGGGGGTCTCATTTCGGGGGGGGGTCTCTTCCAGGCTATCTTGGAGGGCCTGGTGGGGTCTGGGGACGATGTTTTGGAGGGTTCTCCCACGGGGGAGGTCTGAAATGGCTTGTCTTGGAGGGTCCAGACCCCCTCCCTTTTATTACGAAATCTGGAGTAGTTGGCGTGTTGGCCAAGCCTCGGCCTGGGCACGTCGCGCACAGGCGTGCCAGCGTTGGGATGTTTGTGCGAAGCTGCGACCGCCAAACGGGGGCCCCCGCTGGGTTGGCAAGGGGGGCACGCGTCGGGGGATCTGGCCTCGGGAGAGGAGCTGCTCGCTCCTGCACGGCCGGGAACCGGCTGGCCGACTATTCCTGCGAAGCTGGGTGCACACGGCCCGCGAGAGGCGTCGCCCCGAGCAGTCCGAGCGCTTCGGCAGAGGTGGCCCGAGGTGGCCCAGAAGCGTCGCTTGCGGGCGGCAGAGAGGCTGTCCCTCGGGCCCGCCTGCGGCCCTCCCAGAAGCCACCATGGGCAAACGTCGAGCCTGCATCCCCGCCCGCCCCCCCCCGCCCCGTCGGCTGCCTCCGTGAGGGCATGGCCGTGCAACCACTGTTTGCGTGGTTGTTGGGGAGGTGCGTGGCCGCGCAATGGTTCGGATTGCACACGAAAGCACAAGCGAGAGATCGATACGTTGCAGAAGCTTGAGCAC